>RJWH01001074.1:108741-474600 GCA_004363575.1 Solenodon paradoxus
TTCCCCCTCTCCCTCTCCCTCTCCTTCTCCCTCTCCCTCTCCCTCTCCCTCTCTCTCTCCGTACCTTCTACCCCACAATGGCTGAAGAAGTATGAAAACCTGAGTTGGTGAACATGAGTAGGAGTCAATCATAATATGAAAGCCAAGACTATGGAGAACAGATTATAGAGACAGGAAAAACAAAGCAAAAACAGGACTGAGATGTGATGTTGAGCCATGGAATCAGACCCACTCTGGAGCCCTCTCTATCTGACTTTAGGCTAAGCCAGTTAACATATTCTTTTCTCTTAGTAACAGGAAATGGTGCAGGAATGAACATCTAAACATTTAAACTAAGCAGGTCCAGTAAGAAAAGGATTTCAGGGCTCTAGTTTAGAGTGTTAGAATAAACATTCTTCTTCCATCACGATGACATTGAGTACAATACAAATGTGAGGATGGCACTGTGGTGGCATTTTTTTTTAAGCTGGCCCCGGGTCTCAAACCCAGGTCTGCAGGCTTTACATGGCCTGTACCTTAACCTCCTTACCCATAAGTGTGCTCCTGTACTTTTATTTTTGTATTTTTATATTTTAAAAGTTTTTAAAACAGATTTTTAGGTTTACAGTACAATTGAGCAGAAAGTATAAGATAGTTCCTAAATGTCTTCTGCCCCCACAGGTACAAAGCCTCTATCATCAGCTCAGCCCACTCTCAATATCCCAGTGGTACATTTATTACAATCCATGAACCTACACAGACATACCATTATCACCAGGAATCCATAGTTACATCATAGTTCACTCTTGGTGTTAGACACTCTATGGATCTTGACGAATGTAAATTGACATGTATTCCCATATCATAGTATCATACAGAATATCTTCCCAACATTGAAAATCCTCTGTGCTCTGCCTATTTATCACATTCTCCCTTCTGACCCCTGGTCACTACTGATCTTTTTACTGTCATCATGTTTTGCTTTTTCCAGAATGTTATATAGTTGGAATTATACAGTATGTAGCCTTCTTAGATTGGCTTGACACGGTAATGTGCATTTAAGTTTCCTCCATGTCTTTTCATAGCATGCTAGTTTTTTTTTTTTTTTTTTTTTTTTTAGCATCAAATACTATTCTACTGGCTGGTTGTTCCAGTTTGCTTATCCATTCACCTACTGAAGGATCTCAGTTGCTTCCAAGTTTGGGCAATTATGAATAAAGCACTTATAAATGTCCATGTGTGAGTTTTTGTGTGGACACAGTTTTCAACTCTTTTGAGTTGAAAATGACCAAGGAGTGTGATTGCTGGACTGTATGATAAGCTTATGTTTAGCTTTATAAGAAGCTGCCAAGCTGTCTTCCAAAGTGGCTCTACCATTTTGCATCCCTACCGGTGGTGAATCAGAGCTCTTGTTGCTCCACTTTCTTGCCAACATTTGCTGGTGTCAGGGTTCTGGAGTTTGGCCATTCTAACAGGTGTGTATAGGCATCTCATTGTTGTTTTCATTATTTCATTGTAGTTTGCATTGTCCTGAAGATTTGGTGAGGAGCATCTTTTCCTGTACTTAATTTCCATCTGCATGTCTCCCATGGTAGGTCTATAGCCCATTTTTAAAACAGTTTGTTCATTTTCTTATTACTTAGTCCTTGGTGTATTTTAGATAATAGGCCTTATCCAGTTTTGCAAATATTTTCCCCCAGCCTGTTGTCTCCTCATTCACATGACGTTGTCTTCACAGTTTTCAATTTTAATGAAGTCCAGTTATCAATGATTTCTTTCATGCCTTTGATGTATCTAAAGAGCCATTGACATACATACTCAAGGTCACCTAGATTTTCTCCATATTGCTTTTGAAGAGTGGTATTACTTTAGGTTTTACATGTAGGTCTATGATGCATTTTGAGTTAATTTTGACGATGAAGGGTGTACAGTCTGTATCTAGATTAATTTTTAAATTTTATTTAGCTGTTCATTTTGGTTGTTCTCCTTGGTCCTGGGTCATGAACCCAGGTCTTTGGGTTTTATATGTTCTAAGTTTCAGTCACCAGCTTAGTGCCTGAGCCACCAGGGCAAAGGGAGCGGTGGGGGGAACCTGTTTTTGTGGGTTTTTTGAGTCAGTTCAAGTTGGATATGCAGTTACCTGAAATCTAAAACCTCCTAGAAAATATGCCCAGTGTCACAGGGTCATATGTAGTGTCCAGGTTTCATGTAGTTTCCAATATTTGGTCACAGGTTCATGGTGGTGTCAACTGGGCCTCCCATGTCCCCAGCCCATATGGTTCCTTAGGTGTAGAGATGCTGCTGTTTCTATATCGCTTATGAAGTAGGGTTTCCAGGAAGGCTGGGGGCCCCATGTCTAGGATCTGTCTTCCCTGGTTTTACAAGTTACAAACCCTCTGAAATATTGCCCTCTGCGCAGGCATTGACAGCAAGCAGGCCCCACAGGCTTTGTGGTGGTTTTTAAATACATCCACAAATTCTTTAACACCCCTCCCTCAAAAAGTGGAGTCTAGGCACGCCCTGCTAGCTTAAGAGGTTAAGTCAACTGGCATCCACATACATCCCAAGGTCCCAGTTCATGTCCCAGGTCTGCGGGTAACAACTAAGATGAATAGCTAAATAAAACAAAATGCTTCTTCCTCCTCTCTCTTCCTGTCTGCCTACTCACCTTCATTCCTGCCTGTACCTTTCCTTTAAAAAGAGAAAAAGTGGAATCTAATTCCCCTCCCATTGAATATGGGGCACCCTTAGAAACTGGTTTCTAGTTAATGGAATGTGGCAGAGTGATGGCGTGTGACTTTCAAGGCTTAACCAAGAAAGACAGTAAGACAAGAAGCTTCTTCTCCTTCTCCTCCTCCTCCTTCTCTCTCTCTTCCTCTCCCTCTCTCTGCCTCCCCATCCCTTTCTCTTGGAAGCCAGTCCCCTTGATGTGAAAAGCCCCACAGCCACACTGAGCATCCACGTGTAGGTTTTTGGACCACAGGTCCAGCTAAAGTCCCAACCAACGACAGCACCTGCGAGCATACCCTTGGTGATTCTAGCCTCCAGCCTTTCATCCAAGGCCCAGTCTGATGCCAGCAGAGCAGAGATAAGTTTCCCCCACCAAACTGCCCAAATGGCAGACTGGTGAAGAACACAAATGGTGTCATTGTTTGACACTAATAAGTTTGGGAGTGTTTTATTACACAGACATAGATAACTGGAATAAGACCCCTCTTCTCAAGCTCTCTCTCTCTATGGGTCTTACTGCTTGTCCCCCTCCCAATCCCCTGGAGTTCCCAGCATAATCTCTTTAATGACACCAGCTCTGGAGAAACTGAAGGAGAATGTGGTAAACTAGTTACAACTCAAAATCTCTTCTTCCTTCCCCTAGAGTAATTGAGTTTTACTTTAGCACGTGTTGCCCCAGCTAGAGACCTCATTTCTCAGCATTCCTTGCAACTAGATGTTCCCTCCTGATGTAATTCCAGACGATGGAATGTGAGTAAATGTGATGCGTGTTATTTCCAAATTTCAGCCATAACACATTGGGCAAGTGTTTTTCTAAACTCCCCCACTTCATGGGCTGGAACATGGACGGAATGAGGCCTAGCTGCAGACGAGGGCTGTGCTCTAGGTGATGGTGAGCAGAAGAGGGAGGCAGCCTGGGCCCTGAGGAGCCGTGCGGAGCACAGCAGCTTGTCTGTCTTAACCACACCCTCCTCTGGGTTGATGCGTGAGAGAGAAATAAACATCAGTCTTTTTTTTGCAGGGTGGGGCATGGGGGACTTTAAACTATTTATTAAATGAATTCATTTTTTCTTAGCTCTGGGACTCTAAGCTAGGTCCATGGCTTTCATAGTCAAACATCAGTCTTTTTTGAGTGACTATATTTTGGGGTCTCTTTGTTATAGCAAATAAGCTATGGAGACACTTGCTTCAAATATTATTTGCAGACCCTTCGCCTGCCTCCCTCTGGGGTCCCTACTGAGGGAGCAGCCACACCCAGAGGAGTTGGGGAGGCCCCCGATGCCGACCCTGGTTCCCGACCCACGCTCCAGAAATCCTGGTGGGCATTTTTGCATAAGTCCAGGACCTGGTGCTTTCACCTCCTAGGGTGAACCTCCTGCGTGAGCAGGGTGTCCAGGCCCTCGAGTGCTGCCTGCAGGGCCTCTGGGTGCCGCTGCTCCCTCAGCAGGGACCCCAGAGGGAGGCAGGTGAAGGGCCTGCAAATAACATTTGAAGGCGGAGTCTCAAGTCCTGTAATTTAACCTTCGCTGATGCAAGGGGCGCAGAAGACCCTGGTCAGTGCCCTAAAGTGGGAAAATGAAAACACAGGGAGATAAAGTCCAATCAACACTCAGAAAATTACCTGCCAGAAGGTTTAGCAAGGGGACTGTGGGAACCTGAGAGAGAGAGAGATGGCCTTCAGATGCAGATACTGGGGAAGACTCCTCCACAGACGTGACATTAAATTGAAAGCAGGGTTGGGTGAGACAGAAATAGGACTTGGGCAGTTCGAATAAAGAGGAAATGAGCAAAAGGGTAGAAGAAGGAAGGTTCCAGATCTTCAGGGGTTATGGGAAGCAGAAGAGAAAGAGTTAAATATAAGGTGCTTAAATTCAACATGCAAATTCACAGGTTTAAAAATTTAAAGATTTTTTCACGTTTCTATTAGAAAACTGTCTGCAAACAAATCTTTACTTGATGAGAAGTTTAGATATAATTACATCTAGTATATTACATGCATATTTCATTGCTTTATTAAATCCTTCAAACAACACAGTTCTTTAAAACATTACTCCACAGCAGAATGAATGAATAGTAAACTTCAGAAATTCCTTCTAAAGAGCCTTTCGTCTATTTTACCGGCAGTGACACTGAGTGACACAGTGCGATAGTCGCCTAAGGGACCAATGGCGGTGGCCCCAAACTCACTTATTCCTACCCACCTTCTTTTAGTAACAGACTTTCTGGCCACCAGGAAGGGCATGTCAACCAGGCCTGGACCATTATTCCCAGGCCACAGTGATTGAACCAGAGACACACGAGTGACCCAAGCGGGGCCAATCAGTGTTCTTCCCTAGGATCAAAGCACAGAGGTAGGAAGAGAGGTTTCAGGGTTGTTTTACTCCCAGGACTGGGGTTGAGCTTGTTGGAAACGATAAGCAGAGACAGAAGATGAGCAGAGGCCTAACAGTGCCTGGGTTCCACTTTCAAGGTCTCTGTTTCATTTCCTCTAATCCAATGACATGCTCAGGCTCCTTCCCAACCAGTGAGCCAGCGAATCCCCCGTGGACTTGGATTTCTGTCACTTGCAACCCCAAGTCCTCAGACATGGTTGGACAATAAGGAAAGTTGCTAGGGTCAGTCACAATACCATAGCTCATGAAATGTAAGATCCCTTGATTGCAAAATATACTGATATCTTACATACTACTAAAAAGGGAGGAAATATTGCCAATAAGCTACAATGAGTCATTGATTATAAGATGCATCCTGGTTTCAGAAATATGAAAAATACTTTCCAGAACTGATTAAATGTGGTAGCTGTGTGCTTTTGGGTGACTTATTTAATCTGTCATCTCCACTGCCCCCAAAACACAAAGAGGATTTTCCTGACCTCACAGGATTGTGGTGAGGAAAAAAATAATAGATGTAAAGGATCTATCCACAAATGTTCTTAGCAGCATTTTCCATGATATCCCCAAATTGGAAACAACCTAAATGTTCCTCTACTCAAAATGTACCTATCCATAGGATGGAATATTATTCAGCAATAAAAAGGAAGAAGTATCAATACATGCTACAATGTGGGTGCCTTGAAAACACTCTGCAGAGTGAAGAAGCCAGACACAAAACTACATGTCGCATGATTCCATTTACATGAAATGTGCAGAAAAAGCAGATCTATAAAGAGACAGAAAACAGATGATCAGTGTCTGGGGGCAGGGAGAGAGTATGAATTCGCCAAGAGTGGGCATGAGGGATCTTAATGGGTTAACAGAAATGCTCTACAACTGATTTATGGTTGCACACCTTGGTAAATTTCATGACAAATCATTGAAACGAGTGAATTATATGGCATATAAAATATGATTCAATAAAGTTATTTAATAAATAGTTGAGAACGATCTTGAATAGTTTCTCAGTATGGTGGGTGTTAAGAAATGGTGACTCAGGAAAAAAATAGAGAAACACAAAATAAAACAGGGTGCACCCTGGTAGTGTAGTGGTTTGGTTCGCCACCTTCAGTTGGCGCAGTCCACGTTAATCCCAGGAACCGGGTTCACATCCCCGGGCCGAGGAAAACAACTAAGATGAATAACTAGATAAAATGAATTAAAATTCTTCCCCCTCTCTCTTTTTACCTGCTTGCCTACTCATCTTCATTCCTGCCTGTACCTTTCCTTTAAAACACACACACACACACACACACACACACACACACACACACACACATTAAAAACAAAAGAAATGGCAATTCTTCTCACACCTGCTTGTGGCTCAGAATCCTAAATCCATACAACTGGCCCTTCCAGAAGGGAGAGGTCTTTGACATGATGCTGTGGAAGAAACACCCAGAGGAGCACTGCTCCTAGGCAGCTAAGCTGTGCAGGGCTGCACCGAGGAGAGAGAGTGAGCGGACAGACAACCTGTAGATATGTCTTGGCTCTCGCCTCTGGTCAGCATCACATGCACCAACAAGAGGTTAGTGACCTCTGTCACCCAGATCTTCCTGGAGTCAGTCAAAGGTCGCAGAAATCTACGAGGCTGGTTCACCTGCTGGAAAACTGCTTTTATCCCCTCGCATGGCTCCAGGGGAGTGCTCTGTTCCGCACACCACCACACTTGTCCACCTCTCCCATCCTGGGCAAGAGGAGCAGAGGACACCTGCTATCAGCAGATCAAGGTGCTCAGACACTGCCGCAGCATGTGACCACATTTCAGGAAGAGCCTTTCTAGAAAGGCTCTCCAGCATGGCATCCGGACTCAGCTCCCAGGAGCGCAGGGCCTGCTGTGTCAGAGGGTAGCTCTGCACCCTCGCCTCCCTTCCTCAACCCTGACAGGCCTGCAGGAAAGAAATGTGTGTTCAGCGTTCAGGGAGCCTGGTGCTCCAGGTCATGCGGCTCCTGCACCTCCCAGTGACTTCAGGCACATGACATAACTCCAAGAGTCACACCGTTGGTGTTGTGGATGGGTGCATCAGGATGGCGGGCACCCAGCAGAGGCAGGTGCCTGCTGCCCGCCCCCCACCCCCCTGCGCTCTGATCCTTCCTGGCCCCTGCTGTGGTGCAATTGGACCTAACTGCTTTGTATTTACCTGGGCTCCGTTTTAAACAAGGGCCGCTCCCTTCGTTTATTGTGACAATTTTTAAGATGCTGGCAGACCCACTTGGGGCTGACACCAAAGCAGCATCCATGGAGCAGTTAGGGGTTGTGCACATCTAGCCTTTCACAGCTAGCACTTAATGGCCTTCCATTACCAAAGGCAGGGTACAGGGCAGGTAGGGGGCAGCCTGGCTTCCTCCACTCCAAAATCCTAGCCTGACAGAGAGGAGTCAGGGGCAGGAGGTGACTCTCCAGTCTGTCTGCACAAGGCTATGGGGCACAGACCATGGAACAAAATGCAGTCCAAGTGCCAGGCCTGGATTTGAGAATGGATTTCATCACTTTCTGGTCTGTGAACTTGGGCAGATCTCTTAACCTTTCTGAAATGCAACACCTGGTGTACAAATGGGCATAGCGCTATTGGAGGCCAGGAAAGGGTCCGGGCATGGAACCTGGTGCCTTGGGCATCTGCTGTAGTCAGGACAGGGGGATGGGGTTGGTGGGAGACCGAGAAAGGAGAGAGAAAGAAAAGCAAGAGAGGCATGCCCTAGTGGAGCAGTAGTTAGGTCAATCCTCTCCAAAGGAGGACAGGCCATATAACCCTGGGTTTGAGTCCCGAGTCCAGGGGGAAACAACCAGTGCGAACAACTAAATAAAAATAAAATACAGATGCTTCTTCCTTCTCTCTCTGCCTGCCTGCCTGCCTGCCTGTGCACCTTCATTCCTGCCTGCACCTTTCCTAAAAAAAAAGTGGGAGAGAGAGATGCTACAAGAAAGAGAAGGCCTTGGGCTCTGCAGGGCCTCTTGCTAAGGACTGTTTTCCACCCTTTGCCACCTCTCCTCAGCTCCTGCACCGGGCTCCCCCTCCTCACCCCTCGGCCCCAGTTTGGAAACACCTCCTCCAGAGAAATTCCCTCTAACCCCCATCACATCTAGAAGAGACCCTCTCATCTTGTGTTACCTTTCAGGCAGGAGCACTGTCTCATTCTTGGTTTAACATCACCTACCCCCAAGACAGTCACTGCGGGAGTGTAAGGGCCGAGTTCATTTTGTTCACCTCTGAGCCAGCACCCAGCACAGTGCCTGGCACCGTGTGTGGAGGGAACTTTCCCTCAACTGCCTCTCCGAGAGGTGACGGGGCCACAGGCAGGGACCACCAGACCACCAGAGACCAGCTGGCCCAGGAGCCTGGCTTATACGGCCACAGGCAGAGGCTGGGAGGGCGAGGCGGGCCAGGAAAGGTAGGGGAACAGTGACACTGGAGCAGGGTGAGGGGCATTCTAGGTAGTGGGGATAGCAAGGGGCAGCCTCTTGGCAGTTTGAAGAAGACAGGGTGCTGGGGAGTGGCAGCCGCAGAGAGAGTGAAGGGGTCAAGCAGAGGTAAGCAGTAAATGACCTTGAAAACTATACTAGGGCAGTTAGACCTTCTCCTGGTTCTTTTGTTCTTGTTTGTTTTCTTTTTTGGGGGGAGTAACAAGATCACACGTGCTTTGCTTGGAGCTGGCAGTGGAAGGCCAGCCGCCTTGAGGGCCAAGTCTGGTCTCTGCCTCACTCCTTCCTGGGACAGGGTCCTCGCGGGGCTGAGAGGCTGGTGAATCAACACAGTCCACCTTCCTTTGCCACCTGCAGCTCCCTATCTACAGGCAGGCTGGCCATCATCTCTCAGGTGCGTCCTGCGCACACCGTGAAGGAGGAGGCGCCCCGCAGTGACCCTGCACCGGGAGTGAGCCCTTGGGCTGGGAGAGTCTCAGCTGAATCCTCCCAGGGGCGTCCTCCCCTCTCTGCTGTGTGTGGGCTGGGAGGCCCCTGCTGTGAGAAGGGTATGCTTCGGCAGGTGTATTAGTCAGGTTATACGAGGTTCTGCTGCAGTCACTCTGCCCCCAAACATCAGTGACTTCACGGTAAGATGTTCCTGCTCAGTCACATTCCACGCACAATGTAATGGGAGAAGGGCGACAGAAAGGAAGGCTCTGCTCCAGCCAGTGTCCCAGGGACTCAGGCTGCCCGAGGAGCCACCATCTGGACAATCACCAGTCACGGCGGCACAGAGAGCTCTGACACAGGTCACTGCTCGTGATGACCTGTTGGCCAGCAACCAAGACTTCAGAAATGTGAAAGAGGCCCCGGGCACTCAGTGGGTGGACCTCTGTGCAGTCGAATGAGTGGCAGATTGGAGAGCAATTTGGTTTCTGCCTGAACATAGAAAGATGGATGACAAAGGGAAAGGGAAAGGCACCTTCCCAGTGGTTTCCACCATCCGTCTGCTCCTCAGCTCCTAGAGTACAGCTCTGATAACACCAGCTCCACTGCTTCCCTCTCCTGCAAAATACTATCCTGCCCAAATCTGGCCTCAGCCCAACTCTGCCTCATTTCCCTTCGCACCTGCTCCCCAGAAGCTCTAATTCATCCCTCTCAAGCCATATGAGACCCTGCTGCTCCATGAACCTCTGCCTTATATTTCTTTTAGTTCTCCTGGTTTGTTCTACTCCATCTCAGCTCACTGGAGCCCTACTAATTTTTCCCGGTTTAGCCCAAATATCGTTTCATACTTAAAGGCTTCTGGATTCTTCCCACAAGAGATCCTAATCTGCATCATAACCTATGGTGGTTCTTCTCATCCCCATAGTCTCCTGCCAGTGAACAGGCCCAGCCCGTCATCCCCACAGAAGGGCAACCAGAAGCAGACCATGTGGCCCACGCCCTCACCATCACAGATGATTGGCCCCAAATAACCAATTGTCACCTGGCAGTGGCCTATGAGGTGGGGCCTGGTGTGCAGGGATGAACTGGTCTATTGAGTGCTCCCTAGAGAATCTTCATCACGACTGGCAATCACAGAAGGAGGCCCTGAAAGAATGCTGAGGGTGTGGCAGTGCTTACAGGGTACAGGCCAAACTGTGAGAAGGCAGGCCCCCGAGCACACTGAGAAACACGAAGCTGCAAGAGAGCCAGGCCCGCTCTGAGCACAGCAGTGCAGGAGAGGCAGGCTCCACCCTCGCCCAGGCGTGCGGCTGCAGTGGACTCTTCCGGGAAACCACTTTGCAGAGTCCTGTCGTTTTGGAAAGCTTAACTCTAAGGCAAGCCAAGGATGCAGGCCTGATGGCAGAGGAGTTGGTGTGCCCTTACATTACCTGTCCTCCAGCACAGCCGCCCCACCCACCTCAGAAGTGACACTGCGGCTGCCTCCCGGCAGCTCTGCAAGAGGCACAGAGGCACCAGAACAAAGCACGAAGAGGCCAGTCTGCCCTCCTGGCCGGCTTCCCATCCAGAGGCCATCCTGAAGGATCCCAGGCCCTGGGGCTCCCACTGCCTCACGCCTGTAACCACCCAGCTTAAGGCAGATGCTCAGCATCCTACAAAGGCACATCCTGGTGGCTCAGGCGTTAAGTCTGCAGCTTCAGTCCAGTCCACATAAATTCCAAGAACCCGGTCATAAACCCCAGGTGCGGGGTAGGAGACAATTAAAATGAACAACTATATAAATAAACATGCTTCTTCCTCTTCCTTCCTTCCTGCCTGTCTACTTGCCTTCATTCCTGCCTGCTTCTTTCCTCCTAGAAAAAATGCCAGCCCAGTTTCTTGGGAGTGCAGTATAGTTGAGCAAGTTTTCACACCTGTAAAATGGGATAGTAATAGTAGTCTGCCCACTGCAAGGGATGGTTGAGGTTCAGTGCTTTCTACATGGAAAAAGTGTCTCTGTGTCCTTCCATTTTCCTCTTGCTTTCCATGCTCAGGATGGGATGAAAGGCTGCGTGGACAGTTCGGTGATAAGGCAGGGCTGACACACTCAGTGAGGACTGCGCCAGGTGGCTCGAGACCCCTCTGGGCAGTGCCCCATTCTCCTGTGGCACCCGACCAAGGCAGCCACGCCCTGTCTGTGCTCTGTTCTCTCACTCCGCTCACTCACTGCCACTTCAGTTTCTGCTCCTTTTAACACGTGCCTCACTTTCCAAACTGCCTCCATCTCCAAGCCACAGTGCCCCCTCAGCTCTACGCCCAGCTGCCAGGAGACAGCGGATCTGAGGGCTGAAGTCAAGCTCAGACCCACCCCGGGCTCCTGAGCAGACCAGTCACCCGGAATCCGCCCAGACACTAGCACTTGTTGCAGGCGCCAGCCCAGCCCGTCATCTATTCATCCTTTCCTCCTTGGTGACTGCCTCCAGTATTGTTGATGAGAGACAGTGCTCAAAGCTCATTTCCAAGCTCTCTTTTACTTACTCGTTGCCAAGGAGATACCAGTGGAAGCCAGTGGGTGGGGTTTCTAGAAGCTCCCTAGAGGGGACGGCTTTAAAGGAATTTAGCCCCTTTTTCCTTCCCATCTTCTCCCTTCTTGGGACTAATTGGTGAGGGTTAGAGCGCCAGCAGTCATCTTGAACCATGAATCACCCTTGAGAATGGAAGTCATGAGCTCACAATGGCGGAGCCTGGCTTCTGTGACCATGGAGCTGCCATTCAATCTTGGGTGTCCTGTCTCTGGACTTTTTATGTAAGAGACAGGCACACATGACTGAATTCAAACTGACTTTGCTTCACATCAGTCAGTGTCTTATCCAAGAAAAGTTTCAAACTAAAAACCTTCCCGTCAAATAAAATTTTCATTCATTTACTTCAATAACTGAGGAGGATCCAGGGTCCTAAACTATGTTTTCCTAAAATATCCTGTAACCCTTTAAAGAGAGGAAGGAAGGGAAAGGAGGAAGAAGAACTTCAGGAAGGAAAGAGGAACATCTTTACTTGTTTTGTTGTTCCAGTTTCCACTCGGGGGCGGGGGGGGGGGGGGTGCCCAGGTCTTGAACCTGGTTCCCCAGACGTTACATTGTCCACATGGGAACATTTCAGCCCCCTGAGGCACAAAGGCACAAGGCTGTGCAGACATTGTTATAAATCTTCTTCTTGCTGCCCACTGACTTACTTGATGAACTTTAGAGATGCATTTGATATTCTGTGTTCAGCTGGCAGCGACACCGAAATACTGTTGCTTTAAGTGTCCAGATTTTCACCCCCCAGTCAGTTGGGTACTGATCAGTAAACAACACTCAGAAGTCCCACAGAGCCACCTGAAAGAAGCATCTTTCTGTAAGATCAATGTCACAACCGCCCCTAATGTGTTTTGTAATGCATTTCTTAGAGCAGTGGCTGTGAAAGCTGCCCAAGGTTTAGAGGAAGCGACCTCAAACCTGCCCTGGAGGGAGGGGCCTGGGCTCTGCACAAAGACGGCTCCAGAGGCCGGCCCTGCTGGCCAGGAACCTAGGTAACTGCACTGCCCAGAAAGTCCCGTCCCTGGAAAGTGCCCACCCCTGAAAGTGGAGTTGAAAGCTGGGTGATGGGCACACTGGCAGCCCAGGAGAGCAGAGAGCGTCCAAGGCGGTACTGTGAGCTGACCTAAATGGCTCCCTGGAAGGCTCTCTCCCCAGAAGTAAAAGACTGCTTCTTCCCAAGGACATGCATGGCCCTGTGTGCTGTTAATAAGCATTCTGATTTTAAAGGTCCAGGGTCAAATCCATTTAAGGAAAGTGCTTAAACAGATTACCTTTCTCTGGGCCTTACTCACATGCATGGGATTCTGTTTCACCTGCAGGACCAGCGCCTGCAAGATTCACTTGAGAAATACTAGGTTAAAACATCACTGGTTCTAAAGACCCAGCTTCATTTCACTGCAGACCACCCGGTCCTGTGCTGTGGGAAAGACTGCAAACAGTTCTGGTTACAGGAAGACAGTGCCCAAGGAATAAGAAGTACATTTTGTTATAAGTATGGGGGAATTACTGTGGACAAAACTATGATTTTGGAAACAATAAAAAGGCGTGGAGGTCAAAAAACAAAGTACAGACGTCCCGGACTTAGGATATTTTCAGTTTTCATCAGGCTTATCTGGATGTCACCCCATCGTTAAGTCAAGGAAGGTCTGTTCAGCAGCAGCAGCTAGAAAGGCAAGTCCAAAGCAGGCTGATTAGAGTACAGACGTTAAAGCTGAGAGACAGGCCCTGCGCCCCTCCCAGCCCTATCCCTCATCGCCCCCAGATGTGCAGGAGGGAGGATGGGGCAGGGATTTCCTTGTTCTGAGGGGAGCCCGTGGAAGGGGACAGAAGAGGATGTGACCCTGGACACAGGGTGGAGAGAGCCAGCATGACCTGGGCCCTGGTTGTACAGGAAGCAAAGGAGGTGGCATACATCTCCCGGGGTCCTCCTGCCTTGGGTCTTAAAATAAAACGAAGAATTCTGATAGAGGGATGGGCATTGGAAGATTGCAAACAAGGCAAATCAAGTGGACAGAATTGCAGTAATTGGAAGAGACCTTCAAGGAGCTTCCCCTGCCTCTGGACCCAAGAACTGCTTTCCCTCTAGTGCCTATGGCAGAAACTTTCGGTCACAGCCAAGGGCCCTGCTCTCCTTGTCCACAGACATTGCTCCAGCCGCTCTCCCCTGTGCACTGGGCCATCCATGTCAGCAGGACACGTCGTTTCTCCCAGCTAAACAAGAATACTTGCAGTCTCACCTCCCTCTCCAGTTACCTCTCCTTTTTCCCTTTACAGCAAAGCTCTGCTAAGAGCTGTTGTCCCTCCTCTGTCCATCCCTCCTCTTTCCACCCCTCCACTCCTCTCCTGGACCCAATGCCATTGCTTCTCCAAAACTACTCTAGCCAACCAGTGACCTCCTGGTTGCTGGACCCAGTGTCTATACTCTGTCCTCATTTCTGACCTTGAAGCAACATTTAACCAGATGCTCACTCCTTCCTCCTTTGAACACCCCACCTCAGGATTTCATCACATTGGGGATTCAAGTTTTAACATATGAATTCCGGCTGGGGGTGGGGGGGTAGGTTGGGTGGGGGGGGACAGACAAACATTCAGTTTATTATAGGTGAAAAAATTTTTTCCAGGAGACCATTTTGAGATGGCATTAGGAGATCTTTCCCTTGCCTCAGCACCTGCTCCATTCCTTCTATTTCCTTCACACTTGTTGGAAGGGAAATATTCATATTATTTAATAACTAGGATATCCCAGGTGATGGAAAGAATCCAAGTTGCCTTTGTTTCTTTCTTCCTTTTATTTTTTTAAGGAGAGGTGCAGGCAGGAAAGAAGGCAAGTAGGCAGGCAGGCAGGCAGAGAGAGGAGGAAGAAGCACTTCATTTTATTTAGTTGTTCATCTTGGTTGTTTCCCTTGGTCCAGGGTCTTGACCAAGGGACCTTGGCAAGTATGTGACCTATGCCCAATGAACTAGACCTCTAGGCCACCAGGACGGGCCTCATGGGAAATTCTTGGTCTGTATTTAGGTTTATAAACTCTACAGTCAAAAAAAGTAGATTTAAACGCCCAAGATGTGAACATATTTAATTTTTTCCCCAATAATGGAATCAAATATCAATTTTTAATTTAAAATTAATTAAAATTTAAAACTCTGTTCTTTAGTTGCATAATTTCTGTTGATTTCAAGTGTTTGGACTAATGCATTGAACAGCACAGAACTAAGTAATCTCCAAAAACTGCACTCTCCATACAGTAGGTCTGTGAGGACTGCTTCTTGGTACTCCTCTCCCAGGGCACCTTCCCTCTGCTGCACACCTGTCTAACCAGTGTCTGCTCTGTCTTGCACCCGGAGGTCTAATGAGCCCTTCAAACCTAACCTGTGCAAAGCAGCGCTCCTGAGAGGCCACCCTCACTCACCCTAGCAAGGCTAGTTTCTCCATCTTGGATTTTGGCCCTGTTTCTTCCCGTTGCTAAATCCAAACCTTGGTACTCTCTTTAACCCGACCTTTCAGATCTGGCCCGGTAAAAAGTCCAGTCGGTCTTTCCTTCACAATGCTTCCAGAATCCCACCAGTCTTCACCTACGCAGTCACCTTAGGCCCCGCCCACACCTCTCCTCGGATTACACCCAAAACCCCCTGCGGGGTTGCCCGCCTCTGGCGCTGGCCCAGGGTCTAAGCGCCGCATTTAAAAGAAACCCAGAACCCTGCAGGGCGCCCATCTCACGGTGGAGAGAAGCCCAAGTTCTTCCAACGGCCCGCCAGGTCCTGCAAGTTCAGACCTTTCCTCCCTTCTCCATCCCAGCTTTTTCCTGCGGTCTCCTCCTGCTCTGCCGCAGCCACGCCGGCCTCCTGGCTGTTGCTGGAACGCAGGTGACCGCCGGAGATCTGCACGACTGGCTCACTCGGTTCCCTCAGGCCTTTACTCAAAAATCGCTGCCGCCTTCTCAGTGAGACCTTTCCAGTCACCCTATCCCAAACTCACCTCCTCTCCTACGTGCACATTTCAAATCCTTCTTACCTGCTTTTTTCTCCCCAGCCCTATTACAATCTAACATGCTATCTATTTTATATATTCTGTTCTGCCTTGTCCATTACAGTATGTTCCAAGAGGGTTGGGATGTTTGTGTTTGTTTTTGCTGCTGTATCCCCAGTACCGAGAAAAGCGTCTGGGACCTATCAGGTACTCAACAGATGTTTTGCGCGAATGACTGGCTTCCAGGTAGGAAGAAATGTTGGCGCAAATCTATGGGACGATTACCTTCAGAAGCCCCCCGCTATAGCTGGGGAGCCTAGACAGCTCCACCCGGTGGGGGGTGGGCGCTGGAACTTTGCAAGACCGGAGTGGAAGTGGAACCGCAGCGCCTCGCGAAAGCCGCGCGGGTCGGTGATCTCCTGGGCTACTGGGAGAAAGGGAGAGGCGGGCTGGCTTCCTCTGCTAAACGCAAGAAAGGGGCTTGCTTTAAGCAATCTAAAGGACAAATGCCCAACGGCTGAGCGCAGAGGGCGGGCCGGGCTTTGTCCGGGGAGGAGGAGTTGCGGGTTCGGGAAGCGCGCGCATCACGTGTCTGCCAATGCGACATCCACCCCCACCCCCGCAACACACACACACACACACACACACACACTCACACACACACACACACACACTCACTCACTCACTCACTCACTCTAGCTGCCACCCTCGCGGGGCGGGCCTCCGCCGGAAGGGGCTGGGAACCCGGCGGCGAGTCTGGGAGGGCGGCTGAGGACGCGCGGCGGCGACTGCATCCTCTCCGTCCTCCACCGCCGCTCGGAGGCCGGCGCGCAGCCGGGCGAGCGCGGGGCCGCGCGGGGAGGACGCCGGAGGGGAGGGCGCGTGCTCGGCGTGTGCCCGCGCGGCCGGCGCGCGGCCGGCAGGGCTTACAAAGAGCCGCGGCGCTGGGTCGCTCTGCCCGCCAGCCTGGAGAGCCCGCTCCGAGCCCGCGTTTGCCGCGGCCCCGAGCCGGGCGGGGAGGGGCGTCCGCCTGCGAGCCGCTGCAGGCCTCCCAGCGCCCCGGCCGCCAGGCCCGAAGCTGCTCTTTATTTATTTTGGTGGTGGGAGGCGGGATCATCTCTTGGAGACGAAAATCTTTCCAGGAAGTTTGCACCTATTAATATTTCAGTTCCTGGCAGCTGCTTTAAGTGCCGGGGACGGGGGAGGACCAAGTTCACCACCGCGGCAGAGGCAGCTGCGGAGCGCGGCGGGCACTTCTCGGCGGGCCCCGGGCGGCGGGACGGGGGCGGCCCGGGCGCCCAGGCACGCGCACCCCCCCCCCACCTCCGAGCTAGGAGCCCCGAAATGCCCCGTCCTCCCGGGGCGTGGTCACGAGGGCGGGACTGTGGGGCCCTGGGCCGCGCCTCGCTGCGGAAGGCGGGGGAGAGGCTGAACCTCAGGTGACGACCTGAGCGTGGGCGGTGGAGAGGGCCACTCGGCCACCAGATGTCGGCGTTTAGTGAGGGCGGGGGACGGAAGGAAAAGGCTCTAGGAGGCTCCCGGCTAGGAAACAGCCGCCGCCAGGACCAGGGCGGTGGGCCGTGCTCGCAGGGAGCTGGCGATGGGGAGGCCCAGATCCCTGACGAGGTCAGGACACGCCTTGTGACCTTGTCCCACCACACGAAGGGAGGGCGCTGCAGCAGAAACTTGACCACTTAAAGCCCAGTTATTCACAACTACCTTGCAAGGTTCTCATGACCTCCAATCTGCAGAAGCTCAGATGGAGCTCGGGGAAAATAAATAACCTGCTGGAGGTCGCAGTGTTGCTACCCCATAGCCAGGTCCCCGATATTTGACGTGTATCTTGCAAGAAAGGACCCCTTGGAAGCAAATGTAACAGTGTTTTTACTGCAGTATCAGCCACAGAATGGAAGAGGAAGCCTAAACCAGGAGGCCCTTCAACTCGGCAGATTTCATAATCCCCTTCATTCTCTTCAGTATGTGCCTGCGCCGGCTTTCTAGCCAACCACACATCTGGAACACCAGTCCTTTTGCCACAGAAAAGGTATTTTAACACCGCCCCCCCAACCCCCGCTCAAATGCATATGCCGTTAAAGATACTTGAAGTTTAGCCATCTCAGGAGTGTGGGCTCCAGACAAGAATACTTCAATTGTTAACCTTTCCCAGGGCAAAAATTGAAGTCGTCACTCGCAGCAACATTACACCTTCTCTTTCCGGTGTTCCAAAGTCCTGTGGCAGTTTTCCTGCTCAGGATTATCAGCCCATCTCTGCTCAGGGACTCTGTCCAGTTCTGCATGGAGGTCACTGACACCAGGGCCAAGCCTTGGAAACATCAGGGCCAAGGACAAGTCTGTCTCATGAATCTTCCCACTTTAGTCTCCAGGGTCCCTTTTCCTTGCCCTTCCCCAGACACATGCTTGTTTCTCCGTTGGCCAGAGCCCCACTGGCAGATGGACCAGAGGGTGGGATGTGACAGATTCAGGCATTTAAGGTAGGGCTTGCTGATTAGGAAGCCATGCTTCTTCTAGGAAAAGAATCAAAAAACACCCCTCCTGGAGGGAGAAGAGAGCTGGCTACCACATCTGTCTCCCTGGGATGCCAGTCTTGGCAATCCCCTGGAGGAATGGTAGCCCTCTGCTGGGCAGTCAGGGGAGGCCTGTTGGAAAGTCCTCCAGCAAGACTGCCTTCTATGAGCCTTCTTTCCCAGCCAAACCCAGTGTGCCCAGCTTCGGTTTTCATTCTCAAGGCCAGGGATTCCATGAGGTGGGTCTGTGAAACAAATGACCTCTCCCCAGCTTGGGTGGGCCAGGCCCTGCCAGCTGCCTTCACTTTGGGTTACAGAAAGCCTGCCAAGGCTGCCGTGTGCAAGGGCCTGGAACAATGACGCGTAGCATCAGCTATTTTAATGCAGAGTTAGGCACACAATCCTTGCTAAAAATAAATACAAAGGAAAACCCCAAAGTAGCTAAGCCTATTTTAATACTTTTTTTTCCTTCTTGTGCCTGGTTCTTTTGTTTCTCTCTTGCTATTTGGGAGCTGAATTTCACATTGGGCCCACCCTGAGTGTTGTCAGGGCTGCCATGCCGTGCTGTGGACCTGCAGCTCCATCTATGTCGCTGGCAAAAACTGAGTCAGAGAGAAGGGAAAAAAAGGAAGAGCCAACAACCGTTTCTCTCAGCGCAGTTTACATGAAATAGGATGGCACCGCTTCTGAGAGCAGATAGCTTTAAAGAAGCTTGTGGCGCACCCAGGTGGATTCAGGGGTGTGGACAACTGCCTCTGGCCAAAGCTCAGGACACATCCTTCCCAAGGACCCTGGTTTACATCCTGGGCTGGGAGGAACAACCAAGACATACAACTAAATTAAAATAAAGTACTTTAAAATAAATAAAAAAGAAACGGGGTGCCGAACCCTATCCCCGTGCCCCCTTTCCAACTCTGCACAACCCTCTGTGGGGAGAATGGATGTTAGCAAAGCACTGGCCTAATAAATGGCTAGCAAATGCCCTCTTTCTCCTAGTTGTGAGTACTTCAGGGGGCATCACTGCTAACTTTTTAAGAAAGGACGGAAGTCTGACGGGCACCTTTGGGGGTATCTACCTAACCCGGAACCAGAGACCTCTCTGTTTTCTGAGAACTGAGGCCAATCCATATGAGGTCGGGAGGGCAGCTTCTACTTGCTATGTTTTGACATTTTCTCTGTCCCGCCCATTGCATCACACACACAGTTACTAGGATCAGGGGTGGACGACTGGCCCTGTTAGAACCTCTTCCTTGGAAACTGGCTCAGGGAGAAAGGGAGAGAATGAGGGAGACAAAGTCTAATTTGTAGACTTTCAGTGAGTTTGTTGACTCCTTCTGTTCCAGAATATGAGTCAGGTTTTCCTGTTTCTTTTCATGTCTTGTAATTTTTTGTATTGACAAATGGATGCTTTAGATAGGATTGGAACAACTCTGGATTCTCGTTCCCTCCCAGTCTTTGTTATCTTAGGATCTTGTTTGTTCATTGACTCACTGGGACTAATTCTAAGGAGTCTGTTCCCACAGGCTGCCAACTGCTCTCTGCTCAGTTATTTTTCTGGTTTTGAGTTTGCAGTCCACCTTTCTAGATGTTGTTTCCTGTGAGTCAGCTACTGGTCTGAGGTTGTGTCCGAGCATTTGGAGCCTGTAGGCCGTCCCCCTTCTGGTGTATTTCAAAGCACAGGCAGTTTACCATTCTGACCCAGCTTTTACTTTCTGCCTGGTCCTTTTGTGCCTCCTCTGCATCTCTGCGAGGTATAGCATTCAGGAAACTTCTCTGGTCTCCTGAGGTCAGTGCAGTGGGCAGTATTGCAGTCTTCCAGACCAAGGAGGAAGAAAGACTGCCCACTGGTGAGAGAGTCCCAGCCCTCCATCCTCTCTTCTCCATTGTAAACTTTATGGCATTAATAACCAGTGTTATGTCCATTATACCATGATCAAGAATGCCTGGGTATCAGGAATCCACCTACAGCCCAGGAACTTGAGCCCGTGTTGAGGCAGCAAGGCCCAAGTCTGCCGCTCCCACAGACAAATGCAGACTTGCTCTCAAGCTAACTCTTCATGACCTTCTCACATCACCTCTTCCTCTACACTAGTGTCCTTGGCAGTCTCTCCACACACGGTTTGGGGGCTAAAAGACCACAAAGACATGGTGCCCAGGTGCAAAAACTTAGGGCTCAGAGAAGGGAAGGGAGTCAGGTACATGATGGCTGCAGGACAGGAGCCCAGGTTCTCTCACCGCTGGAGAGGAGGGTGATTGAGGGACGTTTCCTCCTACTCTGGGTTTCTCTTTAGACAGGTGGATTCCCAAGACAAGGAGGCAAAGTGGAGGTTTGTATTCTGAGGCAACATCAGAGTCTATAGCCTGAGCTCAGACATGCCTGGGGGCCTGGGGCTTGGGGAGAAAGGAGGGGCACTGCAGTTACAAGCGTGCCCTGCTGTGGAGGTAGATGTCGCCAACAGAAAGGTTCTTTCTGGTAGTAACCCTAATTCTCAGTAGTTAAGGAAGCGACAAAAGTCTGGGCCCAGGGTCTCCACGGACCTCCACTCAAAATAATTCACGTGCCAAAGTGATGTGTCTTAGGGAGGCCTGTCCTGAATATCTGGGAAGGGGGTGTTCTGAATGTCTGGAGGCAGCCTGTCATCCAGGAGCAGAGAGCTGAGCAGGGCCAAGAGCGTGGGTGGGCAGAGGCTGGGCCCTGAAGAATAAGGGGGTGGCTTCCCCCAGCTTCTGTCTCCCCAGACCCTGCTTCTCCTGTCCCCTGTGCACACTGCACCCCTCCCCGTCTCCCACCACAGCAGCTTGACCATCACGCTGTGACCCTTTCACGACGCAGTTCCTCAGATTTATGTCTCACTCTGCTGTGATTCCTTTATTTGTTGTTTTGTATGCCTCAATAAGTATTGGATTTATTGATTTGGTGGGTAGTGACACAATCACGTAGTTCAAATTCAAAAGGGGCAAGAAGTTTTCCTGGAAAACTCCCAGACCCCACCCACCTGGCTCTGTCTGTGGAGGCCACTCAGCTCTGAGCTCCAGCTAAAAGGTTCTGCTCTCAGCTATGCGGCAGAGAGTTCCCTGCTGGGGACAGGGGTCACCTGTCAGAGGCACTTCCAGCCCCAGCCTGGAGACAGGACTGCCTTAACCATGGACTTGATGCCTCGACCACTGAGGACTCAGTGCATGTTGGCGAAAGGGATGGGCTAACAAGGGACCAACATTCTTCGATTCATGTTTATCCACAAGTGTGGGAGGGGCTGATGCAGAACCTTACATCATATCTGATTCAACACCTGTAAAGTATGTCTGTTATCTCCACTTTACATATGAGGAAACTGAGGCTCAGTGTCCAAGGACACTCAGCTTACAGGAGTCTTTTCGGTTAGCTATTGCTGGATAATAATTTACTCTAAGACTCAGTGGTTTAAAATAATACCCACTGGCGCACTTCTGTGGCTCAGGAGGACAATGTGCAGGCCATGCAAAGACCATGGAGCCAAGATAGGGTTTCAAAGAAAGAAAGAAAATAATACACATTTATCATCTCTCACATTTTCTATGGATCAGGCGTTTGGAGTGACTTCATTCTGGGTCAGGGTCTTTCAAGACTCTGTCATCACTTTGTCTGGCAAGACATGCCCTGGTGACTCAAGCCCGCACTGGGCTATGAACCATGTGAAGCTCAAGACCCAAGTCACAAGACCTGGAACTGGGGAAACAACCAAAACAAATAAAGAAATCGAGGTGCTTCCTTCTCTTCTTTCTTCCTTCCTGAAAAGTGCTTCTTCCTCCTCTCCCTTCCTCTTAAAAAAACAAACAAAAACCAATGATGTCCGCTATGATTACAGTCTGCTGAAGTCTTAGGGGCTCTAGAGTTTCCTTCTACGGTCACTCGCTCATGTGGCTGACAAGCAGGTGCTGGCTGTTGGCCAGAGGCTGCAGCAACGCCCCACACAGGCGCTCCCCACAGCACCTCACAAACTGCTGGTGCAAGTCACCCGCAAGAGAGCCCTGTGCAAAGGCGGTGCCTTTGTGACCTGGTCTCAGAAGTCACATGTCACATGCTACTACTCACTATGAACAAGTCACTAAGTCCAGCTAGCAATCAAGGAGAGCGTGTTTTGTTTCATCTTTTTTTCTTTTTAGAAGTCTATTAGAAAATAATTCCAGGTAAAAATTAGTTTTTCCAAACTTGATCAGGACATTGATAATAGAATTTCGTATTCACCTTTTTCTTCACTGAAGTTCAATTTAAAAAAGCAATTTTATTGCAGTAACTTTGATTTTATACTTTAAAAGACTCATTATATATAGGTTCCCCATTCCTCATTTATGTCAGCAGTCTGCCCTCCACCACATCACCATATTCTTCACCACTGTCCAGTGGGCTCCACCACCACTGGCCCCTTACCAAGCCCCGTGCCCATCCCGTCCCATTCCCTATTGGTAGCCTCAGTTCTATTGCAAAGTGTCCAAGGGTTGATTTTGTTTCATGTGTTCCTTTATCTGGTCTATTCACATTCCACCTATGAGTAAAGGCATCTGGTATCTTTTTTGTTCTTTTGACTTATTTCACTGAAATCACTTAGCATAATCCCTTCTAGATCCATCCAAGCTGATTCAAATGAAAGGATTCCATCTCTCCTAAGGGCTATGTAGTATTTCATTGTGTATATGGACCACATCTTCTTTATCCATTCAGCTGATGTTGGAGACTTAGGTATTTTCCAGTGCTTAGCTATTGTGACTAGAGCTGCAATAAACAAGGGGAGACATACATCTCTGCAGATGGGTGCTTTCGTATCTTTTGACCCAGAAGTGGGATGGCTGGATCATATGAGACTTCCATCTTTAACTTTTTGAGGAATCGCCACACTGTTCTCCATAGGGGTTGCACCAATTTGCACTCCCACTAACAGTGTAAAAGTGTCCCTTTTTATTCATATCGTCACCAACATTTGTTGTTTCCAGACTTTTGGATAATATTCAGTCTCCCAGGTGTAAGGTGATAACTCACTGTTGTTTTGATTTGCATTTCCCTGATAATCAGTGAATAGGAACATCTTTTCATGCGCCTGTTGGCCATCTGTATATCCTCTTTGGAAAAATGTCTCTCCAATTCCTCTTCCTATTTTTTAATTGGATTACCTGTTCTTCTGTTGTTGAGCTTTATAATTTCTTTGTATATTTTAGATATTAAGCCCTTATCAGAAATATGAAATGCGAATATTTCCTCCCAGCTAGTAGGTTGTCTTTTTGTTAGTGTGATGTTTTCTTTTGCTGTGGAGATTTTTAGTTTGATGTAGTCCCAGTTGTTTAATTTTCTCTTTGTTTCCCTTGATGCTGGAGTTGAGTACCCAAAGGCCTCTCCAAGGCTGATGTCATGGACTGCCTTTCCTATGTTTTCATCCAAGGATTTTATGGTTTCTGATCTTATATCCGGGTCTCTACTCCATTGAGTTAATTTTTGTGAATGGCATTAGAATCTAGCTTCATTCTTTTGCATGTGACTGCCCAGTTATTCCAACACTATTTTTTGAAGAAATTTACCTTTCTCCATTGTATGATTTTTGACTCCTTTGTTATAGATTAACAGCATGTAAGTGGGTCAGTTTCTGGAGATTCAGTTCTATTCCACTACTCTGTACTTCTGTTGTTATTCTAGTACCATACTGTTTTGATCACCATTCCTTTGTAGTGTAGTTCAATGTCTGGAAGTGTAATCCCTCCAGATTTGTTCTTTTTTTCTCATAATGGCTTTGGCTATTCAAGGTCTTATGTTGTTTCATACAAATTTTAAGATTTTTTTGCTTTGATTTCCTGAAAGTAAGCCCATGGGATTTTAATGGGGATTGCATTAAATCTGCATATTGCTTTAGATATAAAATGACCATTTTAATGTTGTTGATTCTTCCCAACCATGAGCAGGGGATGTCTTTGAATCTCTTTGTATCCTCTATTTCTTTTAAGATGCACTTGTAGTTTTCATTGTACAGGTCTTTCACCTCCTTTATTAACTATATTACAAGTTATTATTTTTTTTTTTTACTTTTATTTTAAGGTTGTGGTTTTCTTGATTTCATTTTCTTCTAGAGTGTGTTTTTGTATAAGAATGCGACAGATTTTTGTGCATTGATTTTTATAGGCTGCCACTTTAATCTATTTGTTGATTAGTTCCAGTAGTTTTTTGACCACATTTTTAGGGTTTTCACTATATATAATCATGCCATCTACCAATAATGAGTTATACTTTCTCCTTTCCAATTTGCATTCCTTTATTTCTTTTTCTTGCCTGATTTCTCTGGCTAAGCCCTCCAGTATGATGTTAAATAGCAGTGGTGAGAATAGACAAACTTGCCTTGTTGCTGACCTTAAGGGAAATGCATTCAGTTGTTCACCATTGACTATGATATTGTTTATGAGTTAGTCATACTTGGCCTTTATTATATTGAGTTATGTACCTTCCATCCCTATTTTGTGCAGGGTTTTATCATAAATGGGTGTTGCCATTTGTCAAAAGGTTTCTCTGCATCTATTGATATGATCATGTGGTTTTCTCCTTGCTCTTGTTGATAAGGTGTGTTGAATTAATAAATTTACATATATTAAGTCATCTTGCATTCCTGGGATAAATCCCATTTGGTCATGATGGAGGATCCTTTTGCTGTATTATTGAATTCAATTTGATAATTTTTGCTGAGAATTTTTGCATCTATGTTCATTAGAGATATTGGTGTGTAATTTTCTTTCTTGGTGATATCTCTATCAGTTTTTGGTATCAGTATGATGTTAGCTTCATAGAAAGTATTTGGGAGTGTTCCCTATTCAATATTTTGGAAGATGTTTGAGAAGAATAGGTATTAATGCTTCTCTGAAGGTTTGGTAAAACTCCTTAGAAAAGCCATCTGGTCCTGGGCTTTTATTTTTACAGAGACTTTTGACTACCTCTTCAATGTCTTTGCTTGTGATAATTCTGTTCTGGTTTTCGAGTTCTTCCGGGTTTAGTCTTGAGAGACTGTATTTTTCTAGAAATCCATCCATGGCCTCGAGTTTGTCTAATTTGTTGGCATACAGCTGTACATAGCAGTCTCTTTGGATGCTTTGTATTTCTGTGTTATCTGTTGTAACGTCTCCCCTTTCATTTCTGATTCTAGTTATGAGAGTTTTCTCCCTTTTTTCTCCGTGAGTCTAGCCAATAGTTTGTCAATTGTTTATTTTTTTCAAAGAACCAACTTTTGGTTTCATTCATCTTCTGGATTGTCCTTTTGTTTTCTATTTCATTTATTTCTGCTTGAATGTTTATTGTTTCCGCTCTTCTTTCATTTTTTTTTGTTTTAATTGTTCTTCCTGCTTTATTTGTTTTAAACGTAAGATTAGATTGTTTATTTGTGATTTCTCTTGTTTCTTGAGGTAGGCCTGGATGACAATGACATTCCCTCTTAATCATACTGTGTTTTTTTTTAAAGGAAAGGAAAAGGTAGGAATGAAGGTGAGTAGGTGAACAGGAAGAAAGGAAGAGAGGAGGAAGAGCTTTATTTATTTTTTCATTTAGTTGTTGACATTTGTTGTTCACCCTGGTCCCAGGTCTTGAACCCTGAACCTTGGGATGTATGTGGGACTGCTCTGAGCTGTACTAGACCGCTAGGTCACCGGGGCGTACCCCCCTCTTAGTAATACTTTTGCTGCTCCCTATAATTCTGGTAGATCGTGTGTTTATTCTCACTTGTCTCTAAGTATTTTTCAAGGTCCTGTTTGATTAACTCTTTTACCTGAGTCATTCAGAAGTATATTGTTTAACCGATTAACTTGGAGATTTTCCAGCTTTCTTTTTTGTAGTTGATTTCTAGTTTTAAGCCATTATTGTCAGAGAAGATGCTTGGTATGATTTCAGTCTTTGAAAATTTGTTGTAACATGTTTTATGTCCCAACATATGCGCTATCCTTGAGAATGTTTATGCACGCTTAAGAAGAAAGGGAAATCTGTAGTCATCAGATGAAGTGTTTGGTATGTGTCTATTAGACCCACTTTGATCCACAGTTACAGTTGAGCCTTGGTCTGCCTCCATCATGTTCTCCCATCCTGCCTGCCTCTTCTCTGCTCCATCTTTTGAAGGGAGGCGTAGCTAAAGAATCTGTGATTATATTTTAAAGCCATCACAGGGTTAACTTAGAGTTTTAACTCCAAAGTCCAAGATGTTTTCACTCAAGCCCTTGGGGACTCACGGAGCTAGGCTCTCAGAATATGGGGTAGGTAACAAGCTTTTTGCCCTCCGTATACTCCCATTTGGATATATTATGAGAATAAGACCCCAAGATGCAACATGGGCCCTTCTTGATGGGTTCAGATGGCAATGGCAGCAAGACCAGAAGAGGGCCAGAGAGGGGCTGAGGACCTAGGAGAGGCAAGGCAAACACATCCATGGGGGCTGGGACTTGAAGAATTGACATTGAAGTTGGAGGTATCCTGCACTGGGGCAATGAGCACAGGTGAGAATGAACCAGGAGTGCCCCAGGTGGGATAGAGACCTGGGAAACTAGATGAGGGGGCCTCTGAAATGAGGAAAATTCCCTGACCAGGTCCACGGGAGTGGAGAACTGTAACACCATGTCACTGCTTGTCCAGTGTAACTTTCTTGATGGCTTTTGTGTGGTGTTTGAGGTCTAGTCTTGGGCCCAAACCCAGCTGGTATCTTGGATTTCTATTTCCCACAATCTCCTGGCTCTGGCTGACCCAGTGGGGACAGATGCTGGTGGCCTCATTCACATGTTCTTTCCTTATAAGCACAAAAACTCCTCCCTTTCTTGGGCCTGGAGGGACACTGAGCCTCATCCACACACTCAGGCTGATTAAGGACCTCGAATACTGGGAAATCCCTACCCTGGGCCTCTCTGGCTCCACATTATGTGCTTCCCTGCCCTTGGGTGATGGGTCCTATGTTGCCACCTGGATGCCACGAACACATGCCAGTTGTATTCTGGTTGACACAGGGGCCTCTGATATTTGGAAAACTAGGTTAAAAGTTGGGATTCGCCCTCATCAGAAGTTCTGTTCCAGTAGGGGAAGGTCACTTCGGAAGGGGAGGTGTCAGCTGTCGGCTGGAAGGCCTATTAAAGAAGCCCTGCACTAACAGAGGCGAAGAAGAGTAACGATGATGAATGTGCATGAGCTGAGCCATATATCTTCTCTACGGTGCCATCCCCATGCCGGCTGCAGCATGAAGCAGATCGCTCCTCGATTCTAGTGGCCTTGGTCTGCGTTCATCAAGCTAATTAAGATTGCTGTGGGGGAGGGTGGTGCGTTGTGGTATCTGTCCCTGCTGACCTTGGGTAGCAGAAGGGAGAAGGGAAGAGGAGTGGGAGCACAGAGAGTCAGCTTTTTCTTAAAGTCTGAGTTGAGGTCAAGAATACTGTCTGTTGGGTGGGCTGTTTGCGGGGGGTGAGGAGGGATGGAGAGAGAACAGAAAGTTAGACTTTCCAGGTGTGAAAGGGCATTTTCTTGGTCATATTTCTAAGGGAGATGAAGGTCCTTCTGCTTGATGGTTGACTTCAGGGAGGTGTGAGGAGGCCCTCATGGGATGGGGTGAGACCCAGGCAAGAAGGACACCCAGCAGCCAGTGGCAGAGCCAGGCCATGGACTTGACTGAGAGCTCGTTCTTCCCTTGTGGGGTATCTGTCTCTGTTCCAGACAGGAGTCCTCAGTGGCCCTCAAAATTCAGTCAATTACTTGGCATCTCCTGCTGACCTAGCAGTTTAGTACACTGGACATAGACCACATACATTCACAAGGTCTCTGGTTCAAGACCCAGGGTGGGGCTGGGGGGACAACCAAGATGAACGACTACACAAAATGCTTCTTCCCTCTCTTTTCTTGCCTGCCTGCCTACTCACCTTCATTTCTACCTGCACTTCCCTTTACAAGAAAATAAAATTCAGTTAGTCAGCAAGCAATAGGCAGTAAACTCTTAGATATCATCAGATAATAGGGATGAATCCATTAGGCTGGTGGGCAAGGGAGAGAGAAGAGAGACCCAGGAAGTTCCAGGAAGCAGGGTTGGTTATCACCTCAGTCCCCAGTCTCAGGCTCTTACTGCTGTGGCCACAGAAAGTTTCACAGATCTCACAGCCTTATGACCAAAACTCACTCAGAAAAAGTACTACTCATTCCTCTTTATAGATGAGGAAACTGAGATTCAGACTGAATGACTTGCTCCATCCAGGGCACACACATTCTTCAAGCCAGCATTGAGAAGAAGCACTTTCCAAGATCCTATAAAACTATGTCCCTGCCCCCTCCATGATTCAAAGTGTCAGAGGAGCTGGTGAACATGGGGAGATTCAGGGAGATCAGTACTCAAGAGAGGTCAAAGGGACTCTGTGTCCTTTCCCTGTGCCCTGCTCAGTGCATCTCCTCCATCTGGTGTTCCAAGTTAGATCCTTTTATATTAAACGAGTCATCTATCCCTGTTCCAGAATTCCAAGGGAAGGATCTCAGTGTCCCAGCCTGGGTCAAGTTTCAGTACTGAACCAGACAACCATGGCGTGAAGGCAAAATTGACAGATTTCTGAGCCTTGACCAGATGACCTATTATAGACACCATAACATCCTCAAACTCACCAATTCCATTGGGCTGGAAACCTTGAATTTCAGACAACACTTGAAAAAAATACATTTGTTTAAATTGCCAATGTTAGACATGCTTTTTGCAAAATAATTTAAATGCCTACAGTTATAAATAAGTTTTTAAAATGGTATCAGGAACAATGGATAGAACAAATAAATGAAGAATAAATAGAAAGTAACTGAAATTTGCAATGAGATGTCTTCTGTACCTGTCACACATGCCATCTCTCTGGCATGGGCTTGGACCCCTCTAGGTTGTAGGATTCCAGCCCTGAGGAAGGGTAGGTGGGCCACTGCGGTGAAGGCAGTGGGTGACTCTCATCTGAGTCCCCAGGTCACTCCCTTCCCCACCGACTTCCCAGACTTCGGCCCTCACCCTCCAGCCTGTGTAAACCTGGGCATCGCCACCATGAGGCCCAGGGCTGCTGGAGCGATGTCTTCCAATCTAAATGGGAGAGAAGAGGGCCTTGCCAAACCCCAGGATTTACTGGCTTTTGTCTCTCCTTCAGTCAAGGGCGATGAGCTCTTTGGACTTAATGAAAAATTCACAAAGTTTAGGGGATTTAAGAGCAGTAAGGGAGCTGTGGTATCTACTAACGGGTGGGTCTCTGTCCAGCACCGAATAGCCTAGGCAAGGACAGGGCGGGGCCAGCCCCACCTTAGTGGGGTCTATGCTGACAGCTATCTGGGGCTAGTGGACCAAGACACCGCCCACAAGTCACATGGGATCCTGGAGCCTGTGATGCCAACTCCTTCATCCCCCAAAGTCCAGAGAGATGCCTCAGAGTTCAGTAATGCTGTGTCATGTGGGTAGGAGTAGGAAATGAGTGGGTGTCCCCGGAGCCAGAGTCCCCACAAGGATCATCCACTGGAGCAGGATTGGAGGCCTTGGTCAGCACCCTTAGCTTGACTGGCCAGTGAAGCTGCTCCCTGGATGGTCTGCAAGTCTCTTCCAGCTGAGGCAGGCAGGGCCACCAAAGAATCTGTCCAAGCAGGTGGCAGTGATGAAAGGGAAACCAAACAGGAAGGGCCCCGTTTCCGGTGGTCAGAAGCCTGGCTTCCCCCAGGACGGCAGTGAGAGGGAACTGGGCCCTTCGCAGCCTGTTCCAGGCACCTCTCAGAGGAGCCCTGCGCCATTTCCCCCTATTCACGCGCCTGCCTTTGACCCCATATCCATTTACCGGACCTGGGCAGGCCAGATTTACTGGTATCCAGCAAGTTGAAAGCTCTGCTCAGGATTTCCCGTTTGCACTTTCTCAGTGACAAAAATCACCAGCTAGGAGTGGGTGTACCTGGGAATTGGAGGGCCTGGCTCCCTGCCCCCCAAAAGATTTTGACTTTAAGACAGAGTTAAAAGGCAGTTTGTATGGCGTCGTCAGTGCCTGCTCGAGGGCATTCCACGCGCGGGGCCTTCACTGCGGGGCTGAAGGGAGCCTCGGAATTGCGTCGAGTTACAGAGGCAGGGTTCATTTTCCGTTCCAGGCGGGACACCGGGGCTCGGGCGGGTCAGCACCTGCCCGGATGTCCCTGGCCGTCCTGAGCAGGCAGGGAGGGGAAAGGGGTGGAGGTCCCCGCGGTCGTGGACCTCCGCTGCCGGACCCGGCCTGGGTCCCATGCTGGCGGGGTCTCGGAGGGCCTGGCGCCCTCTGGTGGCCGCTGCGTAAGAAGCAGGAGCCCCCGAGTCCCCAGGTCGACGGTCCGGTGGGGGCGACAGCGGCCGGGGACCCCGTGCGAGGGGTATTCGGGCCTCGCGGTCGTGTTTTCCGTTCTACAAAAAGGAAGCACATTTGTGGTAAAACTTCTATAAAATCAATAAGCTCTACAGGGACACCCGGGCTATAAAAGGAGAGCGAAGAGCCCTCGCGCCCGGGGCCGCGGGGAGGCGCACTGGTGAGCCGGGCCGGGCGGAAACGGTGGCGGCGGCGGCGCGGGCCGCCCGGGGTGGGAGGGGCGGGTGGGGGAAGGGAAGGAGGCCCCGCCCCGGAGCCCCGCCCCCGGGCGCGCGCCCACTTCCGCGCCCCTCTTTGTCCCGCGGCCGCAGCCCGTGCGAGGGCCCAGCTGCTGGAGCGCCCGCCTGGGCTGCCCGGCCGCCGCGTCCTCGGATGAGAAAAGCGGGCGGGCTTATTAGTGGTCTTTTCAGCCGAGAATAGTGTCACCCGGAGGTGAGGTGACGGCACCTGCTCATGCGGCACGAACTGGACTCGAACTCTGTGCCGCGGGGGCCCGCGCGCTCCCCCTGCAGATGTCCCAGTCGCCCCCTCTCCCCCTTGCGGCCGAGGCCCGCAAGTCTGGGAAGGACCCTCCAGTCGCGGCGGGGGGACAGTTTGCGGGATGCATCCCCACCACCCCCTGTTTTTTGTTTTGTTTTGTGAATTGTCTATTTGCGGAGCCCAGCGAGGGCGCCGCCTTCTGAACTGTGACCGGAGAACGGCGGGTCGCCGTGCTGCAGCGCCTCTGGAGTTGGCTCTCGGGGGCCGGGGAGGGAGGGGCTGTGAGCGCAGCGCGGGCCCTGCGGTCCGTTCCGGGGGCAGAAGCGGGGCGGGCGCCCACCGGGCAGCAGGGGGGCCTCTCAAGAAATGAAAGCCCAAGAGCCGCAGGAAGGTTTGAGAGCGAGGGGAGGTGGCGGCGGCTTCGGGAGCCCCCGACCAGTGCCTCCTCCTGAGCCTGGCACTTGCTCTGTGCTGAAGAGACACCTAAAAACCTGTTGCCTGATGGAGTTGGGACTTGCGCTGTGCGGGCTCTGACCGAGCAGAGGGGTCTGGAAAAGATCTGAGGGGATGTTTTGCAGCCTGGCAGGATCCCAGGCAATACAGGGTAGGGAGGAATCACCTGGAGGCGCAGAGGGCATGACCGGAGAAGAGCAGGTTGGCTAGGTGGGGAGGAGTTGAGGAAGGTCTGAAGGCTGGCTGTGTCCCAGAGGGCAGTAAGGACACCTGTAAAGTGGCCTCTAAGGGTGGGGTGAAGCTGGGGAAATGAGCGCTGAACCTACAGCTTGTGAATCACCAGCCAGTGTTTGCCTGGGCGGCCCCTTTTCTCCCCGCCCCTCCCGTCTCAGTGTCCCTGGTAGTGAGCATGGTCTTGGGTTCAGGTAGGACCCTGCCAGGCCAGGAAAAGCACAAGTGGGGGCTTACCGAGTGTCTTATGTCCCCGACTACCTTGAAGACCAGCACGACGGTCTCTCGGTTCTGCAAACTGCCTTTAGAATGTCACAGCCCAGGCCTCTTCAATTTTTGCTACCTCTGCTGCCACTCGATACGTGGTCATTGCACTGGTCACGCGTCCCTCACAGTTACTTACCTGTGATACTTTGAAAGGGACCCCTTGGGAAGGGTCTGGGCCGGCCAGAGGTGGGGATGAGGCCAGCAATGAAGACCAACCCTGGTGACCTTAAGCAGAAAAGGAGTTATTGAGAGGGTACCTGGGAACCCGACTAGCCACCCAGGGGAACAGGGGAACAGGGCTTAGAAATCAGAGGGAACAGCCTGCCCCGCTGGAGCAGCAGTTAGGTCAGTTGTCTCCAAAGGAGCAAGCTACACACCTGAGTCCCGGGTCCTGGGGGAAACCACCAGCGTAAACAACTAAATACAAATGAAGATGCTTCCTCCTCTCTCTTCCTGCCTGCCTACTGGCCTTCATCCCTGCCTGCACTTTTCCTTTAAAACAAAACAAAAGAAGAAACAAAGGGATCAAGGACGTCTGGTAGCCACCCAACACTTGGGTTACAGCGCCCCTGGACACAGTCCTGCGCGTCACCCAGCTCTAACGACGGGGTCTCAGCACCTCTAAGGCTGATGTCCCTGCATCTCTGCCTCACTCGCCCCTAGGAGAGCTCCCACTGCCCAAGGGGGCGCCAGGCTCTGTGCCCCAGCTGCCCAGGGGAGGCAGATGGGCTAGCTGACCCCTTGCAGCCTCTGCCTCTCCATGACTCGCAGTGGGGATTGGACAGCCCACTAAGTGCTCACCACAGAGAGCCATGAAGGGTCCTCAACGGGGACAGCCAGCCCGCACCGGCTTCTATAAAGGTCCCCCTTCCCAAGTGATGTTGTGGACTGGGCTGGCAGTCACAGCCAGAGTGAAGTTCCAGTTGCCAGGGGGGAGGGGAAGAGACTGCGGGGGGGGGGGGGGGGGGGGGGGGGGGGGGGGGGGGGGGGGGGGGGGGGGGGGGGGGGGGGGGGGGGGGGCTGGGAAGGATGTCCTGATGGGAGAGGAGAGGAGAGGAGCCATTAGGTTGATGGCCCCCCACAGTGTGTGTGGGATGTGGGATAGGAAGGCCAGGGCTGTTGCTCCTTGAATCAGCTGGGAGAGCAGCAGCGAGTCAGATCCAGCTAACAGTTTTTGTTTGTTTAATTTCCCTCTTGTCTTAAAAACTTAGATAAACATTAAGGGTGCTTAAAAGGAAAGGCCAGAGTGGCCTGGTGGCCTGATGGCTAAGTCTGCAGACTGGTTGGTGAAGTCCACATACCTGCCAGGGTTCATCGACCTGGCATGAGGGAAACAGCCAAAATGAACGACTAAATAAAGTAAATAAAATGCTCCTTCCTTCTCTCTCTTCCTGTCTGCCTACTTGCCATCATTCCTCTTCATTCCTGCCTTCACCTTTTCTTTTAAAAAAAAAAAAAAAAAAAAAAAAGGAAAGGCCTCCTCCCTCTCCAGAGGCGCGTGTCCCTACCAGCCCTCTCCCCGCTATGTTTTCAAATTCTTATGTAAATAATAGATCAGGCTGGTTTGTTTCTTTTGGTAAGTGGATGCATACTGTGTGCACTGTTCTTTAATGTGCATGGTGGAGCGTTTCTAGTTCAGCACACTCCTTTTCACCCATTACATGGGCAAATATTCCATGACTGCCATCCAGATGGACATTGGCTTCTTTTTCTTTTTTGGCAGTTTTATAACTTGACAAACTGTTTAGTTTTCATATTGACTGTAATTTTTTTTTTAAATGATGAAGGAAGGAAGGTGGCTTTATTTTTTTAAAGGAAAGGTGCAGGCTGAAATGAAGGCAAGTAGGCAGGCAGGAAGAGAGCTGTTCACACTGGTTGCTCCCCCTGGGTCCCGAGTCTTGAACTAGGGACCTTGGGATGTATGTGAATTGTGGCCCGCTAGGTCACCAGGTTGTGACTGATAGTAGATTTTTGAAAGTACATAGTACTTTGAAAGTACATAGGTGGCCAACTCATAGAGCTTGTTTAGTGACTCTTCATTCTCATTCCGTTCTCTGGTCCAACAAGCGCACATGGATACGGTTACGGGTCATTCTTTATTCCCTGAGCCCAGACAGCTTCATTGGCCTATGTCCCTGTGCACACCTGGAGTGCCCAGCTCCTTCATAGCCGACTTCCAATCTCCCTGGGTGCCTCAGGGGCACGCTTCTCGAAGCTCAGTTCACGGATGCGCTTGAATGCTGGTGGCGTAGTCTTTGGTCACTACCTCACTGATGGCACAATGGCCCTTCTCTGCAGGAGCCGTTCTGCAGGGCCCAGGTGGGAAAGCTCTGCACTGTTATAATCCCAGTTTTGTGCACAGATTTGAGTACAGGGGTTGGAACCTGGGGGCAGGTGTCTCAGTGTGTGTTCCTGTTGATCTGTGTGTTGACTTGTCATTGATCAGGCAGCAGGCAATGCCTACTGAGCTGGGATGTGGATTTGAGACTCAAAGGTAATAGCTAAGTCGTTTTGCTTCTGGGCCACAGAAAGGCTGTGGTCTACGTGGGTCCAGACTAGTCCACTAGATGGCGCCAAATCCAATAAAATGAGATCCTGGCTGCCTTGGCCCCACTTGCTGCAGGGTTAAGCGTTTCCAGCATCAGACCCCTGAGCTCCAGGAAGACGGGAAAGATGGCCAAACCACCAGTTGCCTCCCTTAAACCTCTGGGAGTTTGGGCAGCAAGGAGCGGGTGGGTGCTTTTCCAGGTCGTGCCTTCCCCCAGGGCTCGGGCCATGCTGGAAGGCTGAAATTCAGGCTGTGGGCCTGGTGGGCTGCCTTCTTCTAATTCACGCAAGTTCAGAAAGCCCTTCCAGAGGACGGGGTGGGAGGGCTGCAACGAGACAGCCCCCAGGTGGCCAGTACCTGTGGAGGAACCCAGCTTCTGCAGGAGATACAGGATCGGATGGAAAGATGGCACAAAGGTTCTCTGCACTGGGTGCTGGAGGTTCCACATGGCTCTAGGATAGTCCCTGTCCCCAGAGTTGCTCACTGGCAGACAAGGAAACAGACATTGGACAAATGGCAGCATGAACACAAGTCTAATGTTCAATTTGAAATATAACAGGGGATACGAGGGAAGGTGCATTGAAACCCCTAAAGTTCTCATCCAGGTAAGGGGGATTGTGGGCCTAATTAGTTTTTATCCTGGAAAGCTTCAGAGCAGCAGCGGCATTCCTTCCTTCCTCTCTCCTCCCCCACCCGCTTCCTGTCCCTAAATCGAGAGCCCAGAGAGCTGTTCTGCCCCCTCCCACAGCAGCGTGCAGGCCCCGTCCTCTCCCAGGCTCCCAGAACTGACTTTTTTCAAATGAATATGCAGAGAAACATTACCCTCTAACCTCCGTTCCTACAGGATGGTAAGTGCACACGTGAACTTTGTAGAGTAGGAAAAAGGAAGAGAGGAGGAAGAGTGCACTCTGCTGACTAGAGTTCTCTGTTTTCTAGGCTGGGGCAAGAGGCAAGGTGAGGTCAAGTGGGTTTCCCAAAACTGACTGCACCATCTTGTTGTAAAGTCCATGGAGTGTGGGGTCTCTTTCCTCCCCTGGAATCTGGGGGCCCTGTGACTGCTCCTTGGGAGTGATGTTCCATGATGATAAAGTTTCCACCTGGCATTCTCTCTTGGGACAGGGCCCCTGAGACCCTAAGTGACAAGTAGAAGTCCATCTACTTGAAGCCACCACAGGATGCTTGGTGGCCTCACTACTCCTGTCTCAGCTGGTTGAGCTAGCAGACCTTCTAATGTCTGCAGCCGTGTCTCGGAGCTCCCCAGCTAACACAGTGGGCCGGCCCTTCCCAACTTGCAGATTCATGAACAGAATAACATCAGGTCACTCCATTTTGGTGTTCGCAGCATCAGATAATGAAACACAAGACCTAAAGCTGGGGGTTGGGTGGGGGTGCGGGGCACCAGCTCTCCTGGTTTCTTGGACTGAAAGGTTTCCAAGTCACAAGACTTTCAGGGGTCAAGCTGGGAGAGTCCCAGCAGACTGGGACAGTTGGTCATGCAGTAACGTGGTGACTTTCAAACCACCAGAAACACCTTGGGCCTTAATAAAACATGCTGTCTGGGCTCTCCCTCTGAAGTTCCCAGTGTTATTGTCTAGTGTGGGCTCTGGTGACATGTGCTTTGACAAGTTCTCTGGCACTACGGCTGCATCTGGCTGCAGCCAGGTCATCAAGTCTGAACAAGGGCTGGGGAAGCGAGCTGCAAACCCCCGTTTATGACATGTCCCAGTACTTAATTCTGTGTCTGGAAAATGTGGCATGAAATGGAGCAGGATCGGGCTGTCACCCAGGAGAAACCCACAATTTCCTGGCCTGATTATGGTTGGGTGCTATGGAAACAAGGCTCAGCCCAGAAGTGCCTGGTTCCCAGAAGGAACTTCAGCCCCTGGGGAGGAGCAAAGTGAACAAACAGAGATCAGGGCTCACCTTTGGCCAGGGAGGGGTGGCTGCCTGGTCCCACCCAGAGACATGGCCAATGCCGCCAGCCTCCACATCTTGCAAGGCTCTTGGTGAAAATGTCTGTGTCTGGCCCCATCTCTCAAACCCCCTGAATCAGACTTTCACCGTGGGTCCCAGAATTGACTCTTTTTTTTTTTTTTTTAAAGGAAAGGTGCCGGCAGGAATGACTGAGTAGGCAGGCAGGAAGAGAAGAGGAAGAAACATTTTATTTTTATTTAGTTGTTTATCTTGGTTGTTTCCCCAGCCCCAGCCTGAGATGCAAATCCAGGTCCTTGGGGTGTATGTGGACTGCGCTCAGCTGGAGGCAGCAGACTTAACCGCTGCTCTCCCAGGGCGCACCTGGAATCTGCAGTGTTAACACTGACAGCTGAGTGTGACTGAGCCTGGTGTCCGTGGTCAGGGAGACAGCCACTCAGTATGGTCCAGGGTCGGGCCGTCAGACACGGCAGCTTCTTTCTTGCTCACCCTAGGATCACTGGCTCTGGGGAAGCCAGGAGGAGTCACACTGTGAGGACATTCAGTCAGCTTTAAGGGGCAGGGCTGAGAAGACGGTGAGCTCAGGGAGGCCCTTGCCTCAGGTACAAAAGTTAAGGGCATGCCAAAAAAGTCAGTAACCAAGGTAGGTATCTTATTGTAACATTTAAAAAAAGAGAAATTCATGCCCAAAAGTCCATGATAAATAAAATACCAATTTTTTTTAAAAGGTGAGCCCTGATGGAGTAGCAGTTTGGTCAGCTGCCTTGGTCAGTGCAGTTTATATACATCCTAAGGACCCGGGTTTGTGACCCAGGGCCAAGGGGAACAGCCAAGATGAACAACTAAGGAAAATTTTAAATGCTGCTTCTTCCTCTTCCCTCATCTGCTTGCTCACCTGCCTTCCTGCCTGTACCTTTCCTTTAAAAAACAAGAGGATGCCGCCCGACTCAGTAACACTGCCATAACCATACTGGAGCCGGAGGCAGTGATCCTGACAGGGAGTGTGGCAGCACGTCCCCTACAAGGTGACCAGGTAGAAGGGACAATGTGCAAGAGCCGTCTTCTAGCTGGGCCTCACCTCACCCGCGGTGTCATGTCAGGTCAGGGCCGCCGCCTCCCGGCAGAACCCCAAGGGACCCGCTCCGGGTACAGGCCGCCGTGGCCACCCTCTGCCAAGCACTTCCATGCATGCGCTTCCTCCGAACCACTTTGAAGGAGGGTCTGTTCGTACCACCACTTTACACACGAGGAAAGGAGAGTGTGGAAAGTTAAGTAACTTGTCCAAGGTTTCCCAGTGGGTGGGTGGGTGGGGCAGGCGTCTGACTCCAGAAACCACAATCTTCATTTCACTTGGGGATCTGGAGTCGAGAGCCCTGCCTTTTTTTGTTTTTTAACGGAAAGGTGGAGGCAGGAATGAAGGCGAGCAGGCAGGCAGGAAGACAGAGGGAAGAGGAAGCAGCATTTTATTTAGTTGTTCATCTTGGCTGTTCTCCTGGGACAGGAACCCAGGTCCTTGACATGTATGCGGACTGTGCTCTTGGCCAGAGGCAACCGACGAAACTGTTTCCCCACCGGGCGCACCACAGGCCTGAATCTGAATTGCAGCTCAGCCATATTTTTTGCTGTCAATACTGGGTAAATCGCGTCACCTCTTTAAGGCTCGGTGTTCACCTCTGTAAAATGGAGACAGAGAAGCCGTTTAAAGCATTCACACCAGAGGCGGCAAGAATAGCGTCAGCATGGTTACAGTCCTGTCAGGTGGAAATGAATTTAAAATGGTAGATCCTCTCACGGACAGTTTCCCTCCTGTCTTTTCCTTCACTTTTTCCACTGTCACTGGCTTGAACCACCCTCCCTTACTCAGCAGGGACCCCTCGGCCTCTCGCGGGATTGTGTCTTCTCCACACTCCTCGGAAAATACCGAAGGAGCTATGGGAGTTTGGGAAGGGATGGTGGAGTGAGGAATGGGACAAGGAAGTGAGCCAGGTTGGGACAGGGTGGCCTAGAGGCTTCTGGAATGAAGATCAAAGGAAAAAGGGCAGGCTGGGATGTTGCATGGGACACTGGCTTGAGAGGATGGAGGAACCTCTGTTCCCCCTTCCCTGCACCTCCCCGAATTCCTGCTTATAAAGCAGCTTCGTGGGCACAGGCTGAGGCTCATAGACTCTGCACCATGTGTAGGCTGCTGTGAGCACATGGAAGCTGTTTCATTAGTTCCTGCCTGGCAATGCCAGCCAACAGACCCACCACAAATCCCAGGAGGCCATCAGGTCCCCTGGAAAGACTGGCTGTCTTACTGCCTTCTGCCCTCCTCCCTTCCTGGGACAGGCACCATCGCCATGGGGGCTGTGGCAGGAACAGATGGAAAAACAGCCCTGCTCTGTAGGCACTTTGACTCCTGTCTGCAGAGGGGCTGGCAGGAGCCATCTTGCTTCTGGTGTCCGGTGTGCTAGGAAGCCATGCAAGATACGGGCAGCAGATGGGGTCCTAGAGCCCTTGCGGAGAGAGGACGAGCCCTAAAGATTGCAGAGGTAGTCAGGGGGGTCAGGCAGTCCCCCACCCCGAGGGAACGCCCAGAAGGGTAATGAACTCCGGGATTGAGTCCTGGAGGCCGGCAGGGAGCATTAAGCGGGGGAGTGGAGATTGGAGAACTTTGCAATTAGCCCTGCTAGTTTGGCTTTTATCTGGAGTTCTCCGGGGACCCAAAGTGTTTTCAGCTGTGGAGGGACACGCAGAGCCACCCCTTTGCTAGAGAGATGGACGGCTGGTGCAGAGTGGAGACTGCAGTGGCCTTGTGAGGGAGTGGCTGCTGTGAGGCCCTTGGGAGGTGACGATCCAATCCATCAATAGGATTTGGGGGCCCTGGGGGTGGGGGGAGATCTAAAGAGGATGCCGTTCACTGACGGGGACGGGAGGCGGGCAGACTTGGGAGAAGTTCCAGATACACAGAGCTGGAGATGCTGCTTGCGGGGACTCCTCTGTACAGTCCAGCAGGCACCTGGGCAGTGTAACCTGGGCATCTCCTTCCCCGCTGTGAACGCGACTAGCAGCCTCCCGTTATATTTCTAAGTACGTCACTCAAGCCCCTACTCAGTACCAGCAGGAGACCTCTCTGCCCTCCTCCTCCCACATGACGAAGACCCCAAGCCTACTCCACTGAAACGTGCTAATGCTGCTCAGAGTCAGGGCCCCTCCATCTCCGGTGGGATGACCCAGCAGTCCTGTGCAAAGTGCCACTTAGGGCAGGCCCAGTCACCTTCATCTCCAAAAGGAACCCCACCATGGTTCAGGCCACTACCACTGCCTCCCCTGGACCGCTGCTGGGGCTCCGTGTCCCCACTCTTAATCTGTCAGCTGGAGATCTTTTCAGAGTGGGAACCAGACCATTCAACACCCCCTCACGTTGGTTCTCCCAACACCCGAAACAGAGCCCACGTACCTGCGCTGGCCCACAAGCCCTGGCTTCTCTGGACCTTCCTTCCCTCCTGCTCCCAACTTGCACTTTCAGACACACTGGTCATTTCTTTTAAGTCTCTCCTGCAGAGCCTCTGCCCTTGCTGTTCCTCTGCAGACGGTTCTGCCCCCAAGGTCTGCACAGGACTAACATCACCCAGGCCTCAAATTGTCCCCTTTGAGAAGCCTTCCTGGCATCCCAAGCTAAATTAGAGGCCTCAGTATCACACCACCTTCTTTCACTTTTTTCGATTTTTATTATCTGACATAATTGTGCTTCCTTGGCATCTTTGCTCAACAGGATGTTCTTGTCTGACAGCAGAGCCCTTGCAGGGCCTGGTGCACCAGTGTCACCAGCATCGGGCACTGGGAGAGGTCCTCCAGGAGTCTTTGCTCAATGAATTATTACTAAATGCTGTAGAGCCCCGGGGCCAAAGTGCTTTCTAGTCCTGGCCCCTGGGCACCTGGTGACACGTGTCAGGGTGAGATGATCTCATGCCACATTCGGCAACGACTGGCTCTGACGCCACGCTCAGCACACTCGGCCCAACTCCTCTGCAGTATGCTGGGTCAGTCTGCACCCTCGCGGCAGCTTCCAAGAGGGGGACCCTTCTCCTGTGCCTCTCTTCTCTTCCAGAGCTGAAGTCCACTCCCCTTCTGCTCTGGAGGAAATGGCACTCCTTTCAGGGAATCACCATCCTTACTCCAGTTTGGAGTTAGACTGGCAGTGAGGACAGAAGCTGGCGGGAATGCAGCGAGGTCAGCCAGCACAGGCCAGCGAGTAGGGAACAAGCTGAGGTGTCCAAATCTTGCATACAGATTTCCAGGGGGCTCTGAGTCACCACCATCTATCCATGGATCCAAAGACCAAATTAGGATCCCTCTTCCCCCAATTTTTCTAAACTGATAATATTGTGCATTATTTACTATTTGTCAAAGACGTTTCATACATGAGGGCCCTATGAACCTGTTAGGATGGTCAACTGCATGGTGACAGAGGAAACTAGACTTTTGGTGATGATTTGGCATAATACAGGTGTCAAATTATAATTCTGTGCAACTGAAACTTATATGTCATAAACATGTAATACATCAATAAAAATTCATAAAAAACAACAAACCTGGTAAGAAAGCCCTGAGGAGCTCATCTCCTGGGTAGTAAAGGGGCAGCCCATGAACCAGTGCGCTGGTGGGGAAGGGAGAAGAGGCAGTGCCTGGGTCCCAGCACACTGGTCTTTAGGAGACAGATGGAGGAACCGAAGGCAAGGAGAGTGGGAGGTGTGCCCGGGAGGCAGCAGGAAGTCAGGAGAGGACAACTGGAAGCCAGGGTAGCAAATAATTTAAAAGGAAATAGTAAACAGGGTCCAAAATTGCACAGCAGCCCAGGATATAAAGCTGTCAATGGCTTTAACCACTGAGATTGCTGGTGACATTTGGTGAGGACAGAAGTCAAGCTCATGTTGACATAGGAGAGACTAGGAGACTGAGCCTTCTTCCTGAGTAGTCTGCCTATGAAATGGAGAGGAAATTGGGTAAAAGCTCATCAGGCTGGGCTCAAGGGACATGTTTTCCCTTTTAAGATGCAACTTGAGCAGGCTCACATGCTGAAGAGAAAAGGCAACCAGGCCAGGAATGGGTCTAAGTGGATGCAGAGATGACTCAGGGGACTGGGCGTGAGATGAGAAGCAAAGTCAACCAAGGTGAGGAGGGTGCAGGGCAGACACATTGGTAGGAGGCAGCTTCATGTTTAAGTTGGGCTGAAGGACAGCAGGGTCTGCTGTGGCTGTTGTAGGGGACGAGGGTCCGCAAGGCTACAGAAGGAAGCAGAGTGGAAGCCACAGACTGAACCAATACTCTTGAGCTGGAGCAGGAAACATTCTCCCCAGAAGCACTTGGCAGCACCAGCGCACACACCGGTTTAGAGGGTTTGTTTTAACTCCTGCTGCAAATTCTTTTATGGAGGCAGCAGTCCTGTCGACTTGCTGTGTGGCTCTACGTGCTGGTTTCAACAACACAACACGTGACCGTAGAAAACTCTTCCATGATCAACAGAAACTGGTAAATAAGCAGTGGGCCACAGACCTATCTTACAGGTAATTAAACCACTGAACAAAGCGCACGTATCAACACCCCCTAAAACTAGCAAAAACCAGGGAACTTGGGTGCCTTGGTGGAGAGGTTGGGTGCAGTCCACACCAAGATAAACGACTAAAGTGCTTCCTCTTCCTCCCACTTCCTGCCTGCCTGCCTGTCTCCTGCCTGCCTGCCTTCATTCCTACCTGACATCTCTGAAAAAAAGAAAGAAAAAAGCAAAGAACAGGGAATGAAAAAAATGATTTCCATGCATGACTGGGTAACTCCAAATCTAGTTTTAGCTCTGTTGCAAATGATCACATGCTTTTAGGTAGGTGTACAATTTCCTTCTGTTTAAAACATATTGTCAAAAGGAGGTGGGGTCAGAACACTTTCTTGGTTCTGAAACTTTGACCCTGAGAAATTTCAGTGAGTCAGCAGTCCTGGGGTTCTACCTGGCCCCAACCCTGCTTTCCCAGCCCTGGCAGTGGACAGCCCCAGTAAGCACTACTGGGAATGTGGCTACTGACCACCCTGTCAAAAGCAGTATGTGAAGTCCTTAAAAAATTAATAGGCTCACCCTGGTGGAGTAGTGGTTTGGTTAACTGCCTCTGCTGAACTGCAGTCCACATACATCCCAAGGACCCAGGTTTGTGTCCCAAGCCAAGGAAAACCACCAAGATACACAACTAAATAAAAACAAAAAACTTCTTCCTCTCCCTGCCTGCCTGCCTAGCTGCCTTCATTCCTACCTGCACCTTCCCTTTAAAAAATAAACTAATAGAACCACCATGACACAGCACTTCTGGACAAATGCCCCCAAAGATTTGAAAGAGTCTTGAAAAGGTATTTGCACAGCCAAGCTCACAGCAGCATTATTCACGATACAGGTGGAATCAATCCACAGGTCCATGGTGGGATGAATGGTTACAGAAAATGTGGTGTTTACCTACATACAATGGCTTACTATTCAGCCTTAAAAAAGGAATGAAATTCTGACACACGCTACAGCATGAATGAGCCTTGAGGACATTGTTTATGGAAATAGACCAGAAATGAAAGGAAATTTTTTTTAAAGGAAAGCTGCAGGAAAAAAATTAAGACAAGTAGTAAGAGACAAAAGGAAGAAGCATCTTTATTTTATTTAGTTGTTCATACTGGTTGCTTCCTCCAGGTCTGGGATTTGAACCCAAGGGTAATGTGACCTGAGCTCCTTTGGAGGCAATCGACCCAACCACTGCTCCACTGGGTGTGCCAAGGACAAATATTTCATCATTCCATATTGAGGTACCTTAGTCAAATTCATAGATACAAAGTAGATTGGTGATTTACCAGGAGGTGGAGAGTAGAATGGAGTTATTGTTTAATGGGTATATAGTTTCAGTCTGGAAAGATGAAAAAGTTCTAAAGATGGATGCTGACGATGACGACACAACAAAGTAGTGTACTTAATGCCCCTGAAATTTACACTTAAATGGTTAATATACTGAACCCTGGCGGCTTTGGCATAAAGTCTGTGGTTGGGGTGTGGTCCTGCAAAGCCCAAGGACCCAGGTTCATAACCCAGGGAGTGGGGAGGGAGGACAGGTAACTAAAAATTGACAAAAAAAAAAAAACAACCTTTTTCTCCTCTCTTCCTTCCTCTTAAAAAAAAAAAAAAAAAAAAGATTAATATGAGGCGTGCCCTTGTGGCTCAGGTGGCTATGATGCCCAAGATACAGACCCATATAAAGCCCAAGGACCAGGGTTCAAGACCAGGAGCTGGGGAGAAACACCAAAATAAACAAACATAAAAATGTGTCTTTCCTTCCTTTGTTCTCTTTAATAATAAAAATGGTTAATATGGTAAATTCTGTTATATATATATTTTGCCATAAGAAAAAAAAAAAAAAAAAAGATCACCAGAATGTATCTCACCATATCTCAATGCTGGTATCAAAAGGTCTTGTTGTAAAGCTGGAAAAAAAAGGTGAAATCCTTTCAGGAAGGAATGGCATGATGCTAAAAAGTCTCTGGCTATAAAGTCAATATGCAAAGCAACTAGCAGCAAACTAAGAGCAAAGTTATTTTAAAAATATATCATCTAGGTTCACTCCTATTCAAAATGCAGAGGTTCAAGACACCAGTTACTCATATCAACAAAGAAAAAACAAAGGATATAAAAAATTGCAAACATCTCAAAGCAACCAAATAACTGAATTACAAAGGGTAACAACAAGCTGTCCCAGCAGAGAAGGGATGCATGGTAGAAAAAGGTGGTTGCCACTCAAGATAGGGAAGAGAGCAAATTTTTAATGGGTTCTTAAAGCGTGAGCATACCATGCAGGGTGTCAGTTTTGATAGCAGAGAGAACCAGATCAGCAGACAAGGGGAACTCACTCATGGCAAGCACTTCTCTCAGCTGGGCCCTCAACGGGTCAGGGGAGGGGGCTGGAGAGGCACCGCTGCACACAAGCATGCAGCAGGGCTTGGCTGCTCTGCAGAATGGGCATAGAAACACACCTGATTCCCCAGAATCCTCTCTTCCTCGGAAGTAAAAAATCTTAAATTGATGCATAAAGGAGGCAAATCCTCTCATCTCCAAAGCCGGGGTAAAAATCTATTGTCACAAGGAGGAAATAGGAAGACACTGTTGCATGTTTGTTTTTTTAAAGAGAGAAAGGAAGGGTGAGTAGGAAAGAGCATCTTCATTTAGTTGTTTATTTTTGTTTTTTCACCTGGGTCCTTGGTCTTTACATGATGTGCTCATCAGTGTCTGAGGCATTTGAGCCACAAGAGCAAGCCCTGCTAAAATGTTTACATTACATGTGAGGTGGTGTAATGTACTAAAGACTTCCTGAGATATACTAAAGATATATACTGTGAACCCTACTGCAAGTACTAAACAAATCAGTAAAACATCCATAAAAGCAATCCCCCAAACAAAAAAAAGCTAAAGAATAAGTCAGTAGGAGAGATAAAATGAAATCATAAGGCAATAAAAGAAGGGAAAACACCCAAAGAACAGAGGGGACAAAGAAAATAGCAAGATTATAGATTTAAGTCCAACTCTGTAAGTGAATAAAGTGTAAGTTAGTCGGCCACCCTGGCGCATAGACCATGTAAAGCCTGAGTGCCCAGGTTCCTGACCTGGGACGTGGGGAAGGACACCACCTTAAAAATAAACTAATGAACGAAAGTGCTGCTTCTTCCTCCTCCTCACTTAAAAAAAAATCCCTCCTCTTCCTCTCTAAAGAAAAAAAGAAATTGTCCAAAAATTCCAATGAAGAGCAAATGAATGTCAGATTGAAAATGCTTTGTTTTGCTTTTAAGAAGGCAGGGAAGAAGCAGAAAGGAGAAGAGGAAGAAATATTTTATTAATTAACTTAGTTGTTTATTTTAGTTGCTCCCCAGGTGTTAAGCCACCAGGACATACCCTAGATAGAATTTTTTAAACAGATTCAATTATATGCTGCCAATAAGAAACCTGCTTTAAATATAATGATGTAGATAGTTTGTAAAATAGAACTGAAAGCAGTTTGGCATCTTGTTAAAAATTTAACATTTTTTAATATTACAATTTAGCAAAACCTACTCCTAGATATTAAACTGGGAAAACTAAAAACATTTATCCACATAGATACTTATGCATGAATATTTACAGAGACTTTATTCCTAATTACCAAAAAACTAGAAAAATCAAATATATTGGCATGTGTATGGATAAACAAGTATGGCAAATTCACACAGTGGGTATCAGCAATGATACGGACGACTGAAACACCAACATGGATGGAACTCAAAGCATTATGCTAAATGAAAATAGCCAGACACAAAAAGCTCCATGTTACATGATTATATTTATATGACTTTTTGACAGACAAATCTACAGGGTCAAAAATCAGACTGATGGATGTGCCCTGGTGTAGTAGTGGTTTGGTCAACTGCCTCTGGCCAAAGTGCAGTCCACATGTATCTCAAAGACCCGGGGATTGTGTCCGGGGCCAGGAAAAAACAACCAAGATGTACACCTAAAATAAAAACAAATAAAAATGCTTCTTTCTCCTCTCTTCCTGCCTTTTAGCCTACATTCCTGCTTGCACCCCCTTTAAAATTATACAGGTACATGATAACTTATTGCAAAACTCTAATGACAAAAGATTAGAAACAATCTCAGTTTCCTTTATTAGTGAAGTTGTAAAATTCATTGAGAGGCCAAAAATAAATTCAAACATCTATGTCTGGCATGCCCTGGTGACTTAGCGGTTAAGTGTGTGGCCTCAAACTCAAGGACCCTGGTTCGTAACCTGGAGTCCAGTGTGGGGGAACACCAAGATGAACTACTAAGTAAAATATTTATTTTAATATTTTATTTAATATTTAAATAAATGCTTCTTCCTCCCTTCTTTTCCCGCCTGCCTACCTTCTTACCTTCAACCTGCCTATAACTTCCTTTTAAAAACAAAAAGACTACAGCCAATTAATTTTCAACAAGGATTGCAAGATCATTCAGTGGGGCAAGTACAGTCTCTTCAATAAATGGTGCTGAGACAACTAAGTTGGATACCAGACCTCACACTATATACAAAAATTAAGTCAAAATGGATCAGTAATCAAAATATGAGCTAAAATATTAACCATTAGGAATAAGGATCAAAGTAAATCTTCATGACCTTGAATTTGGCAGTTATTTTCTATATTCAAATCTATTAGATTTGACACCAAAAGCATGAACAACACAATAAATAAATCTGACTTCATAAAAACTAAAAAACTTTTGGACATCAAGGAATGTGCTATCTAGAATGTAAAAGGTGGTTTACAGAGTGGAAGAAAATATATGTAAATCATGTATCTAACACTGGTTCAATATCCAGAATATATAAACAATTAGTACAACTCAGAGTAAACCATCCAACTTAAAATGGACAATAGGCTTAAACAGCCATTTTTCCAAAGAAAATACAGAAATGGCCCACCAGCACACGAGGAGATGCCCAACATCAATGGCTGTTAAGGAAATGCCAATCAAGACCACAATGATCCACTTCACATCCATCAACCAGCAGGACCGCCGCCAACACAGTAACAGGCACATCCCAGTGGAGCAGGGTTAGGTCTATCACCTCCGAAGGAGGAAGTCACATACTCCTGGGTTTAAGTTCCGGGCCCAGGGAGAAGCAACTGGTATGAACAACTAAATAAGAATAAAGATGCTTTTTCCTCCTCTCTCTTCCCGCCTTACTTGCCTTCATTCCTGCCTGTACCTTTCTTTTAGGGAAAAAAAACAACAGAAAATAGAAAAGTGTTGGAGGGGATGAGGAGAAATAGGAAATTTCACACATTGCTAGTGGAAATGTAAAATGATCAGATGAAGGAAAGTGGCAGTTCTTCAGTAAGTTAAACAGCATTATTATATGATCCAACAAGTCTATTCCTTGGTATATACCTCAAAGAACTAAAAATATAATCAAACAAATATTTGCTCCCAAGTGTTGCTAATAGCCCTATTCACAACATCAAATGGGGGAAATCGATGCAAATGTCTCTGACAAATGAATAAACAAACTGTGGTATATCCTTAGTGAATTATCTTATCCTCCAGCCATAAAAAGCAAGATGTACTGATAGATGCTACAACTTGGATAAACCTTGAAAAGTACATACCAGGACACAAATTGTATGATTCCTTACTCAGGCAATATTCAGAGTAGACAAATTCACAGAAACAGAAGGCAGATTGGTGGTTGCCAAGGGATGGAAGCACAGAACAGGAGTAATTTTTTCATCAATGCAGGTGTTCTAGGGTGATGGCAAAGTCTTAAAACTACAGAGGTGAAAGTTAAACAATGTAAATGTACTACATGCCACAAATGGTACACTTAAAAATGGTTAATTGTGCGCATACCGCGGTGGCCTAGTGGTCTAGGACATTCCCACGTATATACCAAGGTCCCAGTCTTGAGACGCAGGGCGGCGGGGGTGGGGGAGGTACAACCAGTGTGAACTAAATAAAAATGCTTCTTCTACTTCTATTCCTGCCTGCTACTCACCTTCAGTCCTGTCTGAACCTTTCCTTAAAAAAAATAAAATGGTTAATTTTATGTCAATTTTACCTAAAAGGAAATTTCTCCTACATCCAATGACATGTTGACATTAAAAAATGAAGTTTTATGTATTAAAACAAAAAGACTAATAAGTTTTAAAGTGGAAAAAGCTGCAGAGTATACTATATAGGGAAAATTAATAAATATGTACTTATTTACTTGGTAAGCATAATGCACATGAAACTGATAATTTTGATTGCCATTGGGGAGGAAAGTCTGTGAGTCCCTGGGTGGCTGGGAAGATTTATTTTATCAAAGTCTTTGTACCCTTTGAATTTTGAACTATGTAAACTACATTAATATTCAAAACACTAAAGATGAGAAATAAAAATAAAATTCACAGAGCAAGTAAAGCAACAGAATAATTTTGAAAAATGAGAAGGGAACTTTATTTTCCCAGATATCAACTTATTTTTTTTTTTAAAGCAAAGGTATAGGCAAGAACGAAGGTTACCGAAAAAAGCAGGCAGGCAGGGAAAGGAGGAACAAAGTTATTTATTTAGTTCATCTTGGTTGTTTCCTGCGGTGCTAGGTTTTGAGCCTGGGTCCTTGGGATGTATGTGGACTACATCCAGTGGCCTTATCTGCTAGGCCATCAGGGCGTGCCAGATACTTATTTCAAAGCTAATTAAGATAGTATATTGGTATAAAAGTAGACAAAAATAACTAACCAGAATATAGAGCACAGAAAGAGAAAACATAATTTTGATATATAACAATGTATCAGATTCATATAAATTAAAATATATAAAGGATAACTAGTCTATAAATGGCATTAGAATAATTTTAGTTATCTCTAGAGAAAAATAAAGCAATAACAGATTCCTACCTCACAACAAAAATAAATTTCAGGTGTATCTGAAATCTAAACAAAGTTTTAAAATGCAAAGTTTTAGAATAAAGACTATCTTTATATGACCAGGGCTGGGCAAAACTTCTTAAAAGATACAGGCAACACAAGCCACAAAAGTTTAATACATTTAAAAGTAAAAAACTTGTAAAGAAAAAAAGTATATATAAACAAAGTAAAAAGATAACCTAACGTATGGTACCAGTAATTTATGATGGACATAATCAGGGAACGTCTAGTATCCAGATTAAGTACTCTTACAAGAAAAGTCTAATAAAATAATGGCTAGAGGATATAAATATGCAATTCAAGAAGGTCCGTAACATAAAAAGATGCTTATCCTCACTGGTTAAGGAAATACAAATTAAACCAGAGAGGAGATTGCTTTATACCTATCAAATTGGTAACATTATAAAACCTGACAATCATCAGCAAAGATGTGGAACACAGAAACACCTGTATATTACTTCTGGGAGCTTAAAGTGGCACAAACATCTGAAGATCAAGTTTGCATTATCAAGATCATGTACAGCTACATAGCTTATAACTTAACAGTTCTATTTCTTGCTATACACACTAGAGAAACTCTTGCACAGGAGCATAAGTAGACACATACTAGAATGTCTACGATACTGAAAACCTGAGAAAATCCTGACAGGTCCAACAGCAGGAGAATGACTACAAGGTGGTATGGTATACAGCACACGATGCATTACTATCACAGCAGCGCTCTATGAAGCTCATCATTAAAAACAGTGCAACTCAGTAAAAAAACTATTAAATGCTATTTTATATATAATTCAAAATCACTGTCAAACCATATTTCCTTTTTCTGGCAATACGCATTGTTATTAAAAATCATATGGAATGACAAACATCAAAACCAGGATGATCATTATCTTTGGGAAGAAGAAGAGGAATGGTAATTAGGAAAGGAGACATAGGGTTCAAACTCATTAATGCTTTATTACTTAGCAAGGTCTGAAGCAAATAAGGCAAAATGGTAAACGTGACCAATGTGGGTGAGGGGTACATAAGTATTCATTATGCTCTGTACTTTTCTATATGCTAAAATTATATTATCATTGAAAATTAGAAAAAAAAGACCAAAAGGGAAATTATCAAAAGGTAATTTATCTCCAAGTGGCAGGTTTATAATTTTAGTTTTATTCCTTTCATGTACAGATGCTGTCTAATGGCTTTTATAATGGAAAAAGTCAATGAAAGTTAAATATTTCAAAACCCACCTGATAAATTCAGTCTGTCTACTATACTCTATTTCATTTTCCATAAGACACTGTTCCCCTCTGCATTTCGACTGGGCAAATGACTGTGCAGGCAAACTCTGCAGCCAGAGGGGGTCGTATGAATAAACAGCTGTTAATGGAAAATGAATAGAAATAAGGGTTCCTCTTAAATATGGGAATGTACATTCTCCCTCCCACCCTGCTTGAATGACATGTAATTCTGGTAAGTCTACTTCTAAGCACATGTAAAATAATGACATCCTTTAGGAAGGGGGAACAAAAAAATAAAAGACATTTGGAGCTTTCAATCACCTCATGAAGTACTGGAGCCCACCCACTCGGCCTGAGGGCAAACTATGTGACACCAAACTATCTAATTTGAGACACTTTATTTTTGAGTCTCTGTTGTCCCACATTAGTCAATATAATAAATAATAATGACAGGAAAGATCACTTAAGGGTTATACCTTCTAGTTTTTCTACTGAAGATACCACTTAAGAACCAAGAACTACCAATGTTTTCAAAAGGCAATCTAAGTTCACATTTAAAAATCAGGGGTTGGTATGCCCTGGTGGAGCAGCAGTTAGGTAAACAGCTTCTGGGTGGGCGCAGTACAAATACACCCCAAGGGCCCTGGTTCATGGCCCGGTGGCTGGGGAGGAGCAGGAGGACAACAATAAGGACTATCAGTACTAACAACTAGAGGCAAAACACTTTTCCTCCTTTCTGGGTGGGGGGGGGCGGGGGGGGGAGTAACTGGCTAGTAATTATCTGGGAGAAAATTTTTAAATGATAATAAAAAAAAGTATACTATTGATAGAAGGGTAAATAGAACACAAACAGGCAATTTAGAGAAAATATAACCAATGAAAATAGATGCTTAAAACTTTAGTTATCAGGGATATACATTACAACGAAATTTCATTTTTCACCCGTTAGTGACTCAAGTCTAAGTCTGATAGTATCAAGTATTCACAAGGAAAAAAACAGTATTCTCCTAAACTACTAGTGAGAGGGGAAATTAGTTAAGTTCCTCTAGAAGACAATTTAGTAGGGCCTATTTAAAATAAAATATGCAAAAAAAACCTGACTCAGGAATTGTGCTTTTTGGTATTGACTCTTAAAACTCATGTGGGCACTCTGGTGGGAGAGCAGCTGGGTGCAGTCCACGCACATCCCAAGATCCTACGTTCCAGCCCTGGGGCTGCCAGGGAATCACTAAGTTGAACAACTAAGTGGAATAAATGAAATGCTCTTCCACCCTCTATACCTGACTGCCTGTTTTTGCTCTCGTTCATTCCTGCCTGTACCTTTCCTTAAAAAGAAAAAACAAAAAAAATGATTTATGTAGCTTTGCCTAAAGACATATAAAAGAGATTCACTGGAACATAACTTGTAAAAGGTTCAACCGAGAAAAAACTAAACTTACTAAAATGAAAATCTCTTCAAAACGACCTGGATTTTCGAGAACTGCTAAGTGCAGAACTTCTGAAACATATTTATATTTCTACATTCTCCTATGCCAACCCCCTCAAAAAAGTTATGTCACCTTCAACTGATTTAAATTAATAATCTCAGAAAAGAGTAAAAATTGTTATGATTATATAAATGTCACTATAAGAAAGGTTGAAAAATCAGCATTTGTAACTGAATTTGTACTTGCAAGTCTGTTTCTGAAGAGCATTACCAGTACACAGTAGGACTGAAACAAGACACATGGTTTTGTTACAGCTACAAGAGATGTGTTAACTGCTTCAGTTCATACTTTTACCCCACGTTTGACTGCCTGAGTCCAAATACCAACGCCAATTCTACGAAAGGCAACTCCTTAGTTTCTTGGTATTGAATTAAGTACCCTAATCAAGTAACAACTTTTAAGTTGTCTGTTAATAAAATGAAGCCAGTGCTTCCACCTTTCATTAAAAACCTATCAAGCAAAATAATAAACATCAAGAATAATGACAATATAATAAATATGAAATAAGGGTACTGAAAAGGACAATTATCGACTTGGTCTTAAAATCATTCCGTAAGTTGAACAATCCTAGGCAAATACCAGTGAGAGAAGAAATCAGTACTGATTCACACACATTTTGAAAAGTTAGTGATGGAAATGTTCTCTCCAACTAGGCACACACGCATACATTTTTAGGTTACTGACAAAGAAGTGCTGAACTGAGATAAAGCTGGTGATGCACCCATGTGGTTCAGGACACTGAGATGGCTCAGGTGCAGACCATGTAAAACGCAAGCACCCAGGTATGAGATCTGGAGCCAGGGAGGTGGGCGTGGTAGAAAACAAAACAACAAAGAAAAAGCTGGAGACAGACCCACAGATGGCTTTGGTTATAGACATTCTAAGCCCCAAGGAATTATTAGCAATCACTAATTATTTTGAACTGATTGCTTTTTCTCTTCCATAAGACAGATGGTTGAGACTCAGCAGCATGCTTTCAGAATGTGCTAATAAATCAATGATTCTCTTATTCTCCCTGACCTCAGTGAAGTTACTCTAACACAGCAGAAAACCAGAAGATGATGACACCTCATTCTGTCTCTCCAAATTCCAAGAGACAACCACCGCCACTGTCCACATCCCCCTCCATTTCCACACGGTCATTTTCAGAATAGTTCCAGGCACGCCACATTATACTGGCTGAGGCACACTCCTCCTGCTGCTGCTCTGCAGATGCCACACCTCAGAAACGATTTTAAAGCAGGCTGCACCCATGCACTTCAGGAAACACGCAATGCACATGGTTACGCAGGAGAAATAATTGTGCAGTAAGTCTTCTTCAACAGGACAAGTCAGTGCTTTTCTTTTTATCAAGAAGTCTGAAAATGTTTAATCAATTGGAACTCATTAGGATAATTCACAGCAAAAACTAATCTGAAATAGTTTGTTTTTTAACTTTTTAAAAGAGAAAAGATCATTTGAGACATTTCTTCTTGTTCTATTCAAATGATGAAATGTAGAACCAATGCTTCAGAGTAACTATTAATGAAACGTCAACAAGTTACAGATAAACATTTTAATTGATTAAATATATTATTTTCAAGATCTTTGTGAAATTGCACTTGTACTGTCCTAATCAACAGCCAAAGGCAATAAAAATTTAAAATGAAAAATGTTCTGACATGAACACATGACAGAAACTGCTGCTATGTAAAGTAACATATACTGCTCCCAGAACAATATTTTTAGAAGAGAATTCATCTTAACATATGCAAGGACAAATCTGTAATCAAAGGCTGGAAGAAATATATTAGTGCCTGCTTTTTAAAAGTTTATTTTACATATTAAATACAGTATTTTCTTATTAAAAAAAAAAAAAAAAAAAAAGCCAGGAAGTGCCTATCCCGTGTTTTCTATACCAGATACACATGGACCGTCTGACAAACGTGCCGGATGTAACAGTATGGACACCTATGAGCTGGGACGACTGAATCAAAATTAAAAGTACAAATTAAGCACTGTTCAGGAGAAAATGATCCAATTTCGGAAGAACCAAAGGAGAACAGTTAGGTACATACAAAACCAGGTATTAAAAAACAGAAATACAGCACACGCACACACAAAAATCAAACAGCCCCATATGTAGTGAATTGTTATGTACTCCAGCTATCAATGGAAACCCTCCTACAAGAAGTGATTTATGATTTGAAATTTTAAAAATCTAATTATTTCAGTTAACAACATAAAATAACAATATTCCAAGTATGTTGCCATCTTTGTCATTTCTATCTATACCACCCTCCCTTACGAAAACAAGAATTTCTAGACTAGTCAATCACTTATACATATTTGAGGCAGTTAATCCCTATTTGTTTTCAGCAAAGGAAAACAAAGATGACCTCTTCTCATCAATAAAGACATAACACAGATTAAAGCTATTAAAAATTTAAGCATGGGACGTGCCCTAGTGGCTCAGGCGGCTGAGATGTGGTTGGGGTATGGACCATGTAAAGCCCAGGGACCCAGAGTTTGAGACCCAGGGCTCGGGGGAAAAAAAAACCCAAAATAAACAAATAAATTAAAAATGCTTTCTTCCTCTCCCTTCCTGTCTGCTTGCCTTCCTCTTAAAAAAAAAAAAAAAAAGGTTAAGCACGGGCATATGCATTTCTAATGCTTGCTAGAAAGTAACTCCAAGCTGGAATCATGTAGGGTTTTTGCCTTAGCAGTAAAAAATCAAATTAAAATAAAAGTCTCTGGCAGTGATCTCTAAATTAGTGCAGTATTTATTATCTCCCACATACTGAATGATTTTTATGATTTAAATGATTTTGTTTTAATTCAGTAGGTGCCAATTTGAATTTATAAAATCCCTAACTATATGCCTGTGTAGAAAAGTTTCAATTTAAGGTGCTTTTAAAGCCAAATAAAGACAAGACAAAAATGCATTAATTTTGCTTTACTATTGGTGGTAGGAATACCAGATGAAAAGGAGTGAAAGTTTGTGTAGGCTTGTTAAACGGATGTTTGTGGTGTTCTTGTATCTTGGTACTTTCCATTATCAATCAGGTTGGAATAGTCTATCTTAAGATTATCTCAGAAAACATAACTTTAATATGAATAGATGCACCAAAGCAAACAACCTGGGTCATTCAAAACAAGATCAAACTGAGGCCATTTTTTTCTATTAAGATCCGTGAGGTCTTAAGTTTTTAAGTTTTAAAAATGGTGACCAAAGTGATCAAAGTCAGCTGCACCTCATGTAGACTATTACATAAGGATTTTGAATCAGAGGGCACTGAACTATGGGCTCCCTCATAAATACACGAAGCAGGCAGCAATGGACTAACCATCAGCCAAGTGGGGTCAATGTTGGGATGTTTTATTTTGGAGACTTTAAATATTTAATATGTAGCTCATGTAACTTCAGCATTCACTAGTGAATCTGCTGGTCAGCACCCTAGGGCTGGATGAATCCGAGGAACCCTTTTAACCCCAAAGTATTAATGCTAAAGAGTCTCAAGGAAATCCCGACTCCCAACAAGAGTTCTCAAACCATCATCAGACCAAAATTAATAGGGTAAACATGGGCCGCAATGCTCCACAAAAATAAAAAAAATTTTCAAATTAAATGCCATCATCTGCCCAACCCTAGACTCCAGACTTTGTAACAACATCTTTATCTAGTATAATAGACTCTGTAATAGACTGATTTTGACCTCCACAAAGAATAAGAGTTGTCAAACTTGAGGAGATATACTCCTCTCCCTGGATATTGGTGGCTGCCGGCATACACTTCTTCGTGACAGTCCCGTCGGTATACAGGTACAATCTCATCCAACAGAGGCTTGTTGGCATTCTTTTTGGCTTTATCTTCACTACTGATGTTTTCTACGGGAAAAAAAAAAAGTCAGTAAATAAACCCAGGGAAATCACATTTGCATCAAGCAATTAAACTCCATCTGTTTGAGAAATTGCTCATTAGAAATTCTCTCGAGCCATTCCAATTTATAAAAATGCTAGTATGTATTGGTTCATTTCTTTGTTCAATTATTCTTTCATGTATCTGAGAAACTGTTTGGGGCTTGGGAGCCCAGTGGTGAACATCTGGAGGTGGCCAGGGATAGCTCAGGGATGACACCAAAGATGAAAAATGAGCTTCTCATTCTAGGTTTGCTCAGTTACTAGTTTTCTGAGCTGTATTAACATGGGGTTAGCGGAAAAGTATCTATGGAAACCTACAGGAATGAGAAATTTATGAACCACCTTAGAAAGTCTCAGTTTAACATAATAATACAGTCTAAGAAAAGTAGGTCAGGGGAATATCCAGCACAGAAGTTAAGACTTGTAGGTTTAATAAGGAAGACTGAATATTGGTGACATGAGTTAACTGTGTCATTGTTGTTAATGGCGATTTAGAGGACTTTAAACACAGAGGACTTTAAACAAAGAAAGTCTGAGAAACTCTCACAATTTAGAGGTGCTTAAGGAGATATGATAACTATAATATAGCAACTTACATGGGATCCTGGAAAATTAGATAAAACTAAGAAAATCTGAGTAAATATAGACTTTAATGATAATGCATCAATATTGGTTCACTAGTTAAGATGAATGTACCACAGACTAACAAAGGAAAATAGGTGTATGTGTGGGCGCATTAAAAACTGTACTACAGATTTTTTGTAAATCTAAAACTATTCTTAAAAAAAAAAAAAAAAAAAGCAGCAGATAACACTCATAAATAGGCCCAAACCAGATCTGCTTTATCGCAGCAATATCACAAATTAAATGCCTCTCATCTTTGAGCCTTTAAAATGTATTCTATTGTCTCTATGGATAGTCATGAAACAGACTTTACTAGTTCATTTATTAAAGGTCCAAATTTTGTTCAAAATCAGTAAGTAAAACTAAAGGTTACTAGGATAGATGAACATTGAACCTTTCATCAATTTAATGAAAGACTTGGGAAATGGAAACAAAACAGAGATTTAGATCAGGAGCATGGATTATCACCCACACTTCTTCAGACAAAACAAACTGTCTTCCAAGATCTACTGAAGAAAAACTCAATCAGCAAACAAATGAACTCCCCTTCCATCTTAAATGAAATTAAGGACCATCTGCCCACCCCAATAAAATGCATAATGGGGAGAAGACATGATGGCACAATAGCTTCTATAAGGAGGCATGTGGACAAATGCAGTGTGTGAGCTAAGCCTTCAAATGAGAAAGTTATGCTCACTTTAGCAAACAATTCTTGGGTGCAATAAATCCTGTTACTGTTAATACAGGTTTTAATGAACTACTTTTAACTGTAAATCATTTTATGATCAGGAATAATATAAGGATAGGTAATGTCAATTTTTATTTAAAGGGTATCATATTAGAGCAAAGGTAAAGAATGTCAAAGTTCTCATCTCTGGACACTGAAACCCACCCAGTTCTACCAGTGCTCTTTCCAAAATCAGTAATCCCCAAACAATAACTGGCTGAAGAAGTTCTCTACCATGCGAGTCAGGAGAAATATATTACCTCAATCTAGTTCTGAGCAGAGAATTCTTCTATGTTATCCACAAAGCTCTTTATAAGTAAAATAATTGGTGCACACACAAACTTTCCTTCCTAGACATTTGCAAACAGTCTAATTCTAATGAGTCTCTCTGATGCATCAGAGAGGTCAGTAGAAGGCTTAGTCCCTGGTCCTGATCTTACTGAGGGGCACCTAAGACAATGGTAGTGGTGCCTGCTCTGAATCTGCTGACCTCTTCTTGTTTTTTCCATTCATACTTTCCCCGTTCTGGTTCAGTCAGTGGTTTATTTACGGGCATGCTCTACATTGTTAGTGATACTCAGAAATAAAGAAGACTGCAAACAAAATGCCATGTAAGACAAAATATCTCCTAAATGACACTGGCCTATGTGTGAGTTCATATGTGACCCCAGAGGGCACATACGTGGCACAGTGTGGGAATATGACTGAACTGTATAATTTAAATTTGAAAATTTAAAATTTAACTTAAACTTAAATTTGAACTTTTAGTCTCCCTCCATGTTGTTCCAACACTAAATCTTTAAGTTTGAACCAATATGATCTCTGTGAAACAACATTACCTACCCACTTTAACAACAAGCAGTCTGTTTACAAGTCACCTGAAAGGCTGGTTAGTTTAAAGAAACGAGAAGGTGCTTTTCCATTCTCACCTGGCATTCCTTCCTTATCACTATTAATCACAGTCAACAAACATTTAAATGCTCACTAGGTGCTCTACATGTTCTAACTTTTCCGGGTACCAAAATTAAGGAGATTACCTTCTCAATAAGCAATAAATTTTATATCCTATTTCCCAGACCAAGAGAGTTTAAAACCATCCTTGGAAATAACTAATTTTGCCTACTTAGTCAAGAAAATAAAGAAGCTACACTCTAGTAAAACAGGGATTTCCAAAGGGAAGAAAAACTGAAAAATTTTTTTAAGGTAGGATGGTTCTGGTGAGTCCATTCATATTAAAAAATCTTAAGAGTAATGACCTATAAAAGCTAATTAATCAGAAATGTAAATTTAAGCAAATTTCAGAGTTAGAAGAATGTTGCTTACTCCCTTAAAGTTTTTCAAAATGACCTTTTTTTTAACCTTGGCTTTTCAATGCACAAGGCTGGAAGTAAAATAGTATTCAGAAAGTAGTAAAATAAATGGTTGCGCAAACCTTCCGGTATTCAAAAACACTCACAATTGGTCCTCTATTCCTACAGGAGGCTGGCTTTTCTCACCAAGGGTTCACTAAAGAAAAGACTGATCCCTGTCCATGCAGTGTTGCTCAAGAAACATCTGAAACACGGCCATTTTGGCCAACACATAACCCAACAGCCCAATATGGACTAAAGGCTCTACCTTCCTCCTCGTCGTCGTCATCGCTGGATTCACTGACATGCACGCTGACAGCAGTGTTTGGAGAGTCTGTCCATTCAAAATACACCCCAAACCCAATATCATAATTGTCTGTAGCAAATTCCCAGAAGAGATATGATCCTTCTTCATGAGTGGGTACTCGAACAGTGACCACTTCTCCTCGGCCCACTGTAATCACAGAATCTGCATCCTGTCGAATCTTCTCTTTAAAGTCTTTGATCTGTGGTCGAGTCCACATGGATGGAGCTGCTATTACTGGAAGAGATTCTAAAGGCAAGAGGAATTAAAAGCTAAAGAGGATAAGCCTTGACCTGTAGGTAGTCACATCTGCACAGGACCAGCCGCATGGCCACACGCAGGCCCTCAGTGCAACGTGGTTTACCTCAGGAGGACTCAGGAATATAAGTTTCCCCATGGACGGTTTCCCCCCAGATTACTTCAACACCACCATGGGTATTCAGAGGTCATCGTATCTCTTCAAGTAACAAATACAATCTATAAACTTAGAAGTTTTATTCAGTACTCCAATTACAAACAGGGATTTAAGAATGATCTTTGAAACTTCCTAACTGGAGCTTCTAGGGAAACATTCTAACTAGGAAGAGAGATATGAACTTAGGAATAAATTCAGTTTTGGACACAGATAAAATTGGGTTTTAACTAATATCTCTGTTAAAATAAAGTGCTGGGGTGCACATCTGTAGCTCAGGTGGCTGAGATGCTAGCATGTAGACCATGTAAAAGCCCAGGAACCTGGGTGCGAGACCAGGGGCCATTGATAAACCAAAGCAGCTAGCTAACTACTTTTTCCTTCTCTCCCTTCCTCTCTTTAAAAAAGAAAGAAAGAAAAATTAAAGTCTTAACCTCTGAGTATGCCAAACTTCTAGGGGCTATTCAAAAGCAGCTTGAAGAACAAAACTTGGGACAGGACTGGAACGGATAAGGACTATGTTAGAAGGTGCATCTTATTATCAAGTGATCTATGTGCATGGAACTACTCAACAGGTTTTTGAGAATTAGTCACAGAGACTCTGACAAAAGAATCATTTGAAAATACTGGTAAACTCTTAAGAGGGGGAAAAAGGAGAGTAGGGTTGTATTAAACCAAAGGATTTCAAGGTCTTTTTTTTTTAATTAAAGAAAAGGAGCAGACACGAAAGAAGGTGAGCAGAAGCAGGTAGGCAGGAAGAGAGAGGAAGGAGAAGCACTTTATTTTATTTCAGTCGTTCATCTTGACTGTTCCTGCAGATTCCAGATGAGCACCCAGGACCTTGGATTGCATGGTGGATTGTGCCCAACCACTACTCCACCAGGGTGCATGCACCTCAAGGTCTTTTTTCGAAGGTTATTTTCTGTTACTTGCTCTAAAAAGGCAGGAAGATTTCAGAAATCAACTTTCTTACATTTTTTTCTTACTCCTTAGTTTCTTCTTACTCGTACTTCAGATCCCTCAACTCAAATGTCCCTTTCCTCAGAAAGTTTCTGGTGACCTCTCTGACTAAGCCAAATCCCCTATATTACATGCTCTCAAACTGTAACGTTCTCCCCTCCATCACAGCACTTAGTCACAGCCACAGTTTAACGTGTGCTACTGTGTTTTACCTCTGTACACCTAGTGCTACAAATCTCTTCAACCAATTGTTGAATGAAAGAATGTACCCAGGGAAAGTGAGTAGAGCTTTGAAAATGCTGTTATCTTCTTAATGTGGTACTTTAGCTCTAAAGAATATATTTAATATATGGTAGCTAGTCTCCAAGATATCTCCCATTGATGCTCCTCTGGGTATTTATTCATACACTGTGAGGTCACTATCTACAATGTTATCAGTGCCAGTATGTGTGACCAGTAGAAAAGGGCTTACGTACTGACATAATATTTCCAAAGCTAGGCATAAAAGTCACTCCCACTTATGCCTTTCCCTTCTTTTTTAGCTCATGTGCTCTGGAGGAAGCCAACCACTATATACACTGAGGACACTCAAGCAGCAATACAGAGGGGCTTCACAGGGCAAGGAACTGAGCCTCCTGCCAACAATCAGCACCAACGTGCCAGCCATGTGAAGAAGGGAACTATTTTGAAAACAGATTCATAAATCCCAAACTTTCATGTGACAATAGCCCCAGCCAACATCTTGACTGTAACCTCAGGAAGAAAGAAAACCACCAATTCAGCTAAATTGCTCCTGAATTCCTGACATACAAACATTATGTGAGATAATATTTATGTTATTTTAAGATGCTAATTTTGGCATGCTGGGTGTAGTAGTAGTTTGGTCAGCCAACTCTGGTCAAAAGCACAGTCCATATACATCCCAAGAACCTGGGTTCGCATCTTGGGGCTGGGGGGAACAACCAAGATGAACAACGGAATAAAAAAAGTGCTTCTTCTTCCTCTCCTAGACTGCCTGCCTCTGCTCGCCATATTCCTGGCAGCATCTTTCCTTTAAGAAAAAAAAAAAAAAAAAAAAAAAGATGGTGGTTTTGGACACAAATTGTTACACAGCAATAGATAAACCATATATATAATAAGGTAATCGATTGTGTCCAAAACATCTGATTTGCCCCTCTACACTATACTAAGGGTCATCAGAAGCTCAGATTCAGACTAAAGTAAGTGAACTAGCAGCAGTCAACTCTAGTAGATATTTAATTACCTAAAGCTAGTTAACCTGATTTCCTAACTTGATTTTCATGAAGTCTGAATTATGACATCTACATGTATGAACACATATGCTAAGCCATACCTTTTGGTCCATTCTCCAGGACTACTTCTGCAGTTTCTGGTTCAAGTTCTTTTTCAGAGTTGTCAGCGTGGGTCTTGGCCTGTCCGTTAATTGACATCTTATCATTTGATAGAACTGCGTTCACTTTTGATGATGCAGGCAAAGACGCCCCAGCTACTGCTGCTTCCTGTTGTTTCTGTAATGCTGCCTACAAGTTAGAAAAAGTGAAGACACACTGACCAGAAGGTTTAACAATGGGACATTTGTCTTGGAATGCATTCTAACCTGATGTTTTTAGCTTACCAAGGCACTCTGCTCCAAGAAATTACTTAATTAGACTTAATAATTTAAAATTTAATCATTTTATTCTATCATGACTATCAGTACCCCAACCCAAAGCTAAAAATTAACATGGACAAAAAATTGTAAATGAGGATTACATTTCTGTGATCTGAGGATCACTAGAAAATCTAGCCATGAAAACTTAAAGTAGGCAGAAATAATCAACCGAAATAAAATTTTTAAAGGCAAAAAGCTAAACATAGTTACATTTGCTATTAAATTTGATAAATCAATCTTCTTGATAAAATTCAATTACATAATATTTGAATCAGGATTTTTCTTTTTAACCCCAGTCCCAGATCTTGAACCCAGATATGTGGATCTTAAATGGCCTTCACCTTTAGCACCTGAGCCAAAAAGGTGTGCCTAAATCAGGAAAATTTAAACTTATTAAAGTGTCATAGAAAAAAATCACAAAAACGGAAGCTTTAATTGATAAAATGTTATGAGCCTATAAAGTAACCAACAAATCAAGTCTGGATAACCATTCTAACATGAACAAGACTATTCAGTGCATTAAATCTTCATTGTAAATTACAGAAAGAAAAATTCTGATAACAATTAAACTGAAAAACATGTTATGAAAATTTCTGGCCTAAGAATTAAATATACTGTCAGTGTGCCCACAGCTGAGGCACTAAGACAGTGGTTGGGTCACAGACCATGTGATGCTCAAGAACCCAGGTTTGAGACCTTGGGGCCCTGGCAGGGTTAGGGAGGGTGGCAGCTGGGAGTGTCAAACAAAAATAAACAAAGTGCTTCCTTCTCCTCTTCATTCCTTTCTGTCCTTATATATGCTTCTTCCTCCTTTCCCTTCTCTCTTAAAAAAAAAAAGAATTAAATACATTTTCAAAATACTTGCTCCATGAAAATTTATCAATGTTTACATAATTATGATCGAACTATGTATATTCATAAACATGAAATTAAAATGTCCTCAAAGTAAAAATGGGAGAACAAAAACAAACACAAAGGAAAACTATCTGGGGACATTTTCTCTAATATCAAAATGAAAAGACATTAACATTACTATAAATACCTAAGTACTTAAGTAACTTTTGGGGATATTTAAAATCATAACATACACAGACAAGAGTATTTAACTCATAAAAATGTACAGCTTGATCAATTTTCATAAATCAAACATACCCATGTAACAAACTCTGCATCTAGACTCTTCCCTGGTGCCCCTTTCCAGACACACAACCCCCACCCTTCACCAACGGTAATGACTATTTTGACTTATAACACTACAGATTTGAATTTGTCTGTTTTTGCAACTTTATATAAATGGAACTGTACAATATATGCTGTTTTTTTGTGTCTGGTTTCTTTCACTCAACTTTATTTTTATGAGACTCATCTATAGAGTCATAAGTAATTAAATACTATTTCCACTGGTAAAGGATATTTTACTTTTGATGAGCATTTAGCATTTAATTTTTAAAATTAAAATACTAAGGTCATAAGTGAACCTATGTTTATAATAGCTAAGAAAAATACAAGGGAAGAAAGCCTTTATAATCTTATGGTTAAGGATAATGACATACTGTGTCCTAATTGTATATATATCCCATTTAACTTATTTATAAACAGCAATACCTCTCTGTTTCTAGTGCAGAACTAGTAATAATACATCGAAGATTTTAAAATACCTTTTCCAAGGCCTAGATTATTCTCACTAATTTCTATAATTTTATAGAATGAATATCAGCTTCCAGAAGAAGTGCATACAACTAAAATAAGCCAACACACTCGGAATATTCACTGTATGACAGGAAAGCAAAAGAATTTCTGTTGATGATCTATACATCCAGCTCAAATGGTCACTTCTAAAATAAGCCTTTCCTGAAACTCTAGCAGAATAAACAACTTCCTTCTGCCATCCTGCTACCCATGAATATAAATCTACTATAAATAATAGAATATAATTACTTACCTGCTTAATCTCTCAATCTGTACTTCAGGGTAGTTTTTAAAAGCACAGAAAGGTGCAGGAACAATGTAACAAACACCCAGGAAGCTATATCCCAAATTAACAAGTGTTTCCATTTTGTCATTTTGCTTGGTATTTTTATATAAAAATCAACACTCTATGGGCTGAAGTTTCCTGTTCTTGCTTCAGTTCCTTTCTCTTCCCACAGATAACCAAAATGTGATAAACCAAGTGTGATTATGTAATTTAAATTATGAATTATAGTTCTTAGTTTTAAGAGATTCTTGGTTTTGCCTTCTGTGGCTGGCTGTTCTCATTAAGTGATAGCAGCCTCTAAACAGGATAGTTTGTGTGAGCTACTCTATTAAAAGATTACCTCAATGTCCATTAAAGCCGCAGAAAAAGGGAAGTGATATGCTAAAGTAGAAACAAATTTTAGAGGCTAGAAAAGCAATCCCTTAAAATGCCACTTATCTTGAATAAACTCCAGTTTGATATTCTTTTCCTTTGATTATGGATTACACAAGCTAAGCAGTGCTTTTTAGCTTCTTACTACTACTGAAAACACTCAGAGGGAATGTTGTTTTAGGTATCAATTTTTAAGTAATTTCAAGAGCAAAACAAGAAAGGCAAAACAAGAAAGGTTACATCATTTAACAAGACATGTTGAACATCTATACTTTAACACGTCTTCACTCAGTTATCAGGAGATAACTGCTTTAAAAGAGAAATCGATTAAACCTGTAAAACTTAACTAGCTTAAGCATAAGGAGGCGTTCTGACTCCATAAGAGGTAAAAAAATGAATGTAAAATCAGTTATCTTCCATGTGTATAAAATACTTGCACAGAACATTTTCTCATTTTATTACTCTGATAATCTTGTGAGGTTATTAACAAGACAAGTGCCGGATATTTCTGCCCTATTCCTGACTGTGGGACAAGACAAAAGATCAGAGCTTGTCTGAAATCAAACAAGATAATGGCAAAGCCAGGACAGAATCCCAAGTATTATCTGACCACCCCCAATCCCACACTGTTTTCCCTAAATCACCTACTCTGGTGTTGTGGAAGCAAAGAACTTGGGGGCAGGCATTTGGAGGAGGGCTCCTAATGTGTTGTTGTCTGTGAGCACACTGCCTAGCTATGGCACCTAACACTAAAGTCAAGATGGAAGTAGCCTGGTTCTGCAGAACCAGCTGATAGCCTTAGGAGACAGGGTCCTCACACTGTGAACTGTCTGGGTATATGACAGTGCACGGTCTAAGGGACATCCTTGAACTAATGCTAGCTACCCAGGTCCTTATGCTCCCAGGACCACTATTAGAGTCTATGTCAAACCTCCTGGAGTAACTGTCCATAGAACTTTCAAATACCCTTATGACATTCTAATAGTGGCCACATCATTTATTGCTTCAGTATGATATATTTTCTTCCGGAATTGTTAGTGCAATGCTAAAGTCTCCCTTAATAAAGGCCACCTAAAAGTTACTTTATACCTTAGAGGCTAACTAAGGCAAAATTGATGAGCAACTGTTAAAAAAGAACTTGGGTTCCAAGGAACTCAAAACCCTCTCTAAGGCTGAACTCCGGCGTTGTCTATCGTACCTGTTGCTGTGCAAGCTGGACTTGATACAACTGCTGCATATACTGCTGATAGTGTTGCTCCTGCAACTGGCGGATGAGAATTTGCTGCTGCTCGTAGTTCCCTGGATACTGTTGGGCTGCATACTGCTGGAACTGCACGGCAGTCTGGGAGTTTAAAGCTGCCATTATCTGCTGCCTAAAAACATTAAAAAATATATACTAGTCTGACTACAGGAGATTGTTTATGACAAAATAAAATGTCCTTGTTATTTATTTTTATAAGCTGTAACCTAATCATGTATACCAGTTAGTGTGTGTACCGGGTCTGAAAGAAAGATTTAAGAAAATTAACTTGCCTCTATTTTTTACTCAGGTTTTTCAAGGAAAATGTGGGTTGGAGATGAAGAATAATAAGCATGTTATCACCACCAACACCACTACAGTTGCTAACATTTATTGTGTCCTCACTAAGTGCCACACAGTGTTCAAAGTACTTATATGTACTAACCCCCTTAAATTCTCACAACCACCCTCTGCGGCAGGCTTCACAAACGAGGCAGTGCAAGTATTCGAGAACCTGTCCGAGATGATGCTGCTAACAGACGCCGGAGCCTGGAGTAAGTCTAGGTAGCCGGGCTGCAGCCCATGCTCTTCAACCACGATGCTTGAAGAGCACGGAGATGAGGTATTTCACTGTTGGCCATGATTTCTCTACCTAAATATGTGAAATGTAGTTAGAGGCAGAAGAAGAGCTAAAAGATGTTTCAAACGGCCCTGAGAAGTATAAATAAATCCAGTGAAAATTTGAGGATCCTTAGCATTCAAAGTCGTCCTTAAAGAAGAATACTAAAAATAGTATCTGGGCACACTTGGTTTAGAGATATTAATTTTTGTTATTTATTACAATCTTCTTTTATTTTCTTTCACAGAGGAACTACATACTTCTTAATTCTGTGACCAACTCTAACAAAGACCTCAAAACCATCTATTAATATATAGATAGATAAATTATAAAATCTCACAAACTGCTGATTACAACATGACACTGGGTCCATCTAGGTCACCCTCCTCTCAAAAGAGTAAAATTCATAGTTTCTCTACAAATTAGAATAAGGTCCTAGAGTAATTTGTAGCTAGTACTGATGCTTTTCTGAGAAATCACTCAGAAATAATAAGAACTCAATAAACTCTTCAGGTTCTCTTGCTTAATCTAAATGCATGTCACTCCTAGAGTCCTAGGCTGACTTTCCACAGTGTGTTATGGGTGTTCATCTCTCCCTCCTTGTACCCACAACTCTCTCTTGAAGAATCAATTCCTTCTGAGATAGTGGTTCTCACAGTTCTAATTGAATAAGAAATGATTTCAGCTATCAAACCTGTACTAGGAATAGACACCTGACAGAGGCTAGACCGCTAGCCAGCCTCTTTGTCCTGGGAATCCGTAACTGGGTCTCTCAGATTCTAGTCAGTTTCTGTCAGATACATGAAAACACAGACCACATAAATCCAAGCTAGCATAGTCTTGTGTATGCTAAAGCAGAGAGTGACAATCTGCAGAGAACAGGAAGACTTAAGCAGAAAGAAGCAAAGATGTGATCACATAGAGACAGAGTGAGCGAGCCACCTCAACCCCTGTTCTAGTCCCTGAGTTCTGGGAGCTATCCTAGATTCTTCCAACACATTCCTCTTTTTGCAACCAGCTAATGCTTAAGATGAGGCGCTCTTTGGTAACAGATCAGATACAAATGGCAAGAAGCTACAACTACTCTACTTCCCAGTTAGGCAAATCACAGAATTATTCTAAAGTATACAAAGATACAAAGTCAAGCAACATAGTGTAACAGTCCATTTTCCATTCTTAAACATAAGTCACACAACAAGCTTACTTTTGCTGCTCCAGCCGAAGTCTTTCTTCCTCTATTCGCCTCCTCTCCTCTTCCTCCCGTCTGAGTCGTTCCTCCTCTTCTCTCCTCCGTTTCTCTTCCTCCTTCTGCAGACGTTCTCTTTCTTCCTCTTCACGCCGCTTTCGCTCCTCCTCCTCCTTCCTACAAGGAAAAAAACAGAGAGAATGAACCCTATACAAAGAAGCTTGTTGAAAAATAATTTAAGACTATTTCCTAAAGAAAACTAGTACATTTCTTTCAGAGAACAATGTGGTAAATAGTTGAAATTGAAAACACAGTCGTATCCTTGGTGGCCTTGCTTTAGGCCACTTGATGTAGTCCAAATATATCCTAAGGACCCATGTTTGAGACAAGGAGCCCAGGGGAACAACCAAGGTGAACAACTAAATAAAATAAATATTTCTTCCTTTTCTCCCTGCCTGCCTACCTACTCACGTTCATTCCTGATTGCACATTTCTCTTGGGGGAAAAAAATAGAAATGCATGCACTCTACTAGTAGCAGTTCGGTCTGGCATCTCCGTTGAGCACAGTCCACATACATCCCAAGCACCCAGGTTCATGTTCTGGGACCAGGGGTCGAGTATGGGGGGAGCAAACAAGACGAACAACAAAAATAAGTTCAGAAAAATAAAAATGCTTCTTCCTCCTCTCTCTTCCTCACTGCCTACCTCCTTGCCTTTACTACTGCTCGCACCTTTAAAAAAAATAAAAGAAAGATGGGAGGGGAGATTCTCAGTTTGTGTTTGACATACTACCATAAATGGAAAATATTTATATCGCAAATATTTACATATTATTCTGAAAACTACCCCCGACTTAAAAAAAAAAAAACAAAAAACAAAAAACGGAAGAACTATCTTTTATTTTATTTTGATTTTTCACCCTAGTTCTAGGTCTCAAACCCAGGTCCTTGAGCTTTACATGGCCCACATGTCTACATCCCAATGGCCTGAATCACAAAGATGTGTCCCCAAATTTAAAGACTTTAATTCAATAAAAAAGGAGTTGGGAATCAGGAGCAGCCCTTACCTAGTTCTCACACCCGTGCACCCTCCCACATCCCTTTCTCAAGGAAGAAGAGACTCTTGCACTAGGAAAGCATGCCATGCTGACCTAAGAGTGGTGTGGAGTACAGACAGGCTGAAAATGTGATGTAAGAGAAGATTTCTGAGACTTCTCAGAGAGGACACAATTTCCAGTTCTACCATGAGAAATGACTGGGTTATCTCATTTATCTCCCCAATATCCTTTAAGTAATTAACAACACACCTGAGTCATAGTCAAGGCTGAAAATAGAGCAACAACATGACCTACTTTTAATGTATATCCCAGCTAGTACCTTTCCGTTAAAAAATGCTTTAGAATTCTATATAGACTTCACATCATGATAGAAGTGTGTGCGTGTGTCTATGTATATTTATAATTAATTTTTGTTTATTTTTTCCCCTTGTTTCTGGGTCTCAAATCTGGGGCCCTGAGTTTTATGTGGTCTGCACCATAGCCACCACAGAACCGAGTCACAATGGTACATCCTTAAGTATATTTTTAAGGGAAATATATAATTTTATAGCATTTAATTTAAAGTCTGCCTTAAAGAAGAACACTAAAAATAATATCCAGGTACACACTGGTTTAGCGATACTCATTTCTTAATTACTAAAAATAGTAACTTAAATATTCAATTTATCTTTTTTTTTTTAAAGGAAAGGTATAGGCAGGAATGAAGCTGAGTAGGAAAGCAAGTAGTAAGAGAAGTAAGTGTCAGACTGGAGGGTAAGAAGGGGTAGGAGCAGTGGAACCTGCTACAAAACTTATTCTAATTAGGACAAAGGAATGTTGCCATACAGAAGGGCAATTTGTTTTAAAGTTAGACAGAAACAGCAATCTCCACCCTCCAAAACTCAATGTAAATATCTGTTCACATCAGGAAGTTTGAACAACTGCCGGTAATATGTGGGGATACAAAGGAAGTAAGACACCTAATCTAGAACTGACACCCCATAAAGCAAAAGCAGCAGTATACGGGGCTGCACGGGAATAAACTAATCCGTGCCCTCAACTTCACCTTTTTTTCTCTTGTTCTTCCTTCTCTATTTTATGGGATGCAACATATGTCGAAAAGAGATGGCAACATCTATTCAGAAGCTTGACAAATTCTACCATGGCATCCTCCTTTGACATGTTTCCCAAGGCTGCCCATTCTCTCCTGTAAGAACAAGAAAAGTTATCTCCTATTTTCATTCTTAACAGAAAGAAAATGCAATTTAATTTAAACCTAAATATGAAGAATTCTCAATTGTAAATAAAATGAAGAATGATTCTATTACAAGTAAAAGACTCAAAACTTCATGTTTCAGCAATTAATACTACATACAATGCAAACACAGTGTCATAAAATTGCACTTTAACTTCATTGCTACTAATTTCCATACTAGCAAAAGGATATCAGAAATTTATTTTCCTTATTTCATATTTCAGTCTTAACGGAATAAAAAAATTGATGTATTATTATTTTTTGTCATAATTTTCTCTATGTCCCAATAAGGAATAAATTACTTTACGCTTTTAAATGGCTGCTTTTAATATTATTTAGGAAGAACATACATGCCCTAGTAGAGTGGTGGTTTGATCAATTGCCTCCAGCTGAAGTACAGCCCACATACATCCCAAAGACACAGGTTTGCATCTGGGGTTGGGAAGAACAACCAAGATGTACAACTAAATGAAAGTAAGTGGCATGCTGTGGTGCAGCAGAGGTTAGGTCAATTGCCTCAGAAGGAGAAGCCACATACCCCTGGGTTCGTGTCCTGGGCGAGGGGTAAGCAAGCAGTGTTAACAACTAAATAAAAAAAAGAAAAAGAAAATGCTTCTTCCTTCTCTCTCTTCCTGGCTGCTTTCTTATTCACCTTTATCCCTATCTGTACCTTTCATTTAAAAAAAAAAAAAAAATTATTTAGGAACTATCAAATGAAGCTGTACTTGTCTTATAAGCATAGTCAGATGAGTAAATTTCTTCCATAATATTTAACCATAAACATCTCCAAGCCAAAAATCAGATAAACATCTGTAGACTCCAGTAGCTGCAAGCAAAAATACTTGCTTCTGTCTTTATTCTAAGATAATGAACCAGCTACTTACATTTTAAACAATTAATTTTGAACTTTTGTCAGCATTTTTCTCATTAAATTCGTTATACAAAAAAAAACAGTTACCTCCTGTCATTCCCCAACACATCAAAGAATCCAACCTCAGGACAAGTGTCTGGATTATATGGACCCATAAGAACCTGCTTATGCAGTGCTACCAGCTTCAGTTTCTCTTCATAAGTTGGATGAAATGCTTTGCCATCTTTTTCTGTAAGAAAAAGAAAATACAGTTAATATAAGCAAAATATCTAATTTTTAGCATTACACACTGAATTTTACTACAGATGTCACAAGCACTATGATAAATACAAACACTATATACGATGTATTTTTTCCAATTACTAAATTTTATTAGAGCCTAAAATAGAAACCTTTTATACTAATTTCAAAAAATGAAATCAAATATCCATTATTTGTGTTACAATACTGCAGAGAAACCAATTTGTTTAGCTGCTGTCAGGTACACTCATACAAGCATACCCTAGACATCTTTAACATTTATAAAAAGGAATGCGTGACAATCTTTTTAAAATAGTTGGGAAAAGTTTATATTAATCATTTTTACTATGATCATGAATAAGAGATGGCATAAACTTTGAAAGGCTGCATTAAAAAGTATTTCTATACCAGTAATGCAGCAAGATACAGCAAAAGTGTCTTTGGAACCAAGACAACATAGGCTTAAATCTCATCTCAGATACTTCCTAAATCTGGAATCATTTAACCTCTCAGTTTGTTCATGTATCCAATGTACAAAGTCCCCTGCTATTCTAGAGGTAATGGATATTAGTAATACTAATAACTACTAGGTCCCTTTCCTTCATTCATATTGTTAGTTTTCCAGTGAGTAATGAAGAGTGAAAACACTATAAAGACTTCACCACCAACATTCAAATTAGTATGAAATTAGGAGCTGGTAAAATGGGAAATCCTGCTTCTTTGATGACAGGTTGCATTAATTATTGGTTAATTCTAGTGATAATGAGACTACCAAACTAAAAAAAAAGGGGGGGAGGGGGACTGGGGACAGTAGAAAATAGTATACACTGCCTATAAATTCATCCATGTACACAGTGGCCATCAAAATAAAATCACAGAGAAGAGAATGTGGGCTAAAGGTTGTGAACAGGAAAAGCAAAAAAAGGATAAGTTTTCAACAAGCATCCCAAGATATTCATCTTCACTAGTGAAAATGGAAATAAAAACCATTCCCTCTAACATCAGATAGGGTCAAAAAAAGTTAGATAACATCGAGTTAATAAGAATTGACTGTCTATCCACTCTCATATATTAAATGACAAAAGTATAAACTGGTACAGCTATCTTGGAGGAGAATTTAATAACATATTTCAAAATTACAAATGTTCAGGACCTACCATTCAGTAATTCTAATTCCAAAGTATTCTGAAATATATAGTATGGGAGGCAGATACAGATATATTCGTTGTAGCACTATTTTCCTGTTACTGACAACAACTAAAATATTCATCAATAAAGGAACAATTAAGTAATGTGTTAATATTCAGACTTGTATAAATGAAGTCATTATAGAAAAGATTAAGAAAAAAAGTAAGCTGTAGAAAACTATAGAGTCAGAGTACACAATATATTTCATTAATTCTAAGCAAATTCACATACCAACACTGCTAAAATCAAATTAGGTTTTCTAAACTACGGTATTTTACATTTTTAACTGGCAGTTTGCTTTTTAAAAAGAAAGGTGCAGACAGGAATAAAGATGAGTATAGGCAAGCAGGCAGGAAGAGTGGAGGAAGAAGCACTCTATTTTAGTTGTTCATCTTGGTTATTACCTCCCCCCTCCCCGCTTGAACTGGGAACCTTGAGATGTATGCAGACTGTACTCAGGGTATACTAGACCACTAGGTCACCAGGACATATCTTTTAAAAGGTTTTTAGTTGTTTACATTGGTTTCTCTCTCACCGCCACCACCACCAGGGATGGAACCCAGGTCCTGGGGATGTACATGGACTCCTCCAGAGTCGGCAAACCTAATCAATACTCCAACAGAGCATGTCTTAATTTTTAATATTGTGCAAGATAACAGTCTTAAAATCAATGAAATACAGCATATTAAACACAGCCATTTGGATGATCTATCTACATATTCTATGGGTACATTTATACCAATGTAAATGCAAAGAAAAAGATCAGGAGTCACTACATAGATGAGAATAACAAAGTGGGAGGAGACTAAAATTATGAGTGGTCATTAAAGAGAATGTGAGTCTCCTTAGAAATAATTCCATTCCAAAACCCTTTATCCAGCCATAAGGATGCACCCCTCACAAACATTTTAAACTTTCTGAAGGAAATATTTGGAAGCACAAACTAAACTGTTAAGAGGTACTGCCTCTGGGAAAGTGACTGGCACAACTAATGGGAAGGGATTGAAAAGGAGTTTCCCATTTCTATATATCTGAATTTTTTTCCAATAAGAACTCATATAATAGTTGGAAAAAAATATTTTCACAAGACAAAACTATGACACTAAAATTTAATAAAAATTGGAATTACTGGTGCACCCTGGTGGAGTAGCAGTTAGGTCAACCACATCAAAGATGGGCAGGTCACATACCCTTGGGGGTTTGAGTCCTAGGTGGTGGTGGTGGGGGTTGGGGACAGGTTGGGGCAGGACACACAACCAGTGTGAACAACTAAATAAAAATAAAATTAAAGATGTTTCTTCCTCCTCTTTCTTTCTGCCTGCCTACTTGCCTCATTCCTAACTGCACCTTTCCTTTAAAAAAAATAAAAAACCTGAAGTTACTCAGTAAACTGTGTACCGGCCATCCATCTGCTACTGAGCAAATTCTATTACTAGACAATTAGCACCAGCAGAAACTTCCTCTACAGTACTTAGAACGGATTATAGTTATATATTTACCAACTAAAAAGCAACTTCCATTTCAAATCTAACTGAGAATGCTATTTCAATCAATGACAGACTTTATGTAAGATCTTTTATATTAATCCAAAATAAATTTTATTGGACCCCTGTGTGCAAATCTTTGTGGCAGATGCTAGGGATTCACTGCTCACATGACGCTTACAAACTACTGAATCCAACTGAAAATTTTTAACTCCCCCCCTCACTCCCCCCACCCACTGCAAACATGATAACAATTATTTTGAGAAAGAGGAAATTTTTTTCTAGTTCACTTCTGAGGGAAACAATAAACTTAGACTAAAAACGTAGTAAAGCAGACTTGTTCCAACTCCACAGGCTGGCTGGACCAAAAGTTGTGTTGTTTCAACATAGCATATAATCAAAATAAAGCAAAATGGATTAGACTTTACATAACACATCTTTACATTATAACTCTTCAAAAAACCAAAAAGCCTTAAAGAACTGATGTTCCATTCTTTTCACAATGAAATCTCTGAAATACAACATTGAAAAATTATCTTCCCTTTGAAACATGGGAAGATAATGAAAAACAGTATACTTGTTCGCTGCTGCATTATTTAAAATAAAGATTCAACAATAACAATGTTTAAGTTACAGCAATTCACTGACTAGATTATAATGACAATTATAAGGGCTATATAACATTTCAGAGAACAGACATAAATGGTATATATTAATTTAAATCAGTCGAATGAGAAAGCATATATAATTAGTTATGTAAAAAAACAACAAAAATGCCTATAATGTAATGAAAGACTCAAAGAGAATATAGAAAGATAAAATTTCAAGAACTTGGGTAAGTAATTACATGTATAGGTCTTTCTAAAAAATAGAGTTCAGATTTTCTTACAAAATTAGTGAGCTAGAACTCCATATTCAAAGATGAAGGTTGTAAAGTATACAAAGCAATAGTAGCTACTTTTGCCTATCATTTACCAAAAAGGCTTTTACCAAATTTAAAGATGCCCATTACTTCTCTTTACCATTTCTTAATTTTGCACACATTAATTACCAAGTTTCCTTATGCTAACTGCACCAGTTAATTATCAGAGAACTATTTGCGTGATCTGAAGAAAGCTCCAACTTCTGATCTTAGCCTTTTTAGTTGAAAGATTATTTAGGTTTTTGTTTTTTAAAATAAAAAAAGGCATCAATCCATGTCCTTTTTTTTTTTCAAGGGAAGGTACAGGCAGGAACGAAGGCAAACAGGCAAGCAATAAGAAAGAGGAGGAAGAAGAATTCCATTTTATTTTTATTTAGTTGTTCAACTAAACCTGCAAACCCAGGTTGGCTTGATGAACCTGCAAACCTAGGTCGCTGGGATCTACAGGGACTTCACTCAGCTGACACAACTACTGTTCAGTCAGCCTCTGGAGCTCTAACAAGTCTACCTTATGACTTCCTGCCCTAGCCACCCCTACTCCGCTGCCACCCCTACCAATGCCTACTCCTGGATAAGTTTTTATTGAGTTTTTTAGTTTACAACATAAGGTAAAAGGAACATCAGTTCTCCTTACCAATATTTTACACAGTTGTAGTAAAATATTTTAGGCTCAAGGTATATTTTTTATAAGGGATTTCTTTAAAGTTGGTGATCAAATAAATAAGTTCTAACTTAATTTTCCAGTTAACCCTTCCTTTAAAATTGCAACCAGTTCTAATTAGTTACATAAGTTTCTTTAAGGCCATATTTTATTGTTGCTGAAGTCTGTAGATCTGAAGCACTGCTGTTATAATCAATATCCACTAATTCCACTTCAATGAGTGTTGGTTGCATTTGGTGAAATTTTGGCATCAGGCTGTCCTTTCTTTCCATTCTGGTTCAATCACCAGTTGAGTTTTGCCCCTTTACTCATAGTCAAGAGCTTTATCTCATCTACTGACAACATTGCTTATTCCAACCTTAAAGCTTAAAGGATTGGCATTTTTCTTCGTTGAATTTGTTTGAATATTAGTAACAAAAACAGTCCCATCCTGTAGTATCCTGTAGACCAGCAACAAACGTCATCTCCCTTTTTGGGAAAGTTGGTTTTATCTCCTGTTTTAAGAACAGACTTTGTATATTTTGGTAGACCCTCATCCAGAGTTTCTTCATCTTCGTTTCTTTGGGTTCATCCTAAGTTTCACATTTTTTGCCTGTTCAGACACTTACGTTTTCAGTACCTTGAAATGCTTACTTTCAAAAAAATGGTTATAGGTTGTAACCAAAAGGTCCTTGTTAGCTGTCTTGGGAACATTTTTAATATTTCCTGGGGTAGCTGCCTGCTGCTCCAGAGTCCAGGCCTGCTGTGCAATGTACGCCGCCATTCCCCCCAACACACTGTTTTATTAAATTCTTTTAACCTAATTTTATTTTTTTTCTCAGAAGTAAATTCAAATAATCTTTTCTTTTTCTCAATATAATTGTTATAATTTGTTTGCAGTGTGTGTGTATCTCTGAAATAACTCGCCTAGACACAACTGTTTACTGTACTGCCAAGTGACATTGCCACCCTGGATCTCAAACCTGGGTCCATGACTTTTATTAGCCTGCATTTTAGCTGCCTAAGCCACAGAGGTGGCGGGTGGGGGAGAGTCAAAAACTTTCAATTGGATTCAGTAGTTTGCAAGCCTCAGGAGAGTGATGAATTCCCAGCAACTAGCACAAAGATTTGCACACAGGGGTCCAACAAATTTTAAGTTGAATAAATATAAAAAGATCTTATATAATGTCTCAGTACTCACCTGTTTCTCCACCATTTTATCTTGAATCTTGTAAAAAGAAAATACGCTGCTGGTGATTTAATAAAAAAGGTGTGGCAAGCCTGATAAATACTGCATACTGGAATAAAACTTCCTTATTTTTGTTCAGTCAGAATTTGAGGGGTTTGTTGATTCTTTTATTTAAAAAAAAGTCTGAATTCTATGAAAGTGGATGTTTTTAATAAAACATCACTAAGGCCGAACACTTTAATTAGTCGGGTAATATAGCAATCTTCACTCACAGACAAAAATTCTTATTTGCTGCAGAGATGATTTCAAGCTAATAGAACTTGTGAACATGAAAAATGGACAGTCCATTTCTTACCAAGTGATAAATTTGGGGCTTTTTATTATAAATTTCAGTAGTGTAAACAAGGTGCAGGTGACCATGGGAAGTAAATTAACAAGTAAATTACTCATTCATTACTTAGCTAGGTTTAAATGCAACCTGGAGCCCTAGAGTGACCCATTAATAGGAAGGGTGAGTTTCAGGATATTTAGATGTCATTTTTAACATTTGTTCTTTTTGTTCCTGACGGAATTAAGGTTATGTTGCTAATTCATAAAGGATTTTTCAAAAGAAGAATATGTCTCAAGTGTTAGCAGTTCTGGTTAAGCAGTCAAATCTGTTTACCACCATGAACCCCATAGCTTAACACCATGCTATGTTCACAGGTACTGATCATCAAAACCCACCTAACAGATCTCCATTAAAGAAGAAATTGACTTTACTCATAAATTTCTGTGAGGCTGAGCAACACAGTAAATGAATTCTATATACTGACATTTCTATAGACTTTCTTACGCATGAGTTATAAGAAGTTATATAATCTATTCTTTAAATTCAAATTAATTATCAATGTTCTAGATGGGGATGAAATTTGTCACACAAAAAAAGAACATCAAAATGTTAATACTAATACTTATATTTGAAAGACTGGATACAGATTAATTTTTTCTTTATTCATTTTTGGTTTTCCCTAATTTTCTTCAATAGGCATATGTACTTTTTATATCAAACATATTTTTTAACAAATAATTTTTAAAAGTTAAACATATCTTTCAGCTTTTGGGACGAGGTTAACAGACCAATTATTCTCCCCATGGAACATACATGGAGGGCTAATAATCCTAACTACCTTTACTATAGAACAACCCACGTTAGGTTGATGTCTTCAGAGAAAATACACAGAAGGCAAGCCCTGGTAGAGCAGCAGTTAGGCTGCATACAAGCCACATACCCTTGATTCAAGTCCTGGATATGGGAAGAAAACAACCAGTGTGTACAACTAAAATGGAAATAAAATGCTTCTTCCTGCTTTTTATGTATGCCTACTCACCTTCATTCCTGACTGCACCTTTCTTTAAAAAAACAAAAAAAAAAAAGGAAAACACAGAAAATGAATATCCTTCATAGTTTACACTGCTTAGGCAGAATATTAGAATTACTGTACAAAAAAGTTACTTCTACTCCTAAAATGATTCTGGCTCACGTATCATAAAGCTTTGTTTTGTTTAGTTATTTTCTTCTAAGTAGTTATTTTCTTCTAAGTATTTACACAGTTAGCAGAAAGAAGTTATAGAGACTATTAACTGAAAAGACAGCAAAGACCTTGTTGAAACTCCAAAATCTTTCACCAGGACCATATCTCTAGGGAAGGTTCTATTTCAGTCCTGCCAGAATGAAATAGGCATCACTCTGAACTTTAATTTTATTACAGTTATTAAAGTCAATCAATTCTGGAATTGTTATTTCTATGACGACCAAAAGATTAAACAAAACCAAACCATAAATCATAAATAGCTATGGAGCTATTAATCAGCTACAAGTGTGAAAACATTTTTATCACAATAAGCAGAAAATGACTACAACTGCCAATGAAGTATGACAAGCCATCGCCAAGTGAATGGACAGAAGGAGATCACTGCTTGGCTTTAGTTTGTCCAGCAACAATTATTTTAAAAGTTCATTTCCTATAAAATTGAAGAGCAATAATTCATGTTAAAAATGCATTTTACCTAAGGGAGATATACTAAGCAGGGATTGGCAAATGGACCGACTCTGTCCATAGCTGTCTTTATAAGGCCTGTGAGCTAAGAATGTCTTTTGCTTGTTTTTAAAGGATGTAAAACAATAAAAGGATAAACAAACAAACAAACAAAACAACAAAAGGATATGCAACAAAGACCATATCTGATTCACCCTTAATGTCTAAAATATCTGGCCCTTTATAGAAAGCATTTGCTGATAAGTTCAAAAGGCAAACAACTTGTAGATATTAAAAAAAAAAAAATCAAATTAAAAGGATAGAAAATATAAATTTCCAGTTAAACATGGTGGACTGAACACACACAATTACTTGTCACTAAAAGGTATAAGGAAGCCAATTTAGAGAACTCTGGAAAGGAATTGAGGCTCTTTATAAAAGCTGGAGTCTAGCTTAAAGAAAGGAACTTTGGTTTAAAATCTAAGAAGCCTGGTTACCGCTTCCTCCTACTACATACATATATATATATTTTTTTTTTTGGGGGGGGGGTTCTGTTTGTTTTTTCTAAAGAAGCATTTTACTTTATTTTTATTTAGTTGTTCACACTGGTTGTCCTCCTGGACCCAAGACTCGAACCCAAGGTGGCTCGCTTCTTCAGAGGCCGCAGACCCAAAGGCTGCTCCACCAGGGCACAGTGTTTGGCAACCCCGCACAGGCAGGTGGCTGGCTACCCCTTACACTTAAGCAGAGGGCTGGATGTATACTACAGAACATGTATCACAGATGCCTCAGATGAGAGGACACAGGCTTTGCGTCCACTGCAGGACTTAAAACAGTGAAACGAGTTCCCTAGAGAATGGAAAACAACCTTCATCCACTTCATCCATTCTGAGGTCAAACCAAGATACAGAGGTTTAAGGGTTCCACCACGAAATATCTGCCTCATCACCCTACAATAAAACATCTACTCAGTTACAATTTACTATTCAATGCATTAGACTTTAATATGAATATGCAAGGTTATCAGACAACTGAGAAAGTTTCCATCAAGGAAAAAGAAAAGTCTAAAAGAAATTTTAAACATAAAACAAAAATCAAAATTTATATTTAATCTCTTCAAAGAAATAAGCGAAATAAGGTACTAGAAATACCATTAAAAATTAACTCTTGGAAATTAAAAATGTAAAAACAGAATAAAAAAACAATCTTAAATAAGCTAGTAAATAGCGTTGAAGAAGGCTCCCAGAAAATAGGGCAAAAAAGCCAAAGATAGAAGAGAAAAAGTATAATCCAGAAGATCCAATATCTGGATATTCAGAGTACCAGCAAATAAGAGGGGAAAAGTTACCAAAGAAATACAAGAGTATTTCCCAAAAATAAAAGTACAAGTTTACAGACTGAAAGGACCATCCCATCAAATGTTCAGCACAATCACGGGGTTTTGGGGTGAGGAATAAACTTCTAGAAAGGAAACAGGTCATATAAATAAGATTAAAAAAATGAGATTCAATAAAGACTTCTTAAAGTATAAACAGTGAAAGCAAAAAAACACCAACCCCAAAACACTGAAATACCTTGACATTCTGGAGGAGATTATTTTCAATCTAGATTTTTATGCGCAAACAAATCAGTCAGATATAACAGTAAAAACAAGGAAATTTTTGGAATGGCAAGGTGTCAAAAAGTTTATTTCTTTTACACCCTTCCCAAGAGGCAACTAGGAGGTGAGCGTTTCTAAAATAAAAGAATAAAAAATAACCACAAAGGAAAATAAAAGATTCAGGGAACAGAGAATGCAGCACCACAGAGGTAAAGTAACTTCCAGGATGACAGTCAGGGCAGCAGACTCAAAGAACAGAAGGTTAAGATTGGATCAAGAATTTAAGGACATCTAGGAGTGGTGTCTTTAAAAAAAGTTTAGGAGCACCTTCTAGTTGCTAGATCGAATTCTACCAGATTCATGAATGCTTTAAATAAAGCCAATAAGATCTTTAACAAAAAAGTTTATCTGATGACAAAGAAAAATAATTCTCTATATACACAAGACAGTTTGCTAAGAACCAAAACATAATGATCTGTCTCAGCGATAATACAAATGCAAGAAATTAATATTGATTTAATCACAAAATGTGACATAATAAAATTCAGAGTTTGAGAAGAGGGAAGGAGGTAGAGAGAAACACATATAAGTTAGAAATTAAAAAAAAAAAAAAAAAAAAAAAAAAAAAAAAAAAAAAAAAAAAAAAAAAAGGGTTCACCCTGTGGCCTAGTGGTCTAGTACACCTTGGAGTAGTCCCACATACATCCCAAGGTCCAGGGTTCAAGACCTAGGGTCAGCGTGAACAAATGTCAACAACGAAATGAAAAAATAAATAAATAAAACTCTTCCTCCTCTTCTCTCTTCCTTCCTGTTTGCCTACTCACCTTCATTCCTACCTCTACTTTTCCTTAAAAGAATAAATAAATAAATAAAGCAGGTTCTTTCCTTTCATGCTGTGGTCGCAGTCATGAATATGCTCAGGTTTAAAAGAAGCCCCCCTCCAGTATCTCCCATAAAAAGAATATCTGGTTGAAGCCCAGTGAGATCAATGAAACTGCCAATGCCAACTCCCCTCAGCAAATCTGAAAGCTGATCAAAGATGAATTAATGAGTGCACCCTGGTGAAATGGCAGTTAGGTCAGTTGCCTATGGAGGAACGCAGTCCACATGTATCTCAAAGACCCAAGGTTGCATTCTCCATGGCAGGGGAGAGGTGGGTATGACAATCAATGTGAACAACTAAATAAAAATAAAAATAAAATGCTTCCTCCGCCCCTCTCTTCCTGCCTGCCTACTTGCCTTCATTCCTCCTGCATGTTTCCTTGAGTCTGTGACTGCCCATTCCTGGGCTTAATGCCAGAAAAACACTTTGGCCGGCCTGAAGGGCAGGCATATGGGCCTATGCAAGCAAAAGGGTACTGCTAATGCTTGAACGCTCAAGAAGGTAACCTGAATGAGGATAAGAATTCTGCGCCAGCTGCTCAGAAGATACAGTGACTCTAAGAAGATGATGATCTGTACCTGAGAAGGGTAATGTGTCCAAAACAAGCAGATCTCATGGAACACATCCACAAACAGAAGGCAGACAAGGCCCACAAGTAGCTCCTGGTGGCTCAGGCTGTGGCCCGCAGGTCTAAGATCAAGGAAACAAGCAATGACATGAGGAGCAGCTCCAGGCCAAGGAGGAGGAACTCATCAAGAGTGTTCCAGGAGGAAGAGACCAATAAATAAGCTTCCCTCTCTTGTCTGTACACAGTGATCTCTATCAATCAATCAATCAATCATTAAAATAAGACTTCACCTGCCTTAAAAATAAAAATTAAAGCATCAGAAATGGAGATAAAAACCAGAACAAGTTAAAACAACAGAAGAAAAGTGATTGCCTCAGGGGAGAAGGTCTTGGAGTTGGGGAAAAAAAAGAGATGAGATGGCTATTTTTCCTTATAAATTTTGTAGCACGACTTGACCTTTAAAATTGTTTTAATTTCCACTTTGACTAAAAGCTAAAATAAATAAATTATATGAACAATTTTAGCAATCAGTTCCTAAGACACATGTGGTAGGCAGAACAGCCCCTCAAAGAGGTCCTCAGAACCCAAGACTATGTTAAGTTACACGAAAGAGGGTAACTAAGATTGCACACAGAATTAAGGCTGCAGCTGACTTTATCCTGGGCTACCCATGTGGCCCAATGTAAGGGTCCCTGTGAACAGAAAAGAAGAAAGAGAAGTCCAAGAGATTTGAAGTGTTATGCTGCTGGCTTTGAAGATGGAGGAGTCATGCAAGCCAAAATCTGTAGGTAGCTCTAGAAGCTGGAAAAATAAGGCAACTAATTCATCCCTAGAGTCCCCAGAAGGAACACAGCTTTGCTGACACCTTGATTTTAACCGAGGGAGACCCATTTTTAACTTCTGACCTCCAGAACTGTAAGACGCATGTGTTGTTTTAAATCACTAAATGTGTCATAATTTGTTACAGGAGCATAGGAAATTAATACAATAGACAAATACATTTTCCTAGGCAATTAAAAATAGAAATGCCTTCTTCTATTCTTCTAGATTATCTTATTAAACTTGTATTTAACTTTATAGTTCTAATAAATAACTTGATAATAGCACTATAATCAGTTACTAAGCCCAAAGCTCTGAAAGAATAAATTTAAGATCCATCTCAAATTAATCATACAAACGCTATTAGTCTCTCATCTCTACTATTAAAAAAAGTTTACGAAGAAATATTTTTCTCTTCTCTTGGTAAGGGTAGAGATATAACAAATTATTTCAGTGTTCCATCTAGCCTTTATCTGATTGAGTGAAGTCATAAAATCTATGCGGTGGACAGGATATTTAAGACAGGTCACTGAATTGCACAACTAAAGCTCAAATACAATCTATATAAGTCACTTGACTTACAATACTTTGCTACCAGATACACAGTATAAAAAAAAAAGAGGCAAATTATAATCTTAGCATGCTATGGAAGCTATCAGTTTAAAACTAGTATAACTACAAATATTTTACATACTCCTCATGATAACCACAAATAACCTGTATAGATACACAAAGGTTTTTAGTTTTTTTTTTTGGTCAAAAATTTTTATTTTGTTTACATTGTCCTGTGCATTTTAGGGTGTTCAAAACCTCACTTTATGCATTTCACACCACTCCCACCACCAGAATTCTAGTGCCCTTTATTACCACCTTATTAATTCTTCCCTTTCTTTATTCCTTCTCTTCTAACCCACTGGTAGCCAGTCAGGCATCCTATAAATTTGTTGAGATTTATGTTTGTTTTGTTTCTTTATATTCCCCGAGTCAAACCATCCTTGAATTCTTTTTCTTTCTGGTTTATCCCACTCAGCATGATCACCTTCATTCCATTCAGGTCACTGCAAAAGGCACAATTTTGTCTTTTTTAATAGCTGCTGAGAATACTACTGAGTACATAGACCACAGCTTCTTCATCCAGTCATTGGCTGATAGGCATTCAGGTTGTTTCCACGTCTTGGCTATTGTGAATTGTATTGCTATAAACAGTGGAGTGCATATATATTTTTGTAATTAGTTTTTGTATTCTTTGGGCATATACCTAGAAGTGCGATAGCTGGGTTGAGAGGAAACAGTACTATTTTTCATTTATTTATTTTTGGTTGTAAGCCCAGGTCCTTGAGTCTTATGTAGTCTACACACCAGCCACCAATGTAGAAACTGAGGCACTAGGGAGCACCTCATTTTTATTTTTTTGAGGAATCTTCATATTGTTTTCTAAAGAGGTTGCACTAATTTCTATTCCGACCAACAGTGTAGAAGGGTTCCTTTTTCTCCAGAGTCTCTCCAACACTTGTTCTAGTCTTTTTGATATGTCATTCTCATTGGTGTGAGGTGATAACTCACTGTGGTTTTTATTTGTACGTCTCTGATGGTGAGTGATACAGAGCATTTCTTCATACACAAAAGATGAAGATAAAGCACATCCACCTAGCAATTGCAAACCTATGCCTGAATACTTCTGTTGATGGAAACTCACTGTCCAATAGCAATCTATTCCACGTTTGGAGAACTGTGATTTTTAGTTCTTTAACTGAAGTTTATCTCTTTTTTCTATGCAGAGTCTGTTTCTTATCCTCAGTATTAAATAAAACACATCTAACAGATCAGACCTCAAAAACATCACAAAATACCTATCATGTTTGCACTGAGTTCGCTATTATTTAGGCTATCCCCAGTTTGTTCAATCATACCTCCTAAAGACCTATGTTTAAATCCTAGCTCTGCTATTTACTAAGTATATAACATCAACAAGTTGTTTAATCTTTCTAAGCCTCAATTTTGTTATCAGTAAAATGGAGAGCATAACTTTTCCTTAAGGTTCTTGCGAGGGTCAAAAATAATGTATTCTGGCATGCCCCGGTGGAGCAGCAGATTGGTCAGCTGCTTTCGGCCCAGAATGCAGGGCACATATCCCAAAGAATCAGGTTCAAGACCAGCGGCCAGGATGAAAACCAAGATGAATCACTAAATAAAATGAATGGGATGCTTCTTCCTCCTTTCTCTCTTTGCCTGCCTGTCTCTGCCTGCCTTCATTTCTGCCTGCATCTTTCCTTAAAAACAAAACAAAACAAAAAAACCCTAGAAATAAATAATAATAATGTGTACTGGCACACCCCTGCAGCTCAGGCAGCTAAGGTACAGATCCAAGGTTCTAGACCGAGGTACAACGATGATGATGATGTGTTCCAAAGTCCTGGTATAATGCCTGCATAGAGCAGATCCTGACTAAATAGTAACAACTGATGTTAGTGGTGACAGGGATTTTAATTCCCCCATTAGACAAGTAATTCACTTTTGAGTGAGTTCCATTGTGTCTTTAACCCTAATGGATTATGCCTCAAACTAAAATCAGTATCTAAGAATCGTTTAATCTGTGTAGAGGAAAACCAACTGGCTCTCCCTTCCCTCACCTAGAGACCATATTTCAAAGAAAGCAGCCAGCAATAAAATCTGTTTTCTTTCATGGTCTTATCACACTTTGAATAGAAGCCATTTTTTACATATACTAAAATTAAAACTGTATCTTCCCCATCTTAGATTGGGAAAATTCCTCATTGCAGAATTCTGAGTCAATGACAATAAAACACTCTGGAAACTGTTAAATGTACTAAGTGCTGAATAAAAGTTAACTTCTTCCTGTGTCCTGGGGACCTAGTGGTTTAGTCTGCCACGACGCAGTCCTCCTACAAAGTCCCTGGTCAAGATCACGGTCTAGGGGAAAACAACCAACTTGAGCAACTGCATAAAATAAAATGCTTCTTCCTGTCTGCACCTTTAAAAAAGTTGACTTCTCCCCTATAATAAATTCAGGAATCTATCCTTTTTAACGTAAACAGCCAGAGTATACCAATTGCCAGACCCTCTGCTAAGAGTTTATATATAGGTGTGCCCTGGTAGAGTAGGGTTAGGTTAATAACCTCAAAAGGAGCACAGGCCACATACCCCTGGGTTGAGTCCCAGGTCCAGGGGAAAACAATCAGTGTGAACAACTAAATTAAAATAAAATAAAATAAAATGCTTTTTCCTCCTCGCTTCCTGTGTGTGCCTGCCTGCCCACTCGTTTTCATTCCTGCTTGCAACTTTCCTTTAAAAAAAGTTTACATGTATATATATGTACGCATGTAAATATAATTTCTTATAATTCTTACAGCAACTTTCTGAGTAAATGAAGGCAGAGAATTTAAACAATTGTGTGTCAGAACTAGGAAAAAAGTACCCCAGATAGTACTGACTCCAGAGCTCAAATTTCCTAAGTACTGAATAAGAGTAGCTTTTATTTTAGTCAACTGGTAAAAAACATTATCTCCTGGTATTGGACAGTGTTTTCAGTTTGTAAAAGTTGAGTTCAAATTAAATATAAACTAGCAAATTAAAAAATCATGTGTCTAAAAGGGATTTACTTTATGACTTGATGATTTACTTGATGAGGAAGTTTCTTTTAGGTCTTTAAGTCCTCCTATACTATTACACATTTATGTTTAAAACTAAAGCAATAAAGAAGAAAAAAAAAACCCTCAAAATTTAACAATGTTCAATAGTAATGAACTTGAAAGTTTCTGAAGCTGGATCACAAGTACAGGAGGCACAAACTAATTATATATAAATTACAGCTGTGCAATATCTTAAACCACTAATAGGGTCACTTATAAAAGTTTATGTAGGTGTGTATTTTTAAAGACAAAAGGAAATGGAAGCATTTCCATATGTCCATATTATTGCTTCTCTGCTATCAGTAATATAGCCATATAGACGACAGCAATGCTAGCAGAAATGCATTAACTCCATAAAGAAACTGAGACCAAGACTTAAGTTCCTCCAAATTCAACTACGGTTTCCTTTAACATAGCATATCTGCAAAAAAACCACATGCATTACACCTTCTAGATCTACAGAAAAAGCCTAGAAATAATGAGCAGTAACAGTAGCAATGACCACACACTCCTATGTTATGTCTCTTCAAGTGCCATTTTCCATGAAAAGAAACTAGGTCTCTTGGTGAAATGAAAGATTCCCACTGAGAAAGAAATATATAAGATGAACATGGAACATCTCATCATACCAGACAGCAAGAAAACTATAGAAGACGACTAATTATGTAAAAAGAACCTAGAAGTCAATTTGAAAAGGTTCCCATTTGCTATTAAAAATGGTTTGAGCTTCAATAACAATTAAGAGCTAAAAAATTAAGTATGTTTAAAAACATGAGCACATAATGACAATAAAAATTGTCAACTTTTGAGACTGCTAGGGAAAAACCTCATTATGTTGAAAACCAATAAATAAAGGGAAAGGAGCATTTATCTTTCTTTCCTATTTAAACTGTGCCCCACACCAAGAAGTATACAAGGAAAAGTATTCCAGTGAAGGAAAGATAATTAGAATATCACCATTACTCGACCGTTAATAAAGTAAGGCATTCATTTTCAATTTACAAGAGTAAAAAATAATAATTCCACTAGTTAAATACAGGCCTACCAAAGGGTCTAATATTCTATTAGTAGCAATAGGATTTAGCTTATTGATATACACATTTTTTAAAAGGCAAAGTGCAGGCAGGAATGAACCAGACCAGCAGGCAGGGAGAGGAGGAATAAGTATTTTCATTTTTTATTTAGTTGTTCAGCTTCGTTATTCCCCTAGACCCGGGACACAAAACCAGGTCCTTGGGAGTTATGTGAACTATGCCTGGTTGGGGACAATGGAACTAATCACCTCTCCACCAGGGTGTGCCATAGTCTATCAGTATTTTTAATGGGCACATTTACTTCAGTCTTTTAGAAGGGTATTTTTTCCTCCCATTAGATTTTAAATTTCAAATCTGACAGCAATGTTATATAACCTTAAAAAAAAAAAAAAAAAGAAAGAAAAAATGGAGGTGAGCCTGGTGGGGTAGTGGTTAAGACCATGGCCTCCAGTAGAATACAGTCCACATACATCCCAAGGAGATACAGGACCTAACAGTGAGTATGTGCTCAATAATTGATGGCAATTATTTACTACTAAAAACTGTAATTACTATAGTTTTAAATTAATACTATAATCTACCAGTTTAATGGAAAGAAGCAATAAATATTAGAGAAGTAAATACTTGCCCCCAAGAACTTTAAAAACCAAAACATAACTCCCAAGATTAAGTTCATCCAAGAAGTATAAAGGCTACAATAAAGTCACGGGGTCTAGTCCTTAATCCAAAGAGATTAAAAAAAAACAAACTAGTTTAATCTTGCTAAACTAGAACTGGGCAACTCTGTTCCTCCTTTAAAAGACTCCAGAAGGAATAGCAATTGGTGGTCCTTTGCCTCCAGCCTGCAGCCTTCAGCATGTATCCCAAGGACCTGAGGTGTGTCCTGAGTCTGAGGGGAACAACCAATGTAAACAATTAAATAAAAACAATATAAAATACTTCTTCCTCTTCTCTCTTCAACCTGCATACTTGCCTTCCCTTCCTGACTGCTGTACCTTAAAAAAAAAAAAAAACAAACCTTCAATCGGTCTTCACTATTGACAAAAAAATTATTCACAATGGTACTAAAGTTCTCAGATTTGTCACCAACTTAACTTTCCAGTTCTCTCCATCAAATTATTTCCTATTTGCTATTTCCCAAACACATATGCCTTCCACAGTTCTTGGCCTCCCCACACCCTTCTAGAATGGTATTTGCTCCCAAGATCTTCCCATACAGTAGTGCAGTTGTCACTGGGTATTTAGCTTCTCTTTTGGACTCCTAAATTTCTTATTAGCTAAAGGGATTGTATTATTCACTTATAGTGATAACCTAATGCAAAACATTATTCATGATAAAGAGCCCAAAATACCTGAAGTTTAGACTGTAAAATGCTAACTTACATTTACCCATATTTTAATCTACTATTATACTTCTACCTTCATAAAATTAATAGGGTACATAGCTATAGCTGACAGAGTGGATTCAGTCCCTGTTCTAAGATCACTGTGACAGGGATGGAATGAGAAACAGGATTTCTGATTCCAAGTTATTTTCAATGGAGAATTATATTCATGCTTTGAAGTTTCATATTGAAAAATAAAACGTAATGTTATTTCTAATTCCTGTGAGATACTGATAGAAAACCACAAAATACTGATCTATTAGAAGTCCTTGCAAGACTGATAAGAATGCCAAATAGTATGCTGGAAAAATTCACACATTAAAACAAAGGGAGCAACACTTGACTCACCCCACTTACCATAATTCTTCTAACTGCTTTTAGATCCCTACCACACTGCATTAATTAGGCATCTCCTAAACTAATAGCCTCTCCACTGTTAATTATATAGTGTTGCTTGCAGAAAGCTAGCTTTAAATTGCTGCACTGTTATTTCTCCTTTAAAATACTTGGATACTGTTTTAAGAACTTAGGAACTGAGTGAACCATACCTATCAATGTAGTTTTGCTTTTGTTTTTTTCCTCTAAGGTGACTGATAACTAGATCCCCCAAACTACAGGTTCTTTTTGCAGTCCTACCATTTAACAAACACGTTGAAATAATGTTAGGTTTAGACCATTAAATCTTAAATCTGAGACATCAAATTATATCTAATACAACTCTACATATGGAAACTAAATTTGGAAGAGAAAAGTTAATTGTCTGGGAGTTTATTTACATGGTAAATAAAATGCCAGATTTCCTGACTCCCAAAGTATTACTGTTTATTGCAATTATACAGTGTTTGAATCTCTCAAAGATAATACTATAATTTTCCATAACACAGACTTAGAAAACTAAATTACCCATTTATTTTTTTGCTAGTTATGTAGCGAAACCCAGGATTAGAAATTGGTTTTCTATTTTTATACTCTCCTGCTAGAATGTACTTTAATCTTATTTATTGAATACTGAAAAAATAAGTTTAAGAGTAAAATTTAATCACATGAATTGTAAAGAAACCACTCGATTTTTATATAAATGGTAATATATCATCACCACAGGAAACTAAATTCAAGCCAGCGACCTAAAGTTCAAATGATCCCAAATCTAATAGCCATTACCAATTCCCCAAGCAAGTAAGTGTACAAAGAGCTGAAATCACTGTTAAATAATAAATTTCAAGGGTAAGGTTTTTAATAAAAAGAATGAATTTGGAATGATCAAATGTTCTGAAAATTTATGACTTTCATTAGTTTGCACAATTAGTTACTATTTTGAGAGAAAAATAACTTTTGCACGTATTACTACATTGAATTCAACTTCAGGAAGTAAACATATACTGCAAAAGGTACTCCCCCTCTGGGAAAAGTGTCATAAATATACTCTTCTGGAATGTATATGGAACCTAGCAACCACTTTTAAAGTTTCATATGCCGGATGTCTCTTCTTTCCCATCTGCCTCACGAGATCTAAATATCGCTAAGGATCAAACTAACCGGCTTTTCTCATCAGTCTTTACCACTGACAAGATCATATGACTGGTATCAGCACCATGTGAATAAGTGAATCACACAGCGAAAACACACACCATCATCTTGCTCTAAGACAGGACATTTTGTCATTAATTCTTCCAGAAGCACCGAGGGTACTTTTAGGCCTTACTCCGAGAACTGCAGTGGCCTGCATACGAGGTAAAATTTTTAACCATTCAGAAGTTACTAGAATATAGTGGGCGTCCCTTGTCTTCACAGAAGGTTAGTTTAAGTTTCCTTCCTCCTCTGCCACACCAACACTGCTAGGGGATCAATTCTACTCGAGTTTATGGTTCCCTAGAATGACTGGGAAGGGTGTGTACGGCACCTATGGGAAGATTTCTTCCACTAGGAAAACGATAAAAAAAAACGGTGAGGTCTGCAAAACCACAGGAAACAGGAAAAGGAATGAGATGCTCGCCCCGCCCCCCACCAAAGATCCCAGGGTGGGAGCCTCAGGGAGAGGGCTCACTTTTTCACCCTGACTCTGGGAAGTCCGAGACGCTAAATCAGGTAAAATTCCCTGGGAACCTCTGCAACGGGTAATTCGGACCGCTACACCCGGGTCCGGGCTCCTCAGGGATATGACCTGGTGGCCAAACTGATAGCGGCAAACTTCGGTGCCACCAAGGACGGTGCTGTAGTCCAATGGCCGTGGCCCAATACGGGTGGATGAGATGAGACTGGTCCAGGCACCCTGGAGGCCCCAACCTGGAAGGGGCTCCCGGGGCCCGGCAGAGGCGACAGGGAGCTGGCGGCCCCGCTCACCTTTGAAGAAGCGCAGCGCCAGGCCGTACAGCTCCTCCAGGCCGAAGCCCCAACGCTGCTCCAGTCGCCGCGCCTCCTCCGCCGCGCCCCCAGCCGCCGCCTCCCCGGGCTCCGGCTGCTCCGCCGCGGCGCCCGGGCCCCGGCCGGCCCCGGGAGGCGAGGGCGGCGGTCGCGGCGGCGGCAGCAGCGGAGCGCCCTCCGCGCCGGGCCGCTCCTCCGGGTCCGGGCTTAGCGTGAGGCCGTCCACCGAGACCTCGAGTCGCTCTGCGTTCAGCACCGCCGCCATCTCCGGCTGCTGCGCCTCCTCAGCAGGGACAGGCGGCGGCCACGTATCGACTTCCTGCTGACCTCTGACCTCTACTTACCGACACCGGAACTTCCGCCGCTGAGGAGGATCTAAGGCTCCGGGAGCAGGGCAAGACTTAGTGCCCCGCCCCACTGCGACCACCCGCCACGTTTCCCAGCTCCGGCGGGGCGCATCCCCTAGGCCTAATTCCTCCTGCCGGGCGGATGGTCCGCCCCGGCGGCAATGCTCGCGCCGCCCTCGCCACTCGGGTCTGTCCCTTGGCTTTTGGTGCCTGACGGGGGCGGGGCCCTGTGAGCCCTGAGCTGTTGGTACGGGGTGGATTAGCCCGCCCCGCCAGGTCAAAGACCTTCACTTTTATGGAGTGTGTAGTTGGTAAAACTCTTTTATCCAACAGTTTTTGCTTGCTCTTCGCTGCAACTCAGAAAATACAGAGCAAATATATATATATATAATTTTTTTTTTTTTAAGAGGATGCAGAGAAATTCAATAACTTGAGATTGTTGTGGATGTGCAGAGTCTGGTGTTGCAAAAACAGCAACTCATTCAATTTGTGGGGGTTTCATTAAGAAAAGAAATCAATCTTTTTTTTTTTTTTTTTTTTTTTAAATAATAAAAGGAATGATGGAGAGCAGGCAGGCAGGAAGAGGGAAGAGAAGGAAGCATTTTACTTTATTGGTTGTTTCCCTAGTCCTAAATCTGGAGCCCAGGACCTTGGGATGAATGTGCGTGCACTCTGCCAGCCAGAGGCCCCGCACTTACCTGCCAAGGCACAAGAAAAAAATTTTAATTATGAGCAGAAAGGTAGGAAAGTTTAGAATGAGAACTAAATCACAAGTGATACTTTTAACAAAAATCACAAACATCACACATATAACCATACAGTAGCTGTTTTTTCAAAGGAAATGTGTAGACAGGAATAAAGGTGAGCAGAGGCAAGCAGGCAGGTAGAGAGGAGGAAGCACCTTTCCCATTTCATTGAGTTTCATCTTGGCTGTTACCCACCCCTCCCACTCCAGGACACAAGCCAGGGTCCTTGGAATGTGTGTGGACTGCGTCTGGGCTGACCTAACGCCGCCGGGGGCGACAACCGTACAATTTTATTAACTGCCTAACATAATTCTACAGGGTGTCCAAAGTTCAGAAACAAAATTGTTGTAAGAGATTAAAAATGCCCTGATTAGCTCGCACCCTGTTGACTAGGGCGCTAATTCGGTGGGTAGGGCTCAGTCCATGTAAAAGCCCAGAGACCAGTTTTCTCAACTGGGGCGGAGTTACGGGGGAGAGGGTGACCAAAAATGAACAAATAAACTTTCAAAAATGCTTTTTTTCTCTTTCTTCCTCCCTGCCTATCATTCTTTCAATACTTTCAATACTGCTCCCCTGCCTTCCTCTTTACAAAAGAGAATGCCCAGACATTGGGTATAGTCACCTGTTTCTAGACTCTGTGGGCACCATTATGAGTCTTTCCTCCACATTTTTGGCTACATAGTTTTGATCACCTTTTCCTATGATATTTCGTCATATTTTCTAAAAAGAAAACAGATCACTTTTTTAGCAACAGCAGACAAAATTTTTTTAAAATTTTGAATTGCAGCTTCATAGCTAATTATTAGTGTGTACGTTTTTAGGATTATTGGCAAATTTGTGAAAAGTCTATCCAATTTTCTTCATATAATGTTTCAGGGCTATTCACTTCAATGGCAGTTTTGTGTATGGTTTTCAGGACTAAATTTCTCTGCTACAGCAAGGTAGGATCTGACCCGTTAGGATGACTGAAACGTCTCATACAGTCAATATAGCACAACCACAAGCTTGTATCCCATAAACACAGGAATTTTAATTATCCCATTACACATTATTCACATATGAAGTATATTTATAAGTGTGTATATGACATGATGTAGTCATTTCTAATGAGTAATAACCCCTGCTTTGATTGGACATTGAGAGATTGATCTCACCACTTAACAATTTTTTACTCCTGGTGGAACTTTCTGTAGACTAGTTTCTCTATTTCTTTCAAATCTTGTTTTTCTTCCACTACCTATGCCAGGCATCACGTTCCTCTGCTTTCTGCCTCTGTACTTTTATGACAGTGTTGACTGAGTTGGCATAATGGGCAGTAGATGTATTCCAGAAAGCCATTCCTACACCCACGGTGAGCAAAGATTTAACAACATACAGAAGTGACTGCAAATCATGTAAATGCATGCCACTAAATCCAATTAAATACATCCTTCATTCACCTGTTGTCCCCTTAACTAGAGCCAAGAATAGTTCATGGCTGTTTTTTTCTTTTTTCACCTAGCACAGAAGAGTGATGGAAGAAAATCATAATGCAAAGACAGTTGTGATACATACATATATATATATATATTTATTTATTTATTAAGGACGAGTACAGGCAGGAATGAAAGTGAGCAGAGGTAAGCAGGAAGGAAGAGAAGAGGAAGAAGTCTTTTATTTAGCTGTTCATCTTGGTGACACCACCCCCAACCCTGCCCAGTCTCAGGATACAAACTCAAGTCCTTGGGAAGTATATGGGCTGCATTCTCAGCTGGAGGCTGCTGACTAAATCCCTACTCCACCTTAAATATCTAACTGTTACAGAAATATTTGACATTTGAATATACTGTTAGCTTGGATCTTTAGATTTAGCTTTCATTATTTTAAAATATGAATATTATAAGACCTAACCTTCAGGAAGCCATAAATATATTGTCTTGTGTCTGGCTTAGTGTTCTATGTTTTGTATTCAGCAACTTTTGAGGGTAAACAAAAAATGGACAAATTTAAGTGTACTTCATGGAATTATAAATTCTGTTTTTAACTCTAAGTATTTCTTTCATAATCAGAAGAAAATTATGTTTTTTTAAGAAAAACAATGTGAACTCTATAGAATATGCTTAAGAAGATGCATTGATAGAATATGATAAAGTAATATTATTGACACTTCTCTTATTACTTTGGAACTTAACATATTGAATAGTTTTGGGAATCTGTACACCCTGTAGATCAAACAGTTAAACCTCTTCCTAATAGGAGCATCTAGGAACTGTATGTAGTTGCTCTTAGTAACCTTAAAAAAAATTAGGCAACATTACTTCCCTTTAACAGCTTGTTGTAGGAAATGAGCTTTGGTATTCTCCATAATAAGAAGTCAAATTTATTGTGTATAAGATTCACCTGAGGGTCTTACTAAACAGTATGTCTAAAGGGAGGCCTGAACGTCTGCATTTTTGATAAGATTTCTGGGCCGATGTTGCTGTACACGGACCTCATTTTGAATGAGAATCAAGTAAAGTTTTCACAACTTTATTGAGGTATTATTAATATCCAGTAAACTGCAAATACTCAAAACTTACAATTTATTGAGGCTTTTTTTTTTTTTTTTACTAATAAACATATTGTATTTACTTAGAAGCATTCAGAATGTCAATAAAACAGCTGCAATGTTTTTTACTTTCAACTGTAGTGTGATTTTGTTAACAGAACAATTATTTTGTATGAGCTGCAGTAGAGACAACTGAAGATGAAAAACTGCCATCTAATATATAACTAATTTGTGCTGTGCACCAACAAGAGCCTGCTTTAAATTTCCATGCCAGTTTACAACCCCCACTCTGTACCAGCAAGGTTAGTGGCTACTGAAAATATCACCAGGACGGGGTTATCCAATAACCACTGGTTATTCCAGTAATGTGTTAACTATACAGAAAGGCAATATAAAGTTTCCTTTTTTTCTTTAAAAACAGTAAATTGTGATGCACCCTGGTGGCTCAGACACTAAATTGGCCTCTGGAGTATGGATCACATAAAGCGCAAGATCTGGGTTCATGACCTGCATGGAGGGGGTGGACAATCAAAATAAATAAATAAAAGTTCTTCCACTTCTTCCTTCCTCCTTTCCTCCCTCCCTCCCTTCTTTCCCTAAAAATGCTTCTTCCTCATCTCGCTTCCTCTCTTAAAAAAAAAAAAAAAAACTACTAGCAGCAACTAATTCATCACAATTTGATGAGTTTTGACATACACACAGTTGTAAAAACATTACCACAAACAAGACAGCAAACATATCCCATCGCCCCTCTGTAATCCCTTCCCCTGCTGAAGACTCTTCAGTAGACCTGTGTGCTTGTCACATAGAATCTGACTTCTATCAACAGTTCAGAGAAATTGCCTGTTTTTCCATGCCCTCATCTTTTACGTGAGGAGACACACTGAATTATCAAAAAGGTATATTTTCTGAGACTTCCCCAAGTCTGTTCCTATATAAAAGACGGTACTTTTCAACCAACCAACATTGCTCTGTGACTTTCAGTTAAGTTCCATTTCATTCTTCTTCACCATTTGCCAGATGAAGTAAGTTTTTTGTTTCTGAAATGCTTTCTGAAGCTTCTTCCTTAAATTCAACCTTCCCTTATGTTTTCTTCACGTATTTTCACTTTCTTTGTGAAATAGCGTTAGATCACCAGAAATTGAGTTTGATTGTATACTTTCTGCTTTATCTGGTGAATTAATCGGTACTCTAAAATTTTGCAGTTAGTTTTTTTTAAAGAGAAGAAAAAAGGAAGGGAGGAAGGAATACTACACAGATCTAAAAAGGGTAAAATCCTGTCATTTGTGACAACATAAATGGAACTAGAAGTTTTATGCTAAGTGAAAGAAGGAGAAAGACAAATACCGAATGACCTCACCCATGTGGAATATAAAGAAACAAAGCCAAAAGCCAAAACAAAAACTAACCCTTGCACATTGGCAATAGACCTGAAGTTACCAGCAGGTAAGGAAAGGGGAGAAAGAATAGGTGGGGGTCCAATGGACAGTGGTGGAGGAGTTTTGGGAATTTGGTGGTGTCGTATTTGATGAATGTTGAACCTACACATATGGATTTATATTATTATGAATTAAGGCTAATTCAATAAATAATATACATTAAAGCATAATAATAAAATACATAATAATAAAAAAAAACAAGAGTTACAACCAACCCAGTGACCTTGAGTAGGTTACTTGACTCTGTTTCCCCATTTATAAAATGGAGATGATCATTGGATCCAACTCTCAGGCTACAGAGACAGTTGGTTGAGTGAACACATGTAAAAACTTTTAAAAGGACCTGCCTGGCACATAGTGAAATTATTTAATAAGTTTTGATCACTATTGTGTATAATGTTTCACTAAAATGTGGAAAAGAGGTTGCACCCTGGAGACTCATAGGATAAAGCCTGTCTGACTAAAATGTGTTGCTTGGCTTGTAAGAGTTGATCTCTATCAGTGCTTGAAATTTGAATTCATTGCTGATATTTTACAATCTGGAATTTTAATGGAAAAATTCAGACTTTTAAAGAAATTGGACGGCACCAGATCTGTCTTTGGTGCTAGACAAAAATGAACTGGAGCCAAGTAGAACCTACTTCCTTAGGAGGGACATGTGCTATCAAATTTGCAACACCCCCTGCCACACCTGGCCTTTTGTGACAGACACTGTCCTTACTATTTATCACTGGCCTGTACACAGTGACTTTTATCATTTTATACCAATTGTTACCTGCTTAGTCACTGTAGGCATTTATCTGTGACTCAATAATATAGAAGAAAGAGAATGACATGATACCTGGAAGGTTTGGAGGTGATTTCAGAGAGGAGATAGTGTTGATTAATTGCTGAGTATTTATATGAAGAATGTGGAAATGACATTCTAGGTAGAAGGAATCCCATTTGCTGATGTCCTGAGGGTTAAGAGAGCCTGACATGTTCAGTTAGCCTTGGCCTAGGCAGGAGAGGAATGAAAGATGAGCCTCAAGAGGTAGACAGGGACCAGGTATGCAGGGTCTAGGAGGGTAGGGTCCTGAGGGTGGTGGGAGCCATTGAAGGATTTTATGCATGGGAGTATCATAAATAACTGGGAGAGAAGGGAGACTTGGAGGGGAGGCTGGCAACAAGGAGCTCAAAATAGAAGCTGCTATCACAGCCCAGGTGAAGATGATACTATCCTAAAGAACAGAATAAGGAGATGACAAGTAAGACATGAATTTCAAAGAGATGTGCAGCAGAGTCAGCCAGAATAGGTAAGGAGAAGTTATTGAATCTGTCACTTAGCTATTGTGAACTTATGCCCACTTTCTGTACGTCTGTCTCTTTATCTATAAAAAGTAGAAACTTTTTCAGCCCCAATTCCATCATAAGATTCTGATGGGACTAAATTTACTTATTTCTGTGAAAATGCTTTAGAAAAAATAAATTACCACAAGCAAATATTCATATAGCTTCTATGATGACATTTCTTTGACTTTCACATTCAAAACACACATAAGAACCACTGTCCATTATTAAATTATGTACATTTTTTCAGATTTAAAAGAAAAAATGATTCTAATGAGAGAAATCAGAGACTTATAGAAATTTGTATGTTTAAGTCTCCCATAATCCCATTAGTGAAATCTAATCAGTATTAGCAATAGGACTGCATTCTTCCGTTTGTCTTGAAAATACTAATATTAATATAATGATAATAATTATGATACTGGTAATTATTATTAAGTAATATCCTTCTCCATCAAATCAGTGTAATCAGGAAAGAGGCCCTGATTCCAAGGAGCTATTCAAGAGATGCTCAGACTAGTGATTAAGCGGCAACAGCTGTCAGCCCCAAATGCTGGCGGGAGACAGGAGTACTGTTGGGAGAGATTGACCAGTCACCTCTGATGCTCCTGGGGCAGCCAGCTTCGCCTGGGCACCCTACGCTATGTGGCCACCTACGAGATGGGGGAAGAGATGGAGCGGGGTGAGGAGGAAGCAGGCAGTAGCTAACTGCTGACCTATCCAGGAAACTGCAGAGCCAGAACAAAGGCAGGGACTGTGGATGGGTATATGCCCCAGCCAAAACTGTAGGTGATGAAATGTTTCTAAATTATAAGTATAAAAACCAAAGTTCAATCAGTCTTGCTAACGGGAAGACTGAACTATATTTCTGTTCTTTCAATAAAAAAGTTATGGTACACCCTGCTGGAGTAGCTGTTAGGTCGATGCCTCCGAAGGAGCGCAGTCCACACACATTCAAGGGCCTGGGTTTGCATCGTGGGTCCCAGAAGAACAGATAATATGAACAACTAAATAAAAAAAATAAAATGCTTCATCCATAAAATCCTCTCCTGCCTGCCTACTCGCCTTCATTCTTGCCTGCACTTTACCTTTAAAAACATTAAGGTTATGAAATTGTTGTCATAGGGAGACCTAGGAAAATGCAGATCAAAAAGAAAAAATAATTAGGAAAAGAAGGAAAACAGATGATCTCACACATAGGTGGAATGTAGAGAGGCAAAGTAAAGGAATGGACTAAACAAAATCAACCCTTGGACATTAGCAATAGAATTGAGGTTACTAGTGGGAAAGGGGTTGGGGAGGGGTAAGAGGTGGTGGAGCCCAGTGGACAGTCGTGAAGAACTCACGGTAGTTTGATGGTGGACAGAGAGTGCTGACATATGTTTGAGGAATGGGGAACCTGCACATATGGGGGACCTACATATATGGGTTTATATTAATTTGTAAAGCAAAGTTACCCCAATACTAATTTTAAATTATTTTTAATTTTAATTTTTTAAATGTAGGAAAAAAATTAGAGATGCATAAGGAGACCAAATAGTAGTAGCAGTTGTTATTATTATGTTATCTAAATTTTGTGATGTTTATCAGCTTTTTATTTTTAATTTTTGATAGATAAACAGACTCTTAAAGACTTTTATATATTTTTATTGTAAAAATTATTCTACACATTAGAATAATTTCCTATATATAGGTTCCTTATTTCTTAGATATATTTCAGCAAACTCTGCCCTCCATCATCAAGTGTTCTTTCCCATTGTCCAGTGGACTTGCCCACCATTTGCCCTCACCTGCTCCGTTCCTTATTGGTAACCTCAGTTCTATTGCAAGTGTTTCAGTGTTGGTTATGTTTGATCTGTTCCTTTGTTGTGTCTGTTTACATTCCAGCTATGAAAGAGGTCATCTGATACCTATCTTTCTTCTTTTGACTCATTTCACTTAGCATAATCCCCTCTAGTTCCATCCATGTTGATTCAAATGGTAGGATTTCATCTCTTCTAAGGGCTGTGTAGTATGCCATTGTGTATCTGTACCACCTCTTTTTTATCCAGTCATCTGGTGTTAGGCACTTAGGTAGTTTCCAGTTCTTAGCTATCGTGAATAGGGTCGCAATAAACAATGGGATGCAAACATCTCTTCGTATGGGTGCTTTTGCATCTTTTGGGGTAGATGCCCCAAAGAGTGTCTCATCCTTACGACTCAGACTGCTGAGATGCTGGTGTGTAGACCCCATTCAGCCCAAGAACCTGGGTTTGAGAACCGAGTTGGAGTGAAAAAAAACCAAAATATATTTTTATTTTGTTTATTTAAAGATGTTTCTACCTCCTCTTCCTTCCTTAAAAACTTCCTCCTCTCTCTTCCTCTCTTTAAAAAAAAAGAAATTATGTAGCTAAGGAAATCCATATATATATATGTATATATGTATATACATATATACATACATATATATACATATATATATATATGGTATGAGGGAAGCTTTAACCTTTCATTTTCTACTTTTCTGTACTGTAAATTTTCTAATCTTATGTTGACATTATTTAAATGTCACTGAGGATTATCTGGGAAGGAAGATTATGGCTAACTTTTAAAATCTTTCTATTGTGTATTATTAAAAATATAAACATCTTCTATTCTTATATTAATCTTCTATACTTGTATTTAAAATTTAATCTGTTTTCAAAATGTGTTTTAGGATTTTTCCAGGTAGCAGCCACTATTGCCACTATGACTTCTACCCCTTCTAGTATCTGACACATGGGAAATACTGAATAAAGGTTTGTTCAATTGATGAGTAAATTTGGTGAGTAGGTTGTAAACATTTACTTCTGATCCTTATTTCTCTTCAGAGAGCATTTCCTGACTTAAATTCACTGCACTACTAGACCCCCTCAAATTTTTCCCCAATCTCTGAAGAGCAGGTCAGGGGACAAGGTTATCTTAAACATAACCTTTGCAGACTTCCTGTTCTGTGCCAAAGCGCCACCATTTCTGTACAGTAACTTAAGAAATATTTAGCTGCATGCCCCTGTGCAAACATTCAATATCAATGAGCTTGAATGTTGTATTATGTTGCCTGTAATCTTGAATAACTTAATTTTACAGTATTGTTGAGAAAACCAAATAATATAGTAACAACAGCTAACATTCAAAGAGTTAAAAGTGCTTACTGAGTTCCAGTCAAGTTGTGTTTCTCCCTTATCTTCATTGCAATCCTTTGAACTTGGCACTATTATTATTTCCATGGTATGGTATGTGTGTATGTATATGTATATGTATAGATACAAAGATACAGAGGCAATGAATTCTCCCAAAGCCATTCAACTAATATGTAGTAAGCTGAGATCCAAACCCCTAAGCAGACTCCAGATTTGGAACTTGTATTAACTCTATTTTATTTCTTTAAATGAGAAAATAAATGTGACTATTGTAAACTTAAAATAATTTTAGTAAAATGATGTGCAGTTGCATAAAAGAAAAGAGAGAAATATTTTTTGGTTACTTACTATGTGCACAGGACAGAGCAAATGGCTGGTGTCCACTTCCCCAAGTATTTTCTTTCTTTGTCTTTATTTAAAGGAAAGGTGAAGGCAGGAATGAAGGCAAGTAGGCAGGCAGGAAAAGAGAGGAGGAGGAAACATTTTCTTTTCTTTTTATTTAGTTGTTCACACTGGTTGCTTTCCCCGCAGATGTGGGACTCGAACCCAGGGGTCTGTGGTCTGTGTTCCTTTGGAGCCGACTGACCTGTGACACTACCAGGACACTCCCCCAAAGTATTTTCATAGCTGTTATTTATTCCACAAATATTTGTTGAGCTTCTACCATATATACATTCTAAGTACAGGAGCCAATGAAGTGTGCAAAACAGATGTGATTCCTGCTTTCCTGGACTGGATCCCCAAATGCCATGGATCTCAACCTTATCAGACCCAAAACCACTCATAAAATGGATCATTTCAAGTGGCCTTTTTACTCTCTAAAAGAAATTCATAGATAAACTAGCATACCTATACACTTATTTTTTTCCATGTCCTAAATGTGATATAAAGGCGAATGCAGAGTGATGAATAAAACCTGGCTGTTTGAGCTTGAGTCCTAGGACGATAATGAAGGGTCAGATGCTGGTGCCTACACATGGAACCACCAGGAAGGAATGTGTTACCAGGCAGATGCATAACAGTGTTGCTGTTGGTGACATGATGTTGAAAACTGAGAACAATTCTTGAGAAAAAAGTCCATTTGTATGTGGATCCTTCTGCGGAGATTTAAGTGTATGAAAAACTGTGAACAAATGGACTGTTTATTTGTAAAGTTTCTATGCTGAAATGATGACAGACTTTTTGTCTCCATGACCGTACAGTGTGGGGGAGGTTGGGTGAACTGAGGATGCTTTTCTGAACAGCTGATGTCCCAGCCCATGGAGCTTGAGACTCATGGTCCCCACTGCTGAGAAAAGCAGAAAGGAGGGAAGACACTGCCCATTGAGAATACCCGGTCCCAGGGCCACATATTTAAAAAAAAAAAATTCAGAGGCAGTTATCCTGAGAGTCAGACCAGTCACACTGCATATCTTCCAACAGCAGGAAGTCCTGACACCCAGGAAAAATGTGGTGGCTGACCCAGAGCAGGGCCAGGGTGTGGCTTTGCAGGTGTCAGACAGCAGCATTCCGACTGAGGCAGATACTATCAAGGTGATAATCAAATAATCAAATAAAACTCTGCTTGTAAAGGACCTTAAAATAAGTACCAAGCATATGCCAGCTCTGTCCTCCCCCATGGCACAGGGCTGTACCCAGGTTATCTCTATTTGTTAAACAGGACAAAATGACATTTGCTCTTTAAAGGAAAGGTACAGGCAGGAATGCAGGTGAGCAGAGTGAAACAGGAAGAGACAGGAGGAAGAAGCACCCCCATTTATTTTCATTTAGTTGTTCATCCTGGCTGCCCCCCACCCCAGACATGAATCCAGTTCCCCAGGATATATGTGGACCATATGGGCCAGAGGCGGCTGACCAAACCACTACTCCAGCAGGGCACACCAAAACAATATTTAAAAAAAAAATTTCAATAGTAGTAATTTATTCTACACATTAAAATAAACTTATATGTATAGATTCCCAATTCCTGATATATCCAAAACATTTTTAAAGCTACCTGGGAAGTGGGTGTGGAGGAGGACAAGAGCCAGGAGACCAAACCTGTGGTCAGAAGGTAAATCTTGGGACCAGGTGACATTTTCTTCTTTCTCTTTTTATTCCTTAGGAATTGTATTGATTATTCCCTGCTACCATGGATTGTAACAAACACATCTCAATATGGATTGTATTTGGCACAACCCTGGTGGCCTAGTGGATTAAGCCATGTCCAAAGTATCCAAAGGTTTGTGACCTGGGACCTGGGCCGGGGGTTTCAGATAGTGGGTTTCAGATAGGGGCTTGGGGTGGGGGACAACCAGGATGAACAACTAAATAAAATAAATAAATGTTTCTACCTCTTGTCTCTTCCTGCCTGCACTTTATTCCTGCCTGCACTTTTCCTTAAAAAAAGTGCATTTGAATAAATATGAAATATAATACATAACCATATTATCATTACTATAATTATATAATCGTAATAATCATTAATCCTCAATAAATAATTATTTATTTTCTAATACACTGACTTTGTAATTAATCACAAAAGAGCACATATTTGTGGTGAAAGATCTTCACACAGCATTGAGGGGTAGAAAGCGTAAAGTACCCCAGATTCATCTCCCAGAGAGAAGCATTTCTCATGCCTCCTTCCCTGCTATATATTCATCCATACACAGTCTTTAAAAAAATACAAATGTACTTAGACTGTACATCCAATTTGGCCATTTGTTTTTTTCACAAAAATCTTGGGGAACACCTTTCCAGAGTACATTTAGAGCCATACACGTTCTTTGGGGGAGGGTCCAGATCTCCTTTGAACCAAGCGCTCTAGTTTATTTAACCAGGGAGTAGGCAGCCTCTGACACCTGGGAGGGTGGAGGTTAGAAACGCAACATAATGTCTTTGCCCATACAGGAGACTTTCAGGGACACTGGGAAGGGCAGAGGAGCCACATTTCAGTGGCATTTGTGCTGTGTAATAATTCCTTCTCCCAGCACTGAGGAGGAAAGGGTTTGAATCATGTTGCTGGCAGAGACCTAGGAATTCGGTGCTCACACTATATGGGTGAGAAATCTGAGGGATGAAGGGTTAACCTAAGTCACCATCAACTGGTGGAAGAATCTATGTTTAACTCAAAGTCCCCTCAGCCCATCTCACTCCCAAATCTCCCTATAGCATCTGTCTCTCTCCCCTTCCTGCCTCACCTAGGTGCTGTGCCAGCTCAGCCTCTTGTCAGAGAAAGTGGAGTTGGGGCAGCAAGTAACCTCTGAGGAGCTGTTCTGAGGAGTGAATCCATCTGATGGAATTTTTTTTTTTTTAAGGAAAGCAGGAAGGAAGGAAAGAAGGAAGGAAGGAAGAGGTGAAAGATTCTTATTTCTTTGCTCATTTATGGTTGTCCTCCGAAACCCCTGGTCCCAGGTCCTTGGATTTTACAAAGTCCATGCCCCAGCCACCGGCTTAGCACCTGAGCTACCAGGGAGCACTTAATGGGTTTTTTAAATAATGCTCATTGTAGAATTTCCCCTTTACATTGAATAACTAAAATCTCATTTCTAAAACTAAATGGAGTGAATTTGTTACTCCAGAAGCTGTTCTGTGAATATAGTATGTATATGGTATATCTGTGTTTATTTTTATAAAATGGTTTTCTTTTCTTTCTTTCTTTTAAAGGCAGGAATGAAGGCAAGCAGGCAGGCAGATAGGAAGAGAGAGGAGGAAGTATTTCATTTATTTTATTTTTATTTAGTTGTTCTTCTCGGTTGTTCCCCACTCCCACCCCTACCCCCACCCCTGGCCCAGGATGTGAACCTGGGTCCTTGGGATGTGTGTGAATTGTGCTTAGCTGAAGGCAGCAGACCTAACTGCTTCTCCACCAGTGTGTGCCTGAGGTGGTTTATTTTCTTTGCTTTCTCTTTTTAAATTACATATATATATATATATATATATATATATTTAAAATTTTTAAGGAAAGGTACAGGCAAAAATGAAGATGAGCAGAGAACAGGCAGGCAGGAAGAGAGGAGGAAGAAACGCTCATCCATTTTATTTAGTTATTCATTGTGGCTGTTCCCATCAGCCCCGTGTCTCAAACCTGGGTCCCTGGAATATGTGTAACTACATCCGGTGGCCTTATCCACTAGGTCACCAGAGTGCACCAGGCAGTTTGTTTTCTATATTGTTTTATCATGTAGATTGCTTTCCCCTTAGCAATAGATTATTTTCTCATGACAATAAATGCAATTTCACGGCACAATTTTTTAATGTTTACATAGCATTCTCTTATGAATGTACCATAACCCATGCCAACCAATCCTCTGCTGCTGCTGATTGATAATCAAGTCCACTGTAGAAGGGTCAGGCTACCAACCAACGTGTATTTCCTGTGCACTTTTCTGTGTCCAGCACAGGCTGAGGAGAGAGCAGAAGTGTCGGTCACAGCCTCTATCCCCATCTGACCAAGAGTGATGGCAGCCATGTCACCATGCTGGCAGATGAAAAGTGTCCTGATGTTGAGAGGACATGATATCATATTGTAAAGGTGAGGATATCTGATGAAGCATCAAGCACACCTGGGTTCAAACCCAGGTTCAGCCAGTAGCTTGGGTAAGTAGGTGAGGGATTTGGTAGCAACCTCAAAGCCTTGGTTTCATCTGTGAAATAAATGGTGATGTCCATCAACGGAATATTATCTAGCCATCACAAAGGACTGGAGTGCTGAATACCACAACATTAGATGGACTTTGAAAATATTACACTAAGTGAATGAAACCATGTCCAAAAGGTCACGAATTCTATGATTCCATTATTATGAAATATCCAGAATAGACAAATGCAGAGAGAGAAAAAGCAGATTGGTGGTTGCCAGAGGTCGGGGGAGAAGGGCGGAAGATTAACTGCTTAATGGGCACGGATGTCCTCTGGGGGTGGTGAAAATTGTTTGGAATTTGGTAAAAGAGATGGTTGCACAATTTTGTGAATGTACTCACTGCCACTCTACATTGTACTTTGAAATGGTTAAGCTTATGTCTTGTGAATTTCACTTCCATAAGTAAGAAAATAAACGGTGATTATAATTGTATCTACCAAACAGGGCTGCTGTGAGGGCTGAATGGAGAAAAAGTATAGGAAGCATTGAATGCACAGCTCAGCACATAGGAAGAACTCAATTATTGTTTAAAGTCTCTCACTTGAGCAATGTTTTCCACCTCCCAGGAAAGCAGTCATTACTGGGCCTATGAGGCCCCACTTACTTGGGCCTTTACCTCCCTGGACTGTTTGAATCTGCTCTGTGCTGCCTCATATCACTGAACTTGCGGTTCCTATAACCCACCAGGCACACCCCATGCAGGGCCTTGGCATTAGCTTTTCCCACCCCAGATGCCTGCAGACATCACCCTCAAATATTTGTTCCAATATCACCTCACAGAGGCCTCCCTGATCATCCTATTTCAAAGTGCCATCCCCAGCCTATTCCTTCTCCTCCTTCCCTGCTCTTTCTTTATACCACGTTTCACAAACTATAATTTTCTATCTTTTTTGTTTTTTTTTTTAAGAAAAGGTACAGGCAGGAATGAAGGCAAGTAGGCTGGCAGGAAGAGAGAGGAGGAAGAAGCACTTTATTTATTTTTATTTAGTTGTTCACACTGTTTGTTTTCTGCCTGGACCCAGGAACCAGAGGCATGTGGCCTGTGTCAATTTGAAGACAATTGATGTAACCTCTACTCCATCAGGGTACACCAACAAATTCTATAATTATACTGAACTAAATCCTATTTAATCAATCACTCATTTGGGGCTCTTATTACCTGTCTCCTCTCAATTAGAATTGAGCCCCAAGGTGGCCGGGATATTTACTGTTTCTGTGCTCAGGGCCTAGGACAGGGGGCTCCTGGCAGGTGCCCCTTGAACATCCTGGAGTGAGTCCTCTCTGAAGGCCAGCATGTTTTCCATGAAATCTGTGCATGGAATGGGCTAAGACCAGCAAGAGCGCTAAGGTTCACTGAGGAAGCCAGGAGGTTCACAAATCTTTATCTTTCGGGGGAAAGGTTGAGAAAGGGCAGGAAGGAGGGCATACCGACCAGACAGCAGGCTCCGACAGTGCCAGGGAACAACTGTTCTGGTCCCAAATCAGTTGTCTGAGGACAGAGTTGTTCTCTCAGGACTTGGTAGCTTTGAGGTTTGTGTGGAGGAGGCAGCTTAATTCCTGGATGCTCGCAGGTGGCTGACAGGTTGCAGGAAAGGTGGCTCGGGCTGTCCCTTCGTCTCCAACAGAGTGCCAGGAGCCCTCAGACTGGTGGTTGGGACTTTGTGGGGTTTGGAGAGGCAGGTCATTGACATTCTCAGAGCCTCTGTTTCCCCACCGGTGAGTTGGGGGATAAGACACGTGGAGAGGGGAGTATTGGGGAATCATGGCGGTGACAGGCCAGAGTGTCTAGAAAAGTGCCTGACCCAGCATGACCTTCCTGTGATGCCCCTTCTGCCTCCTTCAACAGGCCTGAGGAGGGCTTACTTGGATAGCACTGAGTCACCATCCTTCACTAAGCAGATGCATATGAGAGTAAGTCTCAGGTTTGTCATTTGGGTCCAGACGAAGTTCACGATAGGTTGGATGCATGAAAGGACTGTGTCATATAAGCCTGCTGTATTGCATCCTAAGGGTTTTTATTAGCAGTCGGTTGAAAGCTTGGCTACATCTCTCCACAGAAGGGTGGACATGAAGGTTGTTGCGGGTAGTTGAGGGCCTTCTTCGCTCTGCCAGAATTTGACGTATGTGACACCCAACCAGGGCAAACTCAGGGCCCATTGCGACCCTCAGATGTGGGATGTGAGTGGGGAGGCTCTGGAACAGCCAGGGGCCAGGCAGCAATCCTGGCAGCATGAGGGAAAACTGGTGAAGGTGTTGGTACAAACGAAAGACCCACTGGGCATCTGGCCACCGCTGTCTGTCCCCTGTATTCCTGCAGCTGCAAACACAGTACTCGCTCTTTTTCTCTCTCCGTCAGCTGTCCAAGCAGGTGGCCTAAGAGCTGCTCCCCTTCAGGGCCCCCTGCCCTGTGAATAGGGAGTGGTCAGACCCCTGAAGTCATTTCCTCTCTGAAGTGGTCTCTGTGTTTAAGAAAAAAATGATTCACAATGCTTGTTAAAGATGGCAAGGCAGATTTTCTTCATTCAGGATCATCCTGAGAGGGAAACTCAATGTTGAATACAAGCAGACCTCAAAGATACTGCCTGTTCATTTCCAGATCGTCACAATATAGTGTCTACTGCCATAAAGGTGGTCGCACACAGTTTTGTTTTCCCGGCCTTATGGAAGTTGTGTTCATACAATAGTTTACTAAGCACACAATAATGTGATGTCTGAAAAAACAATTAACTGTGACACAGAGAAATGAAGTCACATGCTGCTGGAAATATGGTGCCAATAGACTTGCTGGATGTGGGGTTGCCACAAGCCTTCAATTTGTAAGAAAACATGGTGTCGGCGTGCCTGGTGGCTTAGTGGATAAGTTGACTGGACATAGTCCACATACATCCCAAGAATCAGGGTTCATAACCTGCATCTGGGGAGGGGGACAACCAAGATGAACAACTAAATAAAAATGGATAAATGATTCTTCCTCCTCTCTCTCTTCCTGCCTGCACCTATCTTTAAAAAAATAAAAATTAAAAAAAACAGACACACCCTGGCGGAGTAGCAGTTTGCTAAGCCCACTTTGGCAGGCACAGTCCATATACATCTCAAGGACTGGGGTTCGCATCCTGGCTGGGGTGAACAACCAAGATGAGCAACCTCATAAAATAAATAAAGCACTTCTTCCTCTGCTCACCTTCATTCCTGCCTGTATCTTTCCTTTAAAAAGAAGAGAAGAAAACATAGTGTCTGGGAAAGTCCAATAAAATGAAGCGCAATAAAATGAGGTATGCTGGTTCAGGATAGGCCAGAAGGAATTTGTAGCCAAGAAGGTCAGGGTGGGGGCTAGTGGATGGAAAACCACTAAGAGGAAACATCAGAGTAAGGGGGATTCTGGCTAAACCAACCTGAGGATTCTTGTTGTGGACAGGCAAGGTGACATCACCTGGGGGATGGTGGAAGATGAGGAACCTGATCAGAAACTGTGTGATTAGATGGGAAGGCAGGGGCTTGCTACCCTCATGTAGGGCCCTTGTTAAACTACATTTTACAGCAAAGTACATGGATGGGCCTAGGAGAATCCTTGTCACCTCCAGGCACTGAGGTTTCCTCTTTGCCAGCAGGGTCCTGAGGCAGATCCTGAGTCCCATCACGGGTTTTAGTGAGAATCTGAAACCAGTGCCCCTCCAAGCCTATGCTGGGCAGGGGTGAACCATGTTGACTTGGCATCTCCAAGCCAGAGAGATGGGGAGCAACCAGGCATCAGACTTAAAGCCCTTCTCTGTCTGAAGGATCCCTCCTGGCTGCTGGCTCAGATCATGTCTCACTGCTCATTAAAACTCCCACAGAGGAGAAATGAAAAGAGATTAAAACTCAAAATAGTCTGATGGGATTGCCTACTCGCTATTCTTAAAAAACAAACAAACAAACAAACAAACAAACAAACAAAAAACCTGTCCAGGGAGGAGAATAAAAGCTGACTGTAAAAAACATGAGAAAGATTTTAGGTGAGTTTCACTCCGCCCTAGTCTGCCTTTCCATGTACAATTGAGAGATGGCTGGAAATGAATTAACGGCAGTCCTGCTCATGTCGGCACTCCAAAAGATGCAAACAGATGGGCCAGGTGTCTGAAACCCTGCCTTAGTCCCTGAGGCTCCTCACCTGCGGGGAAAGTGAGGAACAAATCACAGAGTTCTAGAAGCCCTCTATTCCAGTCCTCAGACAGGATTACCCGGGGAGGCTTTACAAACTTCTGATACCAGGGTCCCACCACCATATGAACTGCAGTCTGGAATCAGGATTTAAAATGTCTCCCTGGGCATTCAAGTTTGGGAACCATCCCTCTGGGTTTCATTCTTTTCCAACTCAGGAAACTGAGGCTTTGCCTTTCTGATCTTCATCCCATGGATCCAGGTTTCCTCAACATGTTTCCCCAAATCCCCCTCCTCAGGGAAATGACAGATTTTCATCCCTGATAAGGGCGCCCAGCTCCCCCAGCCCTCTCGCCCTAGGTGTGGCTGATTGGCATGCTAATTTTCCTCAAGCTGCCCCTCTGGGCGGCTTCACAAGTACCTGTCAGCTGACCACTTCCTCTCGTCCCTCCTTCAGGCTTCACAGACTTCGGAGAAACTTAATATGGCCCCAACACTCTTTCATCTCATCAGTGCCTTTCATCTGAGTCTTTTAAAGTGCCGGGAACCATTTCAACTATCAAAGAACCCCCAGGAGGAAGGTAGGAGGCAGGTACCACTTTCCCCATTTCTCTGCTGGCAAAACTGAGGCCCTGGAGCCGCTGCCAGTTGCCTCTGTGGAGCCCGCCAGTTCCTCTGGAGAGAAATCAGTTGACAGAAACTTGCAGGGGTTGAAAGAAACCCCACTGAGTCTCCCAGAAAGAGATGGTGGAACAGACAGTTGCCGCTGCATTAACGACTTGCCCTCTTGTGTCTCAGCACCTCTGTGGGTGCTGTGTTCCATACCTGCACCCTCAGGAGCTCTGGCCTGGCTTCTAGTACAAACACAGTCTGTGTCACCATGACTGGCGTGGGCCGCAGAGTTCAGAGACACCTGGGGCTCTGCCCACCAGGAGCTCACAGGCCAGATGGGAGCCAAGATGAGCACACCTGAAAAAACACTGACTTTGCAAAGTCATGCATGAGATGTGACAGACGGGCAGTGTGGGCGCCTGCCAGGGGGGTGGGAGGGGCCAAGGATGGATCCAAGGGAAGGGCACACAGTCCTGTCACCTCATTCAGTTGAGACTGGTGGTGCTCAGCACCATCAAGAATGTAGCAAGCAAGGGTCAAGAGATGCCCGGAGCGGTCTTTTGCAGCCTGTTCATTACCAGGCTCATGCCAGCCACAGCTTGCCCTGGGCCTGGTCTCTCCGGCCTAAGAAGTCCTCTTGCAGGTGACCTCCTCTGCTCCTTACCAGCACATTTGCAGATGAGAAAACCAAAGCTCAGACGCATTAAGGGCCTTGCCCAAGACCCAATAACTGATAAGGAACTAATGTAAAGATAGATTCTAGAACCTGCACCCTTCCTGGTGTTGGAGTGTGGACCCAGAGCAGGTGGGAGCTGCTCCAGCTTGTGCAGTTGCGGCAGCAAAGGCACCCCGAACCCGTACATGCTAACTCCTGTGTGTTCATCGAGCCTCTGTTATGCACCAGATATAAAGTTGGTATTGGAGGAGGAGTGAACAAGTCACACCCAGCTTTGGACAGGCACCCAGGGCAGACAAACAATTACACTAGGATCAGAGTCAGGTGAGATGGGCATGCAGACAGGAGGACTGGGGTGCCCCACAGAAGACCCTGCCCTGGTCTTGGGGTCAGGGCTCCTTTCAGGTGTTCACACCCACACTTCCACATTCTTCTAGCTCAGGTCTGGAACTTTAGTGACTGTGTGAGAGGAGCAGGGAGTCACTCAGAAGGGCACTGTGTGTGTACACGGTTACTCCTGTCTGACTTCCCCAATGCACATTATATCTGAATAGACTCCTGCTTCAGGGAAGGCCGTGAGGCTGAAACAGGCAGAGGCCTTTAGAGTCTGACAGGGATGCTTCCCAAACAGCCTCAATCAACCCCTCTTTATTCAGGCCCAGACTGACCCCACCCCTTCAGCTCTCAGATTCAGGGTGCCTCCTGGACCCTCAAGTAGGAGATGCAAACTCAACCACACTCTCCACTCCACCTCACTGCCCTCCAAATGCATCAGGAGGCAGAGGCAGGTTCAAGTTTCTGATCTTCTCCTGACCTGAAGGATTTCAAAATCCCTTTGAGTCAAAACAAAGGCTGTCCCTAAGGCCCCAGCTTAGACCCGATCACTCATTCCCCTCTTGGAGTGACCTAAATTGTCTTCTCTCATCCCAGTGTCAATGTCATCAGATACTTCCAAAACAGAGCTGGCTTTAGTAAAGAGAGACTCTTCCCAGAACTGGAGCATCCAGGGATTTCCCCTGGGGCAACCTGGGAATATCCAGAATCCTTCCAAACCTACAACACACAGAAGAATACGGTTTAAAAATGAATGCTGTAGAACTGAGATGCATATCTTTTAAGAGAGGAAGGAGGGAAGGAAAGAAGGAAGGAAGGAATAACGGAAGGAAGGAAGGAGAATTTTAATTTATTTGTTTTATTTTGGATCCCCACCCCCACCCCCACCCCAAGGTCCTGAACCTGGTTCAGGTTTAAATGGTTCACACCCCAGTCTTCCCAGCTGCCTGAGCCCCAAGGTAAGCCCAAATACAGAAACACTTTTGAAGCACTTAGGAGCATGAAAATTCCTCTTCCCCATTCAACTCCCTTACCCCACAGATGGGCATACACACCGATTTTGGATTGTGAGTTCTGAGATCTCTTTTCAATGAATCAATCAAATACAGATTTTATAATGTGCTAGGCATTCATGGCTACAAAACAGTTATATTCTGATTAGGGAAATAAGATTAGTTAACTAAAGTTATACATGAAATTTACCTAACTATAGACCTAACTATCTATGTATATCTACACACACCTATGCATGTGTACATTGTTGAAAAATAAACTGAGACATACTGAAAATTCAAGAGCATTTTTGAGCAAAAGTGAATTTGCATTTGCAGTGGGCAGTGCCAAACTGGAAGTGGCTAGGACTGCTCCTTCCAACAGGGGTCACCTTATAGAGAAGGTGCAGAAGTGAAGAAAAGAAATCATTTGGCTGTAGCTTAAAGCCTAGTTAACTGTGATGGGCTGTCCTTAGTTTTTTGATTTCCTAAACTTGACTCCTGGGCCATGGAGTCACTCTAGTCTACAGGCTTCCTTGTTTCATCTATTTAACATGCAGATTTAGTTCACACACACAGAAAATGTTTCACATGAATGTAAGATTGACTCGGACTGGGTAGCGCAATCTCCTTATACTTTTGCTGAAGATAACCAGAGCGGAAGGCAGAGGGTGGATTCCCCAGCTGCTGCCTGCGGGGTCACGCACACCTGCCTGACACTGACTGAAAACAAACCCTTGACAGCAAGACCCTCCAGATGCCCTTGGGTTATATGCTAACTCTCCTAGGTTGCATGTGAGAACCCTGAAGAAACATGAATTGCCCATGCAGAGACGCATAGCTGGCTAGAACTTCCCCTTCCTAGTGCCCAAACACTCTTTTATAGGCGCTATCCCGCTCCCCTACACTAACCTATAGAACCCCAGGACCAGTTTCAGGAGGGGAGACCCATCTGCGCCCCACCTGTCTCCTTGCTAGCTGGCCTTCAGTAAAGCTCTTTCTCTCTTGCAAAAACAGATATCATGGTATTCAACATTCTGTGCGCACAGGGCAAAACAAACAAAGGATTGATTGTGGTCATTCTCAGACAAATTTTTGGGTCTTTTGTCCGTGGTTTCACATATATGTGTATATATATATATGTTTATATGAGAACTTTGATTTGCGAAATAATCTGTTTCAATGTGCAGATTCACTATTCATCAAATATATAACACATCACCATTAAAATTACCAAAAGTCCTCCACCACTGCCCACTGGACCCTACCAACACTTGCTCCCACCCTCTGTCCAGCTCCCTACTGGTAACCTCTGTTCTACTGCCAATGTTTAAAGGTTGGTTTTTGTTTTTCTGTTTCTTTGCTTTGTTCTTTTATATTCCACATATGAGTGAGATCATTTGGTATTTGTCTTTCTTTTTCTGACTTATTTCACTTAATACAATCCCCTCTAGTTCCATCCATGCCGTCACAAATGACAGGGTTTCATCTTCTTTAGGGCCGTGTAGTATTCCACTGTATATATACCACATCTTCTTTATCAACTTACCCAATGATGGGCACTTAGATTGCTTCCAATTCTTGACTATATAAATAATACTGTAATAAACCTAGGAATATATGCAAATTAGTGTTTTGTGGTTTATAGTTAATTCTGCAGAAAGTAGGACTCACATGAAATGACAGAACACCACATAGTTAACCAGGCACTGTGAAGCATTGGGGCGGCGGGGGTTGGGGGGGGGTTGTGGCTGAGGGCATGCCCTGAAAGAGAAACTGGTTTCCAAAGGAAAGATTTTTAGGGTAGGTGGGATTTGGAACAAGTATCAGCAGGAAACACATGACTCTAGAGAAGGACTGGGAATCGACTAGTGGGATTTGAGAGAAGAGGGCCTAAGGGTGCAGGGAGGGTTGGTTGGTAAATTTTGAGTCAAACTGGCTCTATTCCAAATACTTTGGGCCTTCTAGGCCTGTTTCCTTTTCTGGTCACAGCTCATGCCCTGGAGCCCAGGAGAGAAAGGCTCCATAAAATCATGTGTGCTAAGGTCTGTCACTATCAGTGTCCCAGAGGCCATGCTGGAGCCTCCAGGCTGGGCAGCACCCTGCGTGCCATCCATTAGGCCTACAGGAGGCCAGGTGGAGAACATGCCATAGGTTCTCCTCCTGCTGTGAACCAAAAGTGGTCTCCTTTATTCCGGAAAGTTTCTAGGGTGGGCTCCTCAGCCCCTATCACGGGGAGAAGGCCCCTGTCAGCCCCACCCGCTACTGCTGTCCAGATGCCAGGACCAAACAGGTAGGGGTCACGGTGACTCCTCCAGCAGCACTACCTCCAAGCTTCACCCCACCTGAGAGCCAGCTGCACAAAGGAAAGGGACCTGGGGTTCCCCATGGGAACTGTCTGGTAGCCAGTAGTTTTCTTTTTCTTTTTTAAACACATGTTTAGAAGAAGGAAACAGCAAGAATAAAAGCAAATAGGCAGGCAGGCAGGAAGAGAGGAGGAGGATGTTTTTATTTGTTTGTTCATTTGGGTCGTTGTCACCCCCACGCCCTATAGGGACCCAAGTATTTGGATTTTATGTGGACTCTGCCAGAGCCACCAGGGCGCCTAGGCAGGTTTCTTCAACCCCACTTGTGGTCACGTTTATGACTGTGCTGTGCCCTGTTGGTCTCTTCTTCCAGACATAGAAAGACACAATCCTAAGCAGACCCTCTGACAGGCTCCAGCACTCAATTAACCCGGAGCTCCAGAAACTTACATAGGACCACTGCCCCAGGAGAAAAGAACCCCTTGGTGAAGGATTAATTGCTGAGGATAGGGAAAACTCTGGCAGAGCAATGGAATAAGAGACTTGATTTTCTTTCCTGGGGTGAACTAAGTCTTCCTCTGGAGTCCTTGGCCCCCAGGCTAATTTGGATGCTTGGGATCAAGTCCAGTCTCCAGGCCACCCCCTCTCTTAGGCTTAGCAGATGCCTGCGTTTACACTTTTGCTCATATTCTCTTCTCCCCAAGCCCTTCTCACAACCTTACCTAAACACTGCGTCCCTGAAAGACACAGCCTGGCCTGGCCATGCTGAGCATGCCAGTGCCCCGGCCTCCCCTTTATCCCCTCTCCCCTGCCCCCAGGCACTGCCATCTGCTTGGCTCTGGGCACTGCAGTAAAGACTGACTTGGTGGCTGTGATCTGTGAAGCCCGACCTGTGGCAGAGTCCCAGATGCAGCTGCGGATCATGAGCAGGTCTCACGACCCGCCTCGCCTCCAGTCTCCAGCACGAAGCAAGTGACTGAGGCGGGCTCCTCACCTCTCCGCTTCACAATGAGAATGCAGTTCTGCAGTGGTGTTTTTGTTCTCTTGCTCAGTACCTTTGCCTTCTTTCAAAGATACTGTCAGTTGCTTTTGTTGTTATTGTTTGTTTGTTTTGTTTTTAACTTTTTATTCTGGAAAAATCTCAAACATACGCAGAAGTAGAATAAATAGTATAGTGAACTCTTATCACCCGGCTTCAACTGTTATCAGTTTGTAACCCAATCTTGATCCCCCTTTGCTTAGTACCCCTACCCTCAAGCACGATTATTTTAAAGCAAATCTCAAATACCTTATTTCATCTGCTAATATTTCCATGACAAAATCTTAAAAACAGTAACAACATGGTACGCCATGGTGGAGTAGCGGTTAGGTCAGTCGGCTCTGAAGGATGCAGGCCACGTACCCCTGGGTGCAAGGTTGAGTCTGGGGGTAACAACCAGTATGAACAACTGCAATGGAAATAAAGTAAAAATTCCTCCTCTCTCTTCCTGCCTGCCTGCCTTCATTTCTGCCTGTAACTTTCCTTAAAAAAGAAAGAAATACACATCACCACTTCTGAATCATTCTTACCAATATATAGAACCAGAATCTCATCCAGTAGAACTCACTACCAATTCAAAAGAAGAACAGATCCCACACCACCCTGGGATACAATCAACAAAACCCAGACTGGGATATTCTACAGGACAATGAGCCAGCTACTTGCTTCATCAAATAATTTTCAGAGAAAGAGAGAAAATCTACAGATTAAATGAGATCAAAGAGACAAATCAACCTGGTACAATGTTTGGATCTTGATATGAATAAACCATCTGTGTAACTTCATTTCTAAAACAAGTTGGGGCATTTAAACATTAGGTGTGAAATATTAGGGAGTTGTAGTTAATATTTGTTTTGGCTATGATAGGGATGCTTGTGTTTTTGTTTGTTTGTTTTTTTAAGGAAAGATGCCGGCAGGAATGAAAACCAGTGGGAGGGAGGCAGGAAGAGAGAGAAGAAAGCATTTTACCAAATAGATTTAACAGCCATGATGAGCATTACTTAGGCCAATTATTTCATTAGAGGTTGAAAAATGGGATATTCTAACTCTATAATTCCTTTTTCAAAAAAAATCATCACAATATTTCTATTTGGAGAAATCTTTTCTTTATCAGTCATGTTTCCCTTGAGTTAGTCATACAGAAAAGGCAATAAAATACTTGCTTCTTTCCCTTTGTTTACCAGTATTCTGAATAAAGGGTTTGTTCCCTACACCTCTCTAAAGATGACCAATTTTTGGTTTTTATGATCATTATGAAATAATGGATTTTAACACATTTGGTGTGCTTCAGTCTACTGCTTTTGTTACACTTACTGATGCTCAGATTATCCTGTTCGGCCAGTAGGCACTTCTTCAAATTATTTCTTGATCATGCTACCTCAATCGTCTTTAGTATTTGTCATTTTCAGATAAGAATACATATCTTAAATTCATATGTTCTTGCTGTACCAAGCCTACAATGCACCACTTCTCAGAGGAGCATTACATTTTTTTTTAATGGAAAATGGTATGTAGAACCCAAAGGCTGAATGCTAATGAGCTGAAATAATCCCAGAACGAGCAATCAAATTACAAGCAGCACTCTCCTTGGCTCTGCTTGCACAAGTGATAAGCCAAAAGTGGAAGTGTGCTTGAGGTAATACACAGTAATGGACTGCTTCTGGGGCTGCTTGGGGCTCCCCAGAGTGGTGGGTCAGTTCTGCTGGATGGGCCCCCTGAATGCAGGCTGTTCTCTTGCCCAAGAAGCCGGTCCATTCCACAGCAGGCCTGGCAGCAAGGAGGGACTTTTCATGTTTTGCAATTTAGGGCCTGGTGGAGTGGCACTCAAGCAGGAGCTCAATCTGAAAGAAGAGGCTAAAGTTTCTTCCTAGTCCATCCAAATAGATGCTGAAAGCTCAGGTTACTGTGGAAGCTGAAAGCCCACTCATTTCAAAGAGTGGTACATTTATTTAAAACAAGTCTTCCTAGTCTACAGTACAATGGCTTCAAATGTTTTCTTAAAAGTGACTTATACCCTCTGTGCACCAAAAATATGTGTTTGATTGTCTCAGCTACTTATTGTAGGCTTATAACATCAAGGAAAAGACACTTTTGGAAACACACATCCAATACATGCTGACTGGGACGCAGAGCCCAGAACTGACCTTAGGTTAATACAGGTATCTACTAATATGCAAGAAAATTACGTGGGGGCAGAAAAAGACAGACATCGGTAGATTCTGTGTTTTCCTAACACCTCTCTCTCTACTTGTCTTTATTCAGTGTGACCTCATGCAAGATACATGATATACATTCATTTAATATCATGCCACATCCCACAGGGAAAGTCAGGAAACTTCTGTAGTAAAGTTTCATCATAGGCATAGAAGTGATCAAAATGATCAAAGCAAAGTGGGACTTAAGTCCAATGCTAAATAAATTTGTAGCCTGATAAACCTTTAACCAGTCAGTAGTCTCATAATGTCATTTTTTTGCAGAAAAGACCATCTGTAAATGTTACCGGATTTTAACACACTGTTCAAAGCTGTATGAGATTCTCTGTTATGAAAATGAGGAAGTCATTGTGATGATCCAGAATTCTGTTAAAAAAGTTAAAATGAAAGTTTAGAATTCAAATCTAGTGAATGATTTTGTATCTACAAGTAAAAAATTATCAGTGATTTGTCAGATGATATCATAGAGCTATGCTGTTAAATATGGTCGCCACAATCCACATGTGACCACTTAAATTTAAATCAATTAAAAGAAATCTAGTTCGGTTGCACTGGCTCCATTGAAAGAACTCAGTTGCAAAAAGAAATGTCAAATGTTGGGTTTGAAGGCCAAACACTCCGCTGGTTGTTTCAGTTCTTTGTTTCAAGACATAACTTGGAATATTTACAGTTTCCTTTCCCTGAGATTGAAATGTTCTTTTAACTTTATTGGCTAGCTAAGGGAATAGGGTCGTAAAATATTCACACAGGGGAGTCTTGCCTACTCAGAGACTTCAGGTAGAAAGCATTGAAAGAAGAAATCATTTAAAAAATTAAACATGTTGGGTTCCAAATCTATTTTGGGTTTGTTTATTTGAATTTTTATAGTGCTGACTAAGCAACTGAAAAGGTTCTTAACGTTTTGTCACTTTCCTGGCACATTAATGCCTTTTGGGGGTGTTGTCTCGCAATCTGCAAGCTCTTGTAACCACTGGTTCTGAAATCAACTTCAGAAACTGAAGAGACCCGGCAGCGTGGGGAAGAAATCAAAGGGAGGCCAGGATCAAAGCGGCGGACAGCTCTGCGCAGCTCAAGGTGGAAGTGGAGCCATCGACTCCCCTCGGCTGCCTTTTCCTGGTTTTCTTTAATAAACACCCAGGGCTCAGGTACTCAGGGCAGCGCCAAGGGCTGGACTCAAACAACAAAGAGAACTGGGGAAGAGAGTACTTAGCACTTGGAGAGGAAAGACAGGCCTCTGTGATTTTTTTCCTCTGTGTGTGGGGGGAAGTGTTAGTGACAGAAATGGCGTGAGAACAGGATGGTGACCCCAAAAGGCTCTATCCTCCCTACCCTAAGCTCCAGAGAATGAAATGTATTTTTAACGCATCGCTTTTTTAAAAGCTGCATCTTCATTTGTATTTACCAGCCTCTCCCCATGACACAGGAGTGTCTGAGGGTTGTCTTCTACTCCACCTTGTGTCTACTTCAACAGAACAAAAATAAACAATGCCCAAGAGCGCTCAGCTCCATCCAGTGCGAGCCAGCCCACCCCAGCTGTCAGTGAGGGAGACTAAGCCCTGATAGCAGTGATTGTTGTCTTCAGCTAACCTTGAACTTCTGCCTGCTGTCTGGAACTGGCAGAATGACTTGCTTCAGTAGAAGAGAGCACTTCATGCAGCCTATTTAACAGGGACTTAAATTTCACAGATTATCTATTTTGGGAAAATTAATTTACAACCATTATTTTTTAAAGATACTGCCAAGGATTGAGCTCTTTCCATTTAGTAACTGAGGATATGGGTATAGAAGAATTAACAGAGATTCCTTGTATGTGTGAAGCAGGGAAACTGAATAAGGGATCTAGAACTTGGATGTAACGAAAACCTCTTATAACTTTGTAAGTGTTTGTCAAACAAAAGAGAAGCAGAAAATAACTTTGAATGACAACATCAGAGCTTTTATAGAAACCTTGTAGAAGCATACTCTTCCTAATCCTTGGCAATGAAAATTCGAAGAGAATGGAGAAATTCATTCCTATAATGGAGTAGTATCTCTTTTCAGGTATATTACACCCGCGAAGTTTTTTTTTTTTTTTTTATCAATTAGCTTTAAAAAATGTAGATATCACTTTTCCCGTTAATGACTTTTTTTTAAAAAAAACAACAACAACAACAACAAAAAACTGTATTCAACCCAGAATGCCATATTGCCTTTAGTCATAAGGGGGAAAATTCATTTATTTATTTATTTTTATTTTTTTAAGGAAAGGTGCAGGCAGGAATGGAGGTGTGCAGGCAGGAATGGCGGTGAGCAGGCAGGCAGGAAGAGAGAGAAGGGAGAAGTATTTATTCACTTTATTTAGTTGTCATCCTGATTGTTTCCCTGGGCCCTGGGTTGCAAACCTGGGTCCTTGGGAAGATGTGGACTATGGTGGAGACTGTGAACTTAACCACTAAGCCACCAGGGCACCAACCTACCACCCCCCAGGTTTTAAAAATGTACTGATAACAGTAATTTATGCACATGCTTAAAAACAATATAAAGCAGCACTGAGAGTTTAGGATAAATTCTCCTTTGTTAATCCTACATTCCCTGTTCCAGCCCTGGGCTTCCACTGTCTTCTCACTGAGGTTATTTTTTAGGTATAGACAAGTACCACATACAAGGACACATAATTAGAATTTCATTTTAGAGCAAAAGGAGGAGAGAAGGGGAAAGACTTTTATCTTATTTCAAGGTAGATGATGATAATGCACACAAACTCTCAGGAAAAGTCTGAAGAAGAGAATTGCTTGCTTAGTCAATTTGGAGGACTGACGTGAGAAACGAATGCGGGAATTTCTTACCACCAGTTTAAAAGAAGACTGTCTAACATGTTGACATTGCTTCATCAAGCCTGCAACAATTTCCATTTATGACCAGATTTACACATCCATTTTCCTGGCCTGCAGCAAACCAGCAGGCTCAAAGCCCAGAGCAGCAGAGGAATAAGGACTCAGGAGAATTTCCATACAAAACAGAGAATTCCTCTGACTCTTGACTCCTGGGCAGAGTTTCTGGGTTGCTGGGCCCCTTCAGGCTATTAAACCTCAGCCAGCAGCCAGCAGCCCTCTGGTCTTCTCCCAGGGTTGGCTTCCTGGTCCCTTAGCTACAGCAATGGAACTTTGCACAGATCTTGCTTCATTGCCAGTGCCTGCCACTGGGACCCTCATGAGCCCAGTGTGGCAGAAAGACAGCAGACCTTTAGATTGGGGAGGGACAGGGGTGGCAGGAGAACTCAGTAGCCACCACCAGTGTCTTGTCTGGAGGCACAATGACTTTGGAGTCATTCGGGCCTCTGTCTAGATTGAGGAGAAATTCTGATCTGTGAAACTGAGATGGAGGAGTATTGACTTCAAAGGAATCCTCGTAAAGTACTGCTCCTAGCACGGTTACACTTTATAAATGGATGTTGAGTTCCTCCAAGAGTGCATGAGCACAGAAAAAGAGGGTGGACTGTCAATCCCAGACATCCTCTACCTGAAGTACCCAATGACCCAAAAATAGAGTAAGAGAAGAAGGGGAGGAAGCCAGATAAATAAAAACGTGGGATGGGACACCAGGTAGATGGAGGAGCAGGTAGGTAGATGGGGAGTATTGTCAGGCCGCTACCATGAGCACCAGGGGAGGCAGAAGGAATCTGGAGCGCAGTACCTGACACCCCCAACTCCATCCAACCAGGAGAGAATCAGGCACAGGACTTGCAGTACCCCAAGAATCCTTTTTCCTTTGACACCCAGAAAGTCTGTCCAGGGTGAAAATAGTCAAGCTCTTCCTTGAGGTTGTCTTTTAGCATCCTAGCATGGAGAAACTGGTGGGGACTGTGCCCAGAAACATCCTCCTAATAGAGAAGGCCCTGGGAACCATGGACAGTGACATCAGGGGCCCCTCTCTTGTGACTTGCACTGTCGTGGAGCAGTTCCCACACTGGACCATCCAGTTCAATGCACCGTCACTGAGGGCGCCTGATGCGTGCAAGTGTGGAAAGCAGACACTAGACTAGAGAGAAGCGGGTTCTGCTCTCTCATCTCTCTACCCTAGGAGAAGACACCTATACATAAACCATGACCATAGGGCAAACAAGGGCAAACTGTAAAGTGGGAACCTTCAGTGAGGTTCAAAGCACGGAGGAAAGAGGGAGTGGAAACTTCATGAAGCCCTTTCATCTCCTCCCGCCAATTTAGGCAGCTCTTGCGTATTGTTGAGTTATCTGTCTCCTGAACCACCAAATCCTGAGTCGAAACATAACATTTCAAACTTTCTGTGCCTCGGGTACCCTCCTTTCTAGGCTCGTACGGACAATCCGGGCAAAGGGATCCGCTCCCAAACCCCTTTGCTGGGGCGAGTTTACTGTCTCCCTTTGAGGTCTTTTTATCGGCACCCTCCTTCTGATTCAGGACGTGTCAGGGAGGCTTGCAGGACCGGCGCTGGGCTGTTGACCAACCTGGTACAGGGGTCTAGCACATAGCAGGGGGGTTAAGTAAGTACCTTTGATGACGACAGGCGGGACAGCGGGCAACTCAAGGCCCTGGCCAAGCGAAAGATAGGCCGCCCTGAGTGGGTGACCTTACTCGGAAGGGGACTGGTCTGCCTGCACTCCGCCCACGCACTCGGGCCCCCTGGGTTGTCCCCTCCCGGAGCAAAACTTCTCTTGGGGATGTTGATTGCGGCGGCGGGGCCGGAGGGCGGATGGACGGGGGAGGAGGCCGAAGAGGCCCCGGCCCAAGTTCACGCCTCCCTCCCTCCATCCCACGGCCAGCGGAAGCGATTATTCCCCACCGGCGTCTGGCGGGGCTGGGAGGCGGGCTCGCACCCCGAAGAGACACGGGCCTCCCCGCGTCCACCCCTTTGATCGCGCCGCCGCCGCGGCCCCCTCCCTCAGCCCGGGACCCGTATAACTCGAGTCCGCGCCTGGGGTCGGCAGCGATGGCCGCAGCAGAGTCCAGCCAGCTCCAGTTCGGGGAGAGCGCCGCGATCCCTGCGTACCCGGCCCCCCACGCCGCCGGGGTGTTCCTGCCGCCCCCGAGCCCCGCCGCTGCCCGGCTCCCCGCGCCCCCCTCGGGCCCCGGCCCGGAGCGCGGCGCCCTGGGGGCCTTCGCGGGCTTTCCCCGGAGGGACCCCGGAGCCGCGGCGCCGCCCGCAGCAAGTCTCCGTCCGCCTGCGCCCCCCAAAGGCGCGGCCGCCCCGTCGGCGTCTCAGCGTCGCAAGCGCACGTCGTTCAGCGCCGAGCAGCTGCAGCTGCTGGAGCTTGTCTTCCGCCGGACCAAGTACCCCGACATTCACCTGCGCGAGCGCCTGGCCGCGCTCACCCTGCTCCCGGAGTCCAGGATCCAGGTGAGCGCTGCGCCGGTGCCGGTTTACTTGTGGGCTGGAGCCCCGGAGCCCTCGCGGTAAAACAGGGATCAGACTTGTTGCAAAAGGTGATTGCGAGGCTTAAGTGAGACGATTCAGGCAGGAGCTCAGTGACTTCTGTCTCTCATAGTGGAGTATAGTAGGGGCTCCGAGGAGGAGGCTACGTGGTCCCTTGACACGGCCAGAAAGTAAATCCTCAGCAAGAAAGTGATAGAAGTGTTTTCACACTCTTGGCTTATCCAGGAAGAAGAGACAGATGAGACACAGTTGGGGTTTCTCCCTGGTCTGAGAAGGATAGCTGAGAGCGCAAGCTGGCTCACCAGGTGACCCCTTGGGCCCCTAGGCCACTTGCTTGGCAGATAGTTGGTCTGAAATTTAAATTTGAAAAGATGTAGCATCTTGGGGGTAAAGCCTGAAGCATTTGGAGCTTCTTGTCACCGTGGGAAAAATCTTGTGCAAGGTGTGTTTGTGGCTCAGAATCCTGGAGCTTGTTGGTAGTGAGAAGGCTGCCTTTTTTTCTGTCACTTGGCAGCACTCGCTCTGAGTTCGAGTGCATTTTGAAGTAGGCGCTTTCATTTTAGCACGGAGAGAGCATGGACTTGTTTTTCTGCATCCCTGGTGGGCCACATCTGTCAGTTTCAAATTGGTACAGAGGGTGCCACAGCCTGATACCCTCAATATTTGTGGGAAAATAGTGGGCAGAAAAAATTATCCACGGAAGTGACATCAACTGAGCAAACACAATACCTTCTTGACGAATTTGACAAGGGAGTAAGTACACTTTCAAAAGTTTATTTTTTAGGTTATTTTAATGCCTATCATCTTTAAGCATAGTCGCATTTCCCCCTTAAATTCTATGTGCCTCTATTTGTGTAACCTCATTTGTCATTTCAAATGTCCCTCTATCATGTCTAGATAGAATTAGGCATTATCCCAATTGTGCATCTGGGAATTGGTGAGGGAGAGAAATTTGGCTGCTCTGTAACCATTAGCCCAAGTGCTTTCTGAAAACCATAGGGTTCTGGAGCAGGGTACCAGAACACATTAAACTGAAACAGTAATTATGAAGGCAAGAGTTACATAAGGACTCCAATCAAAAGCAATTTTCTGTCTCTCCTCTTCCAGGTGTGGTTTCAGAACAGGCGTGCCAAGTCACGACGTCAGAGTGGGAAATCCTTTCCACCTTCCTCTCGGCCAGAGCTTTTACTCCATCCCTCGGCTCATGGAACTGAAGTGAAATGTTTGAAGCCCCAGCTGCCTCTTGAGGTAGATGCGAACTGCCTGCCTGATCCTAACAGGGTAGGAGAGGGCATCAATGACTCTAGTTCCCAAGGTCAAAATTTTGAAACCTATTCTCTCTCTGAAGACATTGGTTCAAAGCTGGACTCATGGGAGGAACACATTTTTTCTGCCTTTGGTAACTCTTAAGGATCCTGGGAGAATTCAGGATAAGCTCAGAGGAACCATGACTGACAGTCAGGGAGCCATTTATCAGAATACTGTTTTGTGGATTCCATATTAAGACACATCTGTTAATGCTGAAGATGGTTTTGACAGTCACCTCTCACCTGTGAAGCTTCTCCTCTTTCAACTGTGAACCTGTTTTAATCCATGACCTTTTCTCTCTCTCTAGCACACGCCCCCTTAGGAGTTCTGGCATTCATTTTTACCTGCATATCTCCAAATCTACAAGTTCAATTCAGTCAGCATCCCTGCTCCTGTTTAGTCCTGTTCATATTTTGTGGTCTGTTTTTTCAAAACTAGTTACCTTCTTTACAAGAACTCCCAGCTTCAGCGTGCCCTGGTGACTTGGTGGTTAAGTCTGTGGCCATGGGCCAGCGTAATCCATATAACATCCCAAGGACTAGGGTTCAGGACCCAGGGCTGAGGGTGGGGGATGAATAACTAAATAAAAGTGTTTCTTCCTTCTTGCTCCTCTGCCTGCTGCCTGCCTGCTAGCCTTCATTCCTGCCTGCGCCTTTCCTTTTAAAAAAATTCCCATCTTGACATAACTTCCCCTTTTGTTTGACAGCTGCCATCTTTTCATAATCCCTCTAAGGTTTATAATGTTAAATTCTGGTCCATCTCTTTCCTTTGATCTTCATCCTATCACCTACACTTACTCCTTTTCAAAAAATTTTAGCCCATCATCTTTATACTCATTCATAAGAGTATAGACACAAAAGAGTCTACATCCAGATTATTTCAGTAACCTGCCTCCTCTAACTTCTCAATTTAAAAAGAATTACTCTTTAGAAATCTGTAGTAGCATTTTTTTTTTTTTTAAAGGAAAGGTACAGGCAGGAGTGAAGGTGAGTAGGCAGGTAGGCAGGAAGAGAGAGGAAGCAGCATATTTATTTTTTATTTAGTTGTTCACACTGGTTGCTCCCCTCCCACCCCGGCACCTGGGACTTGAACAGAGGGGTATGTGGATAGCTCCTTTGGAGATTGACCAAACTGCTGTTTTACCAGGGCATGCCTCTAGTAGCTTCTAACAGCTACCGAAATATAAAAACGTTTCAGTCGCCCTCCCAAATAACTAACATCTATAGCCTTCAGGACAGTTATGCAGAAATTAAGTATAATGTATCATGTAAAATACATACCTGTCTCAAAGCCTCTCCTTCAGTTTTGGAGCCAAATGAATGCCTCTCTTCCAAAACACTTGAGGCCCACCTCTTTCGAAGTCTAAAACTTTTCTCTAGTTCTGAATTTGTACCTGTTATTTCAAGTACTCCAACATTCCCCTATATTCCTGTGCCACTTAGTGGATTATTAAATTTTTTCCACAACTGTTTCACTGTAGTTCTGGTTAACTGAATTCCATCCTTTAGACAGTATTTATTACAGTAATTCACTCCATAACTACTCAGTACATATTATGACCAAGGCCTGTTATGTCCATGAAAAACATTTTTAAGTTTTTTCAGATGTAGTTTACAGTTATTACAATTATTATAGCAGCAAGCTACTGTGCAGAGAAATTATCTCTAGCATATTTAGTTACTTGTCTTTGGCTTCAGATTTCTCTTTCCCAATTTATACATTAAGTATGTATGTAAATTAGTTTCTCAGCCAGCCTGAGAGAAATGATCACTTTGATATTTTTTTTTCAAACTCCTAAAGGTCAGAGGAAACTGTATATAAGCTAACCAGAGGTGAGGTTTCTTTGTAAACTGCACTTTGGTGAAGGCTCATAAGACAGTATGGCTATAGGGCCAGGATTCGTGTGTTGATGGTTCTTGGAAGAGTCTGGGCTATGTTGATTATCTTAGAGACTATAGACACTAGATGCCCTAATTTTGTTTTTTATAAAGGAAACGTGCAGGCAGAAAAGATGAGTAGGCAGATATGCAAGGAGAGGAGAAAGCAGCACTTTACTGTTCGTCTTGGTTGTCTCCGCCGCTCCGGGGTGATCCCAGGTTTGTGAGATGTCCGTGGACTGCACTTGGCAGGAGGAAGTGAACTTGTCTGCTACTCCACCAGGGTGTGCCCTAATTTTCACAGAGGTGTTATTCTATCGCTTGTACTTTGAAAACAGCAAATCCACTATTAAAAGTAGCTAGGGGTATAGCTTAGTAGAGTAGTGGGTAGGCCAGTTGCCTCCGAAGGAGCGCAGTCCATGTACATCCCATTCCTGCGTCCAGGGGAAACAACCAAGATGAACAACTAAATAAAACGGATAAATGCTTCTTTCTCCTCTTCCTGCATGCCTGTCTCTGCTCACCTTCATTCTTACCTCCATCTTTCCTTTAAAAAAAAAATAAAAAGGGATGTGTCCTAGTGGAGAATTAGGTCAATTGCCTTGGAAGGACTAGGCCATATCCCCCGGGTCCGAGTCCAGGGTCCCAGGGGAAGCAACCAGTGTGAACTAAATAAAAATCAAGATGCTCCTTCCTCCTCTCTCCCTGCCTGCCTACTTGCCTTCATTCCTACCTGCATCTTTCCTCTAAAAAAAAAAAAAAAAAAAAAAAGTAAATCCTGTAATCCCTTTATGAATTCTGTCACACTTACATTTATATTCATTTCTCCGTGATCAATTTAAGAACTATGAATATTGAAACTTTGTCACATTTAAAATAAAAACTATCATAGGGTCTTCTAAGAAAAGCAGTCTGCATCTCTCTAACTCTTAAGAGGTCCTTACTGATACGTTACAGGCATTATATGACTAATCCTCATAACTGCCATTAAAGGGAGGACTAGCATTGTTTTAAAGATCAAGAAACTAGTGGTTCCCATAACTACTAAATGATGGCCAGGACTCAAACCTACGACTAACTCAGGCCACCTATTTATCCATGATATAAAGACTTCTGTATTGACCTGGCCTTTTTGGGACTGATGGGTTTAAAGACAACCTCCGAATCAGTCCTGGGTTGGGGGGGGGGGGGGCAGGAGGAGGGAAAACAAGCAGTGTGAACAACTGAATAGTACTGTATTATAATTCAGAATGATATGGTAATTAATCTATACTGTTTCCTCTAAAATATAATTTAGTAGAAATTGTAATTCTTTAAAATTTTTTAATAAAAGGAATACTTACCAAGTTATATTAATTAAACAAAACTGCAGTCTTTTCATAGATCAATTTATTTATAATTACAAATATTAAGAATAAAAGATTTATGCATTTCTTAATTAACATAACAGTTTAGCTAAATATAAACTCTGCACTAAAGTTCTGCAGTGGCACAATACCAACAAAGAATATGGAAGCATTTTTAAGCTATACAAAAATTTCAAATGGAAAATAATCTTGTTGAGTTTTATCATACATTAACATATAAAAAGTCTCATTTTATGAGACAGCTGAAAGAATCAAAGCCACTTCTACAGCTATACCTTTAACTGCAACTCTGAAAACAATTTATTAGATTTTGATTTTATAATATTCTATATTAAAAGGAAGTTCTAAATACACACTTTTTACAAGATTAACATTTGAGGCAGGGTTTTCCTTTAAAAAAAAATAAAAATAAAAAACCTCACAATAAAATACAAACTTTTTTTCTGCATTTCATAGCACTGGTTATTATATTTGTTTTCCTTATAAAATCTTTTTACTTTATAAACTGTGTACTGTTGGATTTTAACCAGTAACCTGGTTTAAAAGTTGTGCAAATAAACAAAAAATATGAAAATAGTGTGTTTTCAGTCTTTTTTTTTTTTTTTTTAAATAAGTCTCATAACAATAGCACTTTTTGCCCTGAATTGATGGGAAAGACATGCCAAATTCACTTGCTGAAATTTAGCATTTTGCGGTAATGTTTTTTCCCCTGCTCCTTCATTTTCTTTCAACAGACAACAAAGTTTTCTTTTATAAATTACGATAAATTAAAATATTATTATAAAATGATCTATAGAACCATGTCACATTGCAAGTATATATACTTGTAAAGTCCTTATTTCCTATCTGTTTTCCAGTGGCTTCCTTAAAACTAGGATTTCCCAAATCTTATGATGTTATCTTTAGAAGACTGTAATTTAATGGTGATCAGCTGAACGGACTGGAGCTGTAACTTTCAAGACGGCATTTCCACACTGCCGTGCATATGCACAAAAAAGACCATGCTTCTTCATATTCTCCTTTGCAGCACTGCTGTGTTAGTTTGAATTCATGCACATTAAAAAATAGTCAAACACAGTCTTCCAGGAAATTATATTATGTTTAGACAATTTCAGATTAAAAATACTTGCTGATAAACATGTGACATAAGCAATGCTACTGCAGCTGAATAATAAAAGAAAAATAAATACAATGCTGGTCAGCAATGCTGTTTTAAGCAGTACAATAGTTAAAATGCCTTATTTGGAGATTTACATTTCCCATGTTTTCCAGCAGTTACGGTATTTGGTGTTGGAAGCCTATAAAAAGGAGAAAAGTTTCTCAAAAACAATATCCTGTGTGGTGGGAATAATGAAATGTACTCAGTCTCTGTTGGTATTGTTTGCAGCAAAGGCGTGTAGGTTTCCCATCTGGCTGAGGCCACTCTGAATGTGTGCTACGTGGATTTCTACATTATTCTGAAAGCAACTAAAGAAAGAAGAAACTTCGTTACAATTCTCAAAAGAGAAAGAGATGAATTTTAGTTTGGAAATAGCTAAGATAATGACCCAGGGAAGGAATAAATAACATTATTTACACTTTACATTAACATCTCCATTTACATTAACCAGATTTCCTTCAGCAGTCACTGAAAAGTCTGCTCTAAAGAAACAAAGGAGCCACGAAAGTGCTGGACAGAGGAAGACTCTCCTGGATGGAGGAAGTTCTGCTTTAAGTTTATCTTTCGCACTATACCAAACTCTAAATACTGAATGTCTTCTGATTCCTTTATATAAAACCATGTGAAATTTCTATTCTGTCAACAGATACTGGATATCAACCAAAAAGCTTTTTTATAATTTATTTAAGGCATAAAAATTACATGAATACTTCACAAATATGGTTAACTCTTAAACCTTGCCCTGTAAATCGCTTATGAATTTAATATAAAAACAATTAAGGTACATGTAATAAATTACCTGATATTAGAAGCATCTATTGTACTCTTGATATCATTTAATGAATCTGTAAGTGATTTGAATTCAAAGGAATTCAGGTCACCTCCTTCTGCTAGACACTAAAAGGAAAAAATATTCAAAATTTAATTGACTTTCAAATATAGACAAAAACACCTAATATCACCTATGGATTACATTTTTAGCCGCAAATTAACATTGCTTAGGTGTCAAAATTAAGAACATATTTTTTCTGAAGTTTACCTTAATTTGTAATAAAACAGCTGTAAGTCTAGAGATGAGATCTGTCAGATTTTCATTGTCAACACAGGGCTGTCCTGCTGAGGAGTTTGCACGACGAACTATCTCCTGCGCCTCCTCCTCACACCTGCGCCTCATGTCTGTTGGCTGATCTGCAGGCTGGAGCCCTTGGTCTGGTGCAAGCTGGACACAGATAATTGAAACATAGGATGCATTTCATAAAGTCAAGATATTCTGTGTTTATGTTCTGTTTTCAGATTTGGAATTTTACAAAACTAGCATTTACAATGAAAATGATGCTCAGAAGCTTTTATCCTCTAATAGCGATTTTCTGATTTATTTTACATTTTTATTAACTTTTAGTTTTGATATTTCAAACTTCTAAAAAAGAATACAACATGAAACTCTTGATAACCTTTTCTCCAGGTTCACTGCTTATGGTTTATTTCCTTTGACTTAACATTCAATCTATTTCTCCGTGTATACTTTCTGCCTCCTATTTGAAAACAATTTGCAAATATTGCCTCTTTACTCCTAAATACTCCAGTTTGTATTTCGTTTTTCTTTTTGAACGGAAAGGTTAGGAAGGAATGAAGGTGAGCACAGGCAGGTAGGTAGGGAGAGGAGGAAGAAGCGTTTTATTTAGTTGGACATCTTTCATTGTTCCCCTGGCCGTGGGTTGAGAACCTGGGTCCTTGGGATGCATGTGGACTGTGCTCAGCCAGAGGCAGTGGACCTAACTACCACTACCAGGGCATGCCCATACTCAAATTTCATCAATTGTTGCAAAAATGTCCTACCCCCCCATCCCTGAATACGTTTGGTTGTCATGTCTCTGTAATATCTCTCAATGTTGGTTTATGTTTTTTTTATGGTTAGATTGTGATTATGTATTTTTGGCAGGAATGACCAAAAAAATGAGGCTGAGTTTTTCTCAGTACATCTTGATTAGGAGTCAGGTAATGTTACCCCTGTTACTGGTGAGGGTATCTTGATTAGGTAGTTAAGAGTCTGCCAGATTTCCTCCAAGTAAAAGATTTTCCTTTTGTAATTAAGAGTTATTTGTGAAGAGGTTATCTTGAAGCTAAAGATTCTGATTCTCATCAAATTTTTACCCACCAATTTTAGCATCTTTGATTCTTATCTTTACGAATTATTACTTATGGTTATCAAATGTTTTTCTCACCTTAAACATCCCTTCTATATTAGTTAGCATTTTATTATAAAAACTTTTCCTTAAAATTAAATGGTTAATTAGGCCAATGGGTCTATCAAGCTGGTTCCTTTTGATATGTCCACATAATTTGGGGGGCACATTTGATTTCCCCACAATAAAATGGTACCAGTTCACCTACTTTCTCCGCCATAACTATAATCAGTCTCTTTTTCAAGGAGCCATGCCTTCCTCTTAGTGGAAAATAGTGTTTAGAAACCAAGATTTGGGTTCATTACTATAAGGTATTAATGCTTCTAGAATCTCTTAGCAGATACATACTTACTTGCATCTATACTATAATAAAAATAAAATAAACCATGAATTTATTCTTATTGTAATCTAACACTACAAAGTTCACCCTAGTCATCCCCTTCTTCATAATTCCCTTCAACAATGAGATCCGGCCCCTATAATCTTTAATATACTTAATTACTCTTTTGTTCAATCCTAGGATATACAGAATTCCAGAACTGCTAATGAGTACCATTGTGAGAAAAAAAAAAACCCAAAACAATCCTACTAACTGGAGTTCAGTATCTATTTACATTTTGTTTACCTTTAGACCATGGATATGTAGTCAAAATACTATGTTCAAGTTATTTGGATTAGTTTCTGCCCCCTTAAGTGGATTTATGTTATTCCTTTGAAAGGTATTAATTTATTCGTTTGTACTCTATTTTATGTTTATCTTAAAAGTTTTATTGAAGGAACACTGAATCATAACATTATATATGTTTAAGGTGTGCATCATCATACATCATTATCTGCATATAATACATTAAGTTTACCACCAGTGTGCCCTAGTGGCCTAGTGAGTAAGCTACTGGATGTAGTCCACACTTCAAGGACCCAGGTTAAGGGCTGGGGCTGGGGAAAAAGTCAGGATGAACTGTTAAAAAAAAAAAATTTGTTGATTTTTCCCTCCTCTCTCTTCCTGCCTGCCTCATCCTCACCTTCATTCTTGCTTACATCTTTCCTTTTGGGGAAAAAAAAAAAGTTTACCACCAACATTCCAATTCTGTTCTTCACCATATAATTGCCCTCTTCTACCTCATTTGTTCACCCCTCTATCCCTTCCATTCTGTTAACCACGAATTTGATTGTATTCCATTTTAGAGCTCACCATTTAGAGCTCCACTTCCCAAGTCATTTCTGGTTTATCTGTCCTGTGTTTATTTTTGAAAAACTAGCAGGTACATGTGTACATTATTTCTGCTTATTCCAAGTTCCTTATACTATATACACTTCTATCACTTAACTATCCCTGGAAATCACTCTGTCTGTAAATAGAGTACTTCCTTGTTTGTTCTTATGGCAGCAAAGTACACTATTGTGTGGATACACCGTAAGTTATTGGCTAATTTCCTATGTTTTGACTTGGCATTTAGTTTTTTCCCTAATATTTTCCAAGTACTAATAATGCCACGAATATTTCTATATTTAGAAATTAAAAAAAAAATTGAAGTACACATAAAAACAGAAAAGCACACAAGCCACATTGTGTATGTATTAATGAATTTTCTTTTTTCTTTTTAAGAAATGATGCAGGCAGGAATGAAGGCAAGGAGGCAGGCAGGCAGGAAGAGAGCAGGAAGGAACATTTTATTTTATATTTAGTTGTTCATGGGTTGTTAACCACCATTTGATTTCTAGCATCATACATAAGCTTTTGCTGGCTTTTAACTTTATATAAATGGAGTGATGCATGCTCTATATTTTTCTGTTTGATTTTATCTTACTAAACATTCTATTTGTAAGTTCATTCACGGTGATGCAGAGTTCATTCATTTTCATTGCTGAGTAGTATTCCATTGTGTAATTACACAACAGTTTACTGATTCATTCTAGTGTCGATGGATATTTGGATAATTTGGGTTTATAATGAACAGTGACGCTATTAAACATTCTGGTGTGTATCTTGGTAAATATATGTTCACACTATGTGCTTGGTACATACTTAGGATTAGAAATGCTTAGTCATAATGATCTGGTTATTTTAAAATCGATACTATATTCCCATAAGAGCTTTGTAAAAATTAAATCATCTTACTTCATTAGAAATGAGTGTGTGTACAAAATGAAATTATAAAATAAGATTGATGAGTTACCCACTTCCGCATGTACCATCAATTTTGTTACGTGTTATCTTGAAGTGCTTAGTTTGTTCCTCTCATGGATAGCTGCTAGTCCAAGGAGAAAGATCCATTTGCTAGGACAGCATGTGTAGGTACATGACAATTACCAGAAAAATAAAAATAAGTCATAGTGGATGGCAAGAAGAATAAGTAAAATATATATATTCAGAGTTCAGTTATAGATAACTATAGTTCATTTCCTGCAGTTCAGTTCAAGTGGATTGATAGCATTACCTATGGCAGATCTTTGGAACTTAGTTATGAGGCTAGTATCATAAAAATGTAAGAATCTTGTACCACAAGTGGAAGAGGCTTTCTTGGAAACAACTTTTAAGATGTAAATTCAGCTATAGTCTAAACTCACTCATTTTGTTTTTTAAAGGAAAGTTGCAGGCAGGAATGAAGGCGAGTTGCAGGCAGGAATGAAGGCGAGTTATAGGCAGGAAGAGAGAGAATGAAGAAGAATTTTATTTTATTTTATTTAGTTGTTCACACTGGTTGCTTCCCACCCCAGACCCTGGGATGTATTGCAGACTGTGCTCCTTTGGACCTAACACTAATTCACCAGGGCATGCCTCATCTCAATCATTTAATTCTTACGTTATAATAAAAGAAACTCAAAATTTTAGGTGAATTATTGGATCACCTTATATAATTAGATGTGTATGTCTTTAAAGTTCAAGATTCCATAATTATAATGTAAAATCGAAAGAAGGAAACAAAATTATATACACACGCAATAATTTTGTAAGAAAATTCATGTATAGTGAAAATAAGACTAAGGAAATAAAAACGAGTCCTTGGGGGTAGTGGAATTATGAGTAATTTTTGTGTATAATTTATAAATTATATATAGCTTATATATAATTTATAAATTTATAATTTATAAATCACTAATTTGTACATTAAACACAAAACCACAGAACTGACTGTTCGCTGTGTATAAAACAGTCTGTGAGGAGTAAAATACACACATACATACACACAATATAGCTTGCTAAAGTGGAAATTCATTTCACTGAGCAAAATTCATACATATTACATACCTCATAGCAGTACTGTTGAACTTTATGTAAGACTTTGTTTAGGTCCTTGTTCAGCTGTTCAAGCTCTAGAACAATTGTTGCATATCTCCGCTGAAATTCAATGCCAATGGGCAGGGAATATGACTTCTGAGAAGAAAAATAAAATCTCGGTAAGTTTTTATAAGTAGTGCAATTTCAATTGTCTAATAAGATCTGACTTACCTAAAACAAAAATTATTAAAATTGTTTATTCTTAATATTACACTTCTTATGTGTGATAATGGCATAATTATTTAACCTGTTCTTAACAGTGTCATGATTTCTGTCATTTACTTGTATTAAAAAAGGAGATCTTATAGAGAGATGAAGAAATTGAATGAGGCATACTGCTGAATCTAAAAATATGTTCCTTAGTCCTCATAAGTTTGTCATTTTTCAAAATAAAATGTTGGTGAAAGATAATCACATCTATCTATTTTAAATATTATTATTTAATCTCAATTGATTCTCTATCTGGAATCAATTCAACATGCAGCATAATGGTTAAGAGCATTATATATGTTCAAATCCCAACTCTATCACCTACCAGCTAAAGCAGGGTTACTTTACCTCTCTGTGCTTCAGCTTCCTCATCTGCAAGATGGGGATAATGAGAATATCTAACTAGGTGCACCCTGGTGGAGCAGCAGTTAGGTCAACTGCCTTAAAAGAAGCAAGCCACATACCCCTGGGTTCGAGTCCTGGGTTTGGGGTGAAGCGACCAGTGTGAACAACTAACTAAAAATAAAACAAAAAAAATTCTTCCTCCTCTCTCTTCCTGCCTGCCTGCATGCTTACCTTCATTACTGTCTATAATTTCCTTAAAGAAAAGAATAGATACCTAATTATGGAAAAGATTAAAAGAAATAATGCATGTTAGCATAATGTCTCCCGCATAGAAAATATTCAATAATTAACTATTATTACTGCCATCATTCCATATTTGCTTCCCACCAGTAAGTGTAAATGAACTATGATTCAACTTCCTTTTCTCTCTACCTATATCTCCAATAAATTTACATGATCCAGTCTATTCCAGCTACATAAGCTGTAATGAGACTTTTCCAGTCAAGCTAAATTCAACTGTATTTCTATTTTCAGAAATTTCTAAGAAAGCAGAGGATCATGTACTGGGGAAGCATAACTGTTCCTACTAGACAAGACTATTTAGGGACTGAAAATATACCTACCTAAATTGTACAGGATAAACTATTTACACAAGCACCAAATCAGAACATTGTTTTAGCTAACAGAAAGTTCAGCCTTGTCATTTTATAGATAAGAAAATTGAGGTAAAGTTAAGTTAAATGTCTTAATAGCCCACACTATGTGTTGATGACTTAATGATGATGTTGATAAAGATAAAGATGGCTAATATGTATTGATCAGAGCTGAGTTAATGTGCTGGGCACAGGTTTCAGTTTTTAATAGCAGTCAATAAATCACAACAACTCTATGAGAATGGTACTATAATTAGCCCCATACTACAGATGAGAAATCTGAGTCCCGGGCACCACAGCCACTAAGTGGTAAGCATGCAGGATTTGCATCCAGATTACGTTGGCCAGAATTCCTCCACCACTGTGGGTCTGATGTAGTGAAAGAGGAGGAGAGAAGAGACTGTTACAGGGTGAGCAGAAAGTGAAAAGTTCTATGTAAGCCCGGAATCATATTCAAGACACCCTACTTTTAGTTTACTACTTGATGCTTCCTAAATTGTTTTCCCATCCTCAGTCTGTTTTTGTGGCAGTAAGTCCACTGTACTATCCAAAATATTATCATTTCATAAGAATGCAAAGATAAACACGACATGGTCATTTTATTTTTAATAGAGAAAGGAAGAGAAGAGGAAGAAGCATCTTTATTCATTTATTTGATTTTGATTTTTCACCCCAGCCCCAAACCTGAGGCTTTTACCTAGTCTGCAGGCCAGTGTCTCAGTCACCTGAGCACAGGGCATGCCTGGACATGGGGACATGGTAATTTTAATTCATTTTCTTTTGGGTTGGAAATAGTGTTGAGTTTAAGCTTTATTTTATTTTATTTTTTAAGGAAAGGTGTAGGCAGGAATGAAGTAGTAGGCAGGCAGGCAGGCAGGAAGAGAGAGGAGGAAGAAGAATTTCTATTCACTTTATTTAGTTGTTCATCCTGGCTTGCCTGCCCTCCAGCCCCTGGGATGAAAACCTGGGTCCCAGGGATGTATGTGGACTGTGACCTTGGCTGAAGGTAGCCTAACAAATCGCTATTCTACCAGGATGCACCGAGTTTAAACATTTAATCTTTTTTTGTACATGTTGGTAGACTCAGAACTAGTTAATCAAAATCAAATTAAAGGCTCTATATCACCCCACACAGAATTCATTAGAAGGTTTCAAAAGCCTTTTGATCCTCAACTTATTATTTTTCTTTTTAAGGGAAAAGTGCAAGCAGGAATGAGGGTCAGCAGGCAGGCAGGAAAAAAGAGGAGGAAGAAGCATTTTGTTTTTATTTTAGTTGTTTGCACGAGTTGTTTCCCCCCAGACCTGGGACCAGGGCCATGTGGCCTTGCATTCCTTCAGAGGCAACTGACCAAACTACTACACCACTAGGCTGTACCACTAATCTGGACTCATATCCAATCTAGGCTCCACATTCTAAGACAAACTAGAATAATGTCCAGGGGAGAGGATGCAAATTATAAGGAGATTCAAGATCATATAACATAAAAAATGACAAGGAAAGGAAATCTTTTAAACTGAAAAATACTTATTATACAACAATTCATGAATATATTTTCATTGAGACAATAAAACAATATAAAAACACACAGAGCCTAACAAGAAAGTCTAGTCACTTTGTGTCCACCACACTACTCTAAGGTCACCACTGTGAGGTGTGTTGTACAGCTTTCCAGTTTTTTCAAAACATTTCATACATATATATGCATAGATTTTTTTTTTTTTTAAGGAAAGGTGCCAGCAGGAATGAAGGTGAGCAGAGGCAGGCAGGCAGGCAGGTAGGAAGACAGAGAGAGGAAGAAGCAGCATTTTATTTTAGTAGTTCATTCTGGGGGCTCCTATTGGCCTCAGGACATGAAATGGGGACCCAGGGATGTAAGAGAACTATCACGATCACTACACCACTGGGGCTCACCATATGCATAGATTTTTATAAAATAGGACACTACTGAGAATATTGTTCTACAATATGTCCAATTTAATGTGACTTGGAGAGCTTTCCATGTTGATACAGATACAGTCCATTCCTTTTAAGAACTACATAGTGCTCCAACAGAAGAGCTGGCTCTGATTTATTTGAATTTATTTAAATTGTTTCCATATTTTTTGTTATTACAAACAATGCTGCAATAAACATTCTTTTTTTTTTCAGGAAAGGTTCAGGCAGGAATGAAGGTGAGAAGAGGCAGGCAGGAAGACAGAGGAGGAAGAAGCACTTTATTTCGATTTTAGTTGTTCACACTGGTTTTATTGTCCCTCAAACCCAGGGGGATGTGGCCTGTATCCTTTAGAGGCAAATGACCTACTGCTGCTCCTCCAAAGTATTTTATTTTCATTTAGTTGTTTATTTTGACTGTTCCCCCTGGCCCCAGGATGTGAACCTGGGTCCTTGGGAAATATGTGGACTGCACGCAAGTGGAGGCAGAGGACCTAACCACTATTCCACCAGGGCACAACTGCTCATTGTCTTCTGAGTGATCTTTATCTTATTGCTCTGAGGGAGCATTTTATATTTTAGAGAAATTAACTCTTTGTGATATGAGTTGTAAGATCATTTTTCAATTTACCGTCTTTCAATTTTTCTTGAATGGTGATTCCTGCTATGCAGAATTAAACAAAATTTTTGTAGGCAAATTTATTATAAACTTTTATAAGTTTTGGATTTTGTGTCCTGCTTAGAAAGTTTTGGTATTCTTTATATTTGTGAGCTCGTTTCTTTGATTGCTTCTTTTAGTAGAATCCCATTTATGGACTCAATCTTTTCTTTAATCTGAGCATCTTAGTTTTTGAACTTTATCTTCTGTTCCCTGAATTATGTTTCCTTAGGTGTTGGGGTTTTTCATGCTACTTTTCTTTTATGACCAGTGATCTTTGTTTATTCATCCTTAGTAAAGGAAAGGGTAGCGCACAAGTTTTCTTGTGTTTCTTTCTCTCTAGGTCTTTTGTAAAAGGCAAATGCGAGGATGCAGACAGCAGAGTTGACTACTCACGAAGTACAGCAGCAATCAGGCACAGCAATTTGGCCTCCTGAGTCCAGTCCCTGAGCCCTCCCTTACTTGAACACTTCCCCTGCAATGGCTTCAATCAATTGGAAATGGTAATTGAGATAAAATTTGTTTTTCATCCTCTAAATCCACAAACAAGACTTTCACTATAAATTCAATATTTTCTTTGTTAATATTTTTTCTTTTTTTTGAAAAAAGGAAGGGAGGAAAAGACAGGAGGAAGAAGAGCATTTAAGAGAAGAAGCAAGGACAAGGAGGATGACATCTTTATTTGGTTAGTTGCTCATTTTGGTTTTTCATGAAGCCCTAGGTATTGAACCTAGGTCATTAGGCTTGACATGGTTTACACACCAGTGTTTTAGCCACCTGAGTCACAAGGGCATGCTCCTCGAATCACTTTTTATAACCTGTTACTATGATTTCCTTAGAGAAACCAGTCTAAGGGATTCTATGCTTATCCATATCACCAAAGGACATAATATATTCATTAATCCTCTTATCTCAGGGTTTTCTTCCACATTCAAAAATTCTTACATTTGTAAGTCCCTACTGTTTTAAGATTATACAATCATACAAAGAAAAAATGAGCAACAAATCCTTACCAATTTTTCTGCTTCTGTGTTCATTTCCCTTAATTTCTTGATATGCTCCTTTTTAATCATGAGAATTTTTGATAATCTGGTCTAGAGACAAAGAAGAGATGTTATGGAATAGAGGTATTTAAGCATATCAAACATCAAATTTCCAGTATTTCATTAAGGTATTTTAACAGAATTTTGGTGTTTCAATATATAAAGGCATTTTATTTATTAAATCTTATTGGCTGACAAGGAAATAGCATTTAAAATGCATTGCATGTTAGACACTTGGACATATGACTGGAAACCATAAAATATAAGAAGAAAACATGGGCAATCCATTCCATGACACACTGGCCCTGGAGAGGTCGTGGGGGACTCTACTCCAGCAAGGAAAAAACAACAACAAATGGAATTACATTAAAAAGCTTCTGCACGGTAAAAAAAAAAAAACCTATCATCAAAACAAAAAGAAATCTTACTGAATGGGAGAAGACATTTGACATGGGGTTAATATATTCAAAATGTATAAAGAACTCATAAAGCTCAACAACAGAAAAACAAACAATCCAATCAAAAAGTGGGCAGAAGATCTGAAGAGACATATCTCCAAAGAAGATATACAGATGGCCAACAGACACATAAAAAGATGTTACTCATCTTATTAGGGAAATACAAATCAAAACAACAGAGAGGTATCACCTCACATCTCTTAGAATGGCTATTATCCAAAACCTGGAAATATGTGCTGGCAAAGATGTAAAAAGGAGACACTAGTACACTGTTGGTGCGAGTGTGTAAATTGGTACAACCACTACAGAAAACCGTATGGAGATTCCTCAAAAAATAGAGAATGGAAATTCCATTATGATCTCACTATGCCATTTGAGTATTTATTCAAATACCACTAATTTGAAGATATACATGCATCCCCATGTTTATTGAAGAGTATTTACAATAGCTAAGAGGTGGAAACAACCTGAGTGCTCAACAATAAATGAATGGATAAAGAAGATGTGGTATATACATAATGGACTACTATGTAGCTCTAAAAATAATGAAATCCTGTCAGTTGTGACAACATATATGGAACAAGAGGGGATTAAGCTAAGTAAAAGAAGTCAGAAGGACGAAGACAAATACTGAATGATCTCATTCATATATGGAATATAAAGAAACAAAGCAAACAGACAAAAGAAAAACTCTTGGCATTGACAAGAGAACAGAGGGGAATGGGGAAGGAAACAAGGGTACTAAGGGTCCAATGGACAGTGGTGGAGGACTATTCAAAATTTGGTAGCGTTTAATATATTCTCATATATTTGATAATAAGTGAATCTGCACATCTAAATTTTTAATATTTTGTAAATCAAAATTACTCAAAAAACAAAACAAAAACAAAAACTAATAATTCACTGTAACCAGGACATGTCAAAAGGACTAAGGAGTCAACCTGAAGAGACTTTCACTGGTCCTAAGTGAGACAATTTATGCCCTAATAAAAAACTAACTGCAAAGAATTGAAGCACAATTAAGTTGACAATCTATGTCCATAACGATATTTAAAGAAAAATGAACCATTTGAATACTAGTGATCAAACTTAAATGCTTCTTTCTCCTCTCTTTTCCTGCCTACCTGCCTACTTGCCTTCGTTCCTGCCTCTACCTTTTCTTAAAACGAAACAAAACAAGCACTTTTCCTGTTTTTCCTACACAAACTATATTCTTAGGTAACCAAATAATGGATTGGGGAAAATTTTCTTTATAGAACTGTTTCAGATAATAAACAACTAAGAATATGGAATCAGAATAGCACCATCTTGCAATCTTAATGAGTGAATGAACTGAGGTAATAGTAATCAGTGGCAGTAGTATAAAAACAAAGATAAAATGGGCTTCTTATCAGAACACAAAACCACCTATAAGTAATCACACATAAACAATAAACTCAACAAAAAAAGCTCAAATCTAATCAAACCTTACAATCCAATGATCAAGTCCATGAAATACAAAAGACATTGCCACTTGAGCACTCTGGTGGCCTAGTGGTTTAGTTCACCACAGAGCAGTCCACATAAATCCCAAGGTTCCCAGTTCAGGAGTCGTCCCACCAGCCTGCCTGCTCACCTTCATTCCTACCTGTGCCTTTTTTTTTTTTTTTTTTTAAACAACACAAACAAAAAAGAGATCACCAGGAGGAATCAGTCAATAAAACCCAACTTCCTTCAAATTGTTAGAAGGGAAAAAGAGGATTCACTATTGAAGAGATAACTGGAATTTCTCTTGAGAGGAAGGGAGAAGAGGAAGAAGCATTTTTTTTTAACGGAAGAAAGAGGAGGAAGAAACATCTTTTATTTAGTTGTTCATGTTGGTTTTTCACCCTGGTTGTGGGACACAAACCTGGGTCCTTGGACTATATGTGGTTCACACACTAGCATCTCAGCCTCCGGAACCACAAGGGTGCAGCTGAGACAACTGGAAAATTTGAATGCAGATATCTGATACTAAGTCTTTTTTGTTAACTTTTTAGATGCAATAATGGTATCATAGTTACATCTCTTTAAAAGTAGAAGACTTATGGGATTTTCCAGTCAAGATGGCAGCTTGGCAGGAGTGAGACTCACGTCCTCACCCACAGCAACTAGTAATTCACCTATTTTCCAGAAACAAACACTGAGGAAAAGTAGCGCAAGACTATAGAGACACAGTAGCAATCACGACCACAAAGGGTAGGCAAAAATATCAAGGTTCAGAGCTACATTTCAAATTTGCACTCAGGATTCCACGGAGGTGGTGGAAGTGGGGGAAGAACGGGCCCTCCCAGGAATGGCGAAAGCAGCAGAGAGCCCACACAGCAGAGCCAGGAGTCAGGGGAGAGGATGTGCAGAGCAGAGGGAGAATCAGTGCTCTGGGGGTGTGAACAAGCAGCACAGTGAGAAAATTACACTGGGAGCTGTCATAATGGGAAGGCAGCTGGGAGAATCCCCCTACCCACTTATCCCTCCCACCATACTACCCTGGAGCCCTAGGACCCACCCACTGCAAATCCTGCCCACAGGCTTAAAGGAAGAAGAGAGTCTTCAGGGGGAGAAACGGCTATGCTACCCATAGCACCACCCGGTGAGTGGAGGCAAAACTGCAGCCTGATTGCTGACTGGGGCAACAGCAAGGTGGTCATTATGGTTTGGAGCTGAGGTTGGACATTAGGGAAAAAGCTTTACATCTGCCACACAAAGCAAAAGGTAAAGGAATTTATCACCATAAAACCAATTCTACAAAAAAATACTAAAGGATGCTATATAAAGTGTATAGAAACCCCACTTAACAGTAAGACAGCAAATATAAAAAGTGGGAAGGAGAAGAGAACAAAAATTTGGATGGTTAGAATGAGTGGAAGACTAATGTGCTATCAAATAAAAAATAGAAAATAAACAGAATTTTTAATGCTAACTTCAGGGTAACTTCAAAATATATCTCCAGAGAAAAAGCAGAAAACAAAAAAGGAAACCAATTAAAATATAATCACACCCTACCCACCTAAGAAGAGAAAGAGAAGACCAAAGGCACTGTCTGGAACAACACACAGAAAACACGAATGGACTGAACTCACCCGTCAAATGACAGAGTGGCCGAATGGATTAAATAGCATAACCCAACTTTGTGTTGCAGGAAACTCACCTTCGTTCAAAAGATAAAGACTCAAAGTCAATGGCTGAAAGACAATCCTATAGTCAAATGGAAACCACAGAAAAGCAGGAATGATCATACTTATGTAAGATAAAACAGACTTCTAACTAAAAAGTGTAACAAAATAAAAGAGATGGACAATATGTAATGATTAAGGGGTCAATGCAGCAAGAGGACATAATGCTTATAAACATATATGCACCAAATGAAGGAGCATCAAAATAAATTAAGCAAGTATTCTTAGAACTGACAAGAGACACTGACAACAACACAATAATAGTAGGATATTTCAACACCCCACTTGCAACAATGGACAGATTAAGCAGGTAGAAAAGTAACAGGGAAATAGCAGCTTTAAATGACTATTTGAAACAGTTACGTATAATGGGCATATACTGAACACTTCATCCAGTGACTACAGATTCCACTTCTTCTCAAGTGCACATGGAACATTCTGAAGGATAGATCATGTGTTGGGACATAAAACATGTCTCAACCAATATACAAAGACTGAAATCATACCAAGAATATCTCTTACCCTAATGGCTTAAAACTAGAAATCAACTACAAAAAGAAAGTTGGAAGATGCCAAATTAATTGGAGACTAAACAATATGTTTCTGAATGACTCTTGGGTAAAAGAGGAAATCAAAGAGGAAGTAAAAAAAAAAACTTAGAAACAAATGAGAATGAAGACACAAGCTACCAGAACCCATGGGATGCAGCAAAAGTAGTACTAAGAGGGAAGTTCATTATAATCCAGGCCTACATCAAGAAACCAGAAATATCGCAAATTAACAACACTTAAAAGAGCTAGAGAAAGAAGAACAATTAAAACCAAAAATCAGTAGAAGAAAGGAAATAATCAAAATTTGAGCAGAAATAAATGAAATAGAAAACAAAAAGACTATCCAGAAGATCAATATAACAAGAAGTTGATTATTTGAAAAAAAAAAAAAAAAATTGACAAACCAGTGGCTAGACTCAAAGAAAAAATACAGAAACTCTTCGACTAGAATCAGAAATGAAATGGAAGAAGTTACAATAGATACTACAGAAATACTAAACATCCTAAGACTACAACAAAGTAAACAACCTTGAGGACATGGACAAATTTCTAGAAAAACAGAATATCGAGACTGAAACTGGAAGAGTTGGAAAACATTAACAACAATCACAAGCAAAAAAAATTGAAGAGGTAGTCAAAAGTCTCCCCCAAATAAAAAGCCCAGGACCAGATGGCTTTTCTAATGAGTTTTATCAAAACTTCAGAGAAGAATTAATACCTATTTGTCTCAAATTCTTCCAAAATAATGAAGAACAGGGAATACTCGCAAATACTTTCTATGAGGCAAACATAACACTGATACCAAAAGCTGATAGAGATGTCACCAAGAAAGAAAATTATAGACCAGTATCTCTAATAAACATAGATGCAAAAAATTTCAACAAAATATTAGCAAACTAAATTCAACAATGCAGCAAAAGGATCATCCATGACCAAGTGACACTAGCTATTATTCCAGAGTTTGGGAACAACAAACATTGGTGAGGATGTGGAGAAAAGGGAACTCTTTTACGTTGTTGGTGGGAATGAACATTGGTGCAACACCTAAGAAAACAGTATGGAGAGTCCTCAAAAAGTTAAAGATGGAAATCCCATATGATTCTGCCATCCCACTTCTGGGTGTTTACCCAAAAGATATAAAAGCACTAACATGCAAAGATTTATGCATACCCACGTTTATTGCAGCCCTATTCACAATAGCTAAGAACTGGAAACTACTTAAGTGCTCATTGTCAGATGAATAGATAAAAGATGTGGTAAACATATATAATATATATATATTATATATATATGATTTGGTGGAGGGGAGGGTTGGCATATATCTGAGGAATGGGGAAACTGCACATATGGGAACCTATCATATGAGTTTAATGTGTAAAATAAAAGTTATTGCAGTAAATAGAGCACTTATAATAAAATATTTAAAAATAAATGATATGTCTGGTATCTTCCAAATAATACAAAAAAAGAGAAAATGGGTTCAAATAAACTAAAACTGGCTAAGAAATATTGATAACTGTTATAGCTGGAGGATGGGTACAGAGAACTGTATTATGCAACTGTCTGCTTTTACATGCACCTGGTGAGATATATTACACATTTGTTCATTCAGACCACTACTTAGTACTAAGTAGGTTCAGTGTTCTGGACTGAACGCCCTTCTCTGAGTTGTTGAATTTATGGAAATTTCTATTTCTTTAGAGTTGGAAGCAGTAAAAGATGAGATGAAGGAAACATTCTCTCTCCCTTCTTTTTCTGTTTTATCTTTTGTGTTGTTCTTGATAGAAAATGATGCTGTTTCTTTTTATCTCTTTTCAAAACTGGGTCTTCTTTAACAGAGTGAATCCTTTTCACAGTCATCAAAATTCTTAACTACATGAAACAAAAAATTCCCTCAAAAAGAAAACTCATTATAAACTATGAATTATGAAACTTGTAACAAATTTTTAATGATGTTTATTTAATCATAAGGAAAAATAATAGTGTTGCTTCTTTGTGGTTAAGTTAATTGCCGCCGAAGAATGCAAAGTACATACTGCTGGGTTTGAGGTGAAATAACCGGTGTGGACAGCTAAATAAAAATAAAATAAACTTCTTCCTCCTCTCCTTCCTGCTTGCTGGCCCATTTACCTTCATTTCTGCCTGCATCTTTCTTCAAAAAAAAAAGGAACTCCAAAGTTTAATATTAAAGACAAAAGAGTTTCATAAAAAAAAAAGATAACAAAACATAAGTTCATAAAATAACTTAAAAAATTTTATTTTATTTCTTAATGCAAGTAATGAAACTAATGTTTTAACTAGCTTTAAATGTTTATAATGTAATTTAAGCAGTGAAATAAAATATTTTAGCAGTAGCACCATAGTACTTAGTTTCTGGCTCCCTCTGCTGGTGGGACACATGCACACTCCTCTCCTCTCCTCCAGCTCTCCCTCTTTCCCTCCCCGCCCCCCAAATATGATATATAACATCTTTTACTGCTCCTACTTAAAAGCATGAATTTAAAAAAACACAACTGTCTTATTTGTGATAAGGATAAGTCTTGGTTCTTTTCATAATTTTCAATTTTTCAAATAAAAATATGTTTTTGCCTTTGGAAACTAAATGACAAGAAATACTAGATTTCAAGGAAAATTAACAATATATGACTGAGGGATACAGAATGCCAAAACATGCACATAAATGCCACAAATTTTCCTCAAAATAACATCATTTGTGAAAGTAAACACTTTATTTTACATATATATATACATATACACAAAGATTTTTTTTTTTTAAGAGGAAGGAAGGCAGGCAGGATTGAAGGAAGAGAGAGGAAGAAGAATTTTATTTATTTAGTTGTTCATTTTAGTTGTTCCATCCTGAACCCGGGTCATTGCGCTGTATGTGGACCACACCCTAAGCATGGGCTGATTAGCACCCGAGCCACCAGGGTATGCCCACTGTATATTTTAATGAATCATGTTATAAACATTTTATTTACAAAGATCCTATTCTAAGTCAAAGTAGCCTTTTTAAAATAAAGGAAAATAGATCACACATTACTTAATAGGCTGTAATTAAAACTAAACAAGTCATTTACTATACATTTCAAAACAAATAGTTCATTGCATTCTTAAGGGTCAGGCTATTCAGGAAAATAGTACTACATAATCTATATTTGCTCCAATTTAGGCTCAGATTTCTTAGTATGTAATTATTAAATACTCAGCAACTGAATAGCTTTGTCTCAAAAAAGAAATAAAGTTCCTCCTAACTAGAGAACTAGTCAACACATAACTGTTGAGTAGACTGATAATGGTAGAATGCACTGAGCTTACTAAATAAAAGGCGTCATGCTAATACAGGTTATTAACAGCTAACCATTCAGTTTCACAGAGCATATGCTAGAATGTTAGTCCTTAACATAGCAAAATAGTACCAAACCCAAGAAAAGTCCAACAAAAATGATTTATGACATTTCTTATGACACTTGTGAAGGTTTGTTGGAAATAACAGTTCTCAAAACCAGCACGATGATTTCTTTCTTTTTTCTTTTTTTGAGAGGAAAGAAGGGGGAAGAGGAAGAAGCATTTTTATTAATTTGCTTATGTTTTGGTTTTTATCCCCGGACCTGGGTCTTGAACCTAGGTCCTTGGGTTTTACATGGTCCACACTTCAGCTGTTTCAGCTGCCTGTGCCACAAGGGTGTATCTGAGCACAATGATTTTTTTTTTTAAACTAAAAATATTTCATCCTAGAAAAAGTTTTAACTTTAATAACATGAAAGACATTGAGCTTTAAAACAAACAGTCAAGATATTTGGAGCAATTCTTACCACTTGGATAAGGAATTCTACTGGAAAACCACCTAATGTTTCTGTCTCAGAGCCAGAAATTTTACTTCTCCAAGGTGACTGTCCTAATAAAGGATCATTATCCTATGGGAATAAAAGGGAATTATTCAACCACTGATTATTCAAAAGGAAGCATCTTATTTCTAGATAAAGAGTAAACTCTACCATAATAAATATTATTATCAAAATCTTACAGAAAAAGAAAATATTTCCAAAGTTGAAGAGATATTTATTTAATATCTAAAACTCAAAATAATGTGAATATCTCTTAAGGTTGCTGTAATAGATGTGTGTAAGAACATGGTTCAATTCATCATAACCATTTAAACTGCTAATGACATTCATAAAAATATAACTTACTGTAATTGGTGACTGGAGAGGAGGAGTGTAATGTAACCGTGGTGGAGTCATAAAAAATCGAGAAGGCCGCTGTTTTTGTCCAAAGGCAGCAATTGGCATTGTATCATGAGGCTCATTACTCTTAGGGAGAAGAGGAATCCACAAACCTTGAATAACTTTACCAAATCATTTTAGCTTTATAAACATTCTATTTCAATCTGATATGTACACTAGCTCATCTGCTATGAAATATAGAATATACTATCCTATACAGATCAAAGGACTAGAATTTAAGTGAGAGCATGAAAATATTACTTTGCTACCAAAATGATAAATTCACAAAATAGGAAAATTAAGAAAATGATGAAAGATTCAAAACAGGATCAAAGATTAATATTAAAATGCTCTATGGCTATGTTTGGTTATCTGTGTGGTAGAGTATCTGAATATTACCTACTGTAATTAAAGTCAACTGTTATCTGGCCAGGGAAAAATATTTAGGTGAAATCACATTAAAGATGCAGACAGAATTTTCCCTTTTTTTGAAAGGGTAACTTTAAAGATTTTATCCTTTTGAAAAAAAACAAAGGTGTGCCCTGGTGGAGCAGCAGTTAGGTCATCACCTCCAAAGGAGGCAGGCCACATACCACCGGGTTCAACTCCTGGATTGGGGGCAGGAGTATGTAGAAACAACCAATGTGAACAAGTAAAAAATGGAAATAAAATAAAATGCCTCTTCCTTCTTTCTTCTTGCCTGTCTGCCTACTCACCTTCATTCCTAACTATATCTTTCCTTAAACAAACAAACAAACAAAACCCCCCAAACTTAAGGTTGGTATACTTTGTTCTGTTGAGTTCAAATTTTCCTTCTTCCCTATATCTCATCTCAAAAAAGCATGTTTGATAAGGAAACTCATAATCAACAGTCATTGTTTGTATTATTATTTATCTATATTTTAAAGCATTTTTATTTGTTCAATTTGTTTTTTACCTCTAGCCCTAGGTCTTGAACCCAGGCCTTTGGGTTTTACATGGTCTATATCCCAGTCATCTGAGCCTCCTGAGTCACAAAGGTACAAATGAGTATTATTTTTAAAAAGCACATATCAGAAAAGAAGGGTTCTTTTATTTTTACGCTGAGGAAAAAAAAACTTTAATTTTAAATGAAAGTTCATAATCCTTAAAAATCAAGTTTATAACAAAGAAATGAAAAAAAGGAGGCTAATTCCCATAAAACTTAGAGACAAACAATTTTGTTATAAAAAGGTGATTATTCACTTTTTAAAGCTATTAGATTAGAACTCTTAAATTTATTTTTTAAAAAAGGTACAGGCAGGAATGAAGGTGAGCAGGTAGGCAGGTAGGGGCAGAGAAGCGGAAGAAGCATTTTATTTAGTTGTTCATAGTGGTTGTTCCCACCCCCACTCACCACCTTTGTTGAACCTGGGTCCCTGGGACATATGCGGGAAGGCGCCAGCTGGAGGTGGAGGCTGTGGACTTAAATGGAAAACCACCAGAGTGCACCTTAAATTTATTTCAACTTATTAGAAAGGTGTATAACTTCCATGACATTACTCAATCATGAACATGAAATATTGGTGTAGTAGTTTAATGGACTGCATCAGAAGTTAAAAAAATCTATAGTTTTTAATAAAGTAATATACTAAAATCATAGCTTTATCATCGAAAAAGTGGAGGTAAGTGAGACCCATACTGCATGCAGCTCTTAAGGATAACATAAAACAACAAATGCTAAAGCAAATGATGTTACATACATTTAAATTTGTAAGAGGACTATACTTTAACAAAACAACTGGAATTAAAGTATTTTGTAGCTTATTCTCCAATATTATTTCATCCAGAGCAATTTCTATCACATTAAAGTGTTATGTGGGTAAGATCCAAAAGAGAGATGCTAGCTTCTGGAAAACGTGGAAGACTTAAGTGCTATTCTACTCCAGGGTCAGTAGGCAAGGCTTGGAAGAAAGAATCTTTCTTCCCCTGTGACCTAAAATCTTGATCCTAACATAAAATAGAATCTCTTAGGAAGGTCTATAGAACACTTAAAAGGCATCAACACAAAGGTATTATGAAATATTACTTACAAGAACTTCATAGTCAGGGATGGTGTGGGTCCCAAGCCCTGCCCTATCAAAAGTGACTCTGTAGGTAGCATTAAGAGTATCCACAGCATCGATTTGTCCAGTAAACAGACCATCATGAACACCACGTAATCGTGCTGAGAAAACAAATTAAAAGGCATTAAGGTGTTTGGGAGATACAAAGTAATTTCAAAAACAAAAATGGTCGAAGCACGTAATTTAAAATTTAGAAAGTACAGCATTATTGCCTATTAGTTGTTTTTCTTTTTTTAAAGTACAGTTCAGATTTAGAGAAACACAAAAAATTTGAAACAAAAGGCAAGACTACAAATGATGATTCCTAATCTGATATATGAATCAAATTGTATATCTACCAAATTAAGGGGAACATTTTTTATATCATTACTTTAAATCTCAAAAAAAAAAGTCAACAGAACTTAACTAATTATATTCATGAGTAAAACATTAGGAATGGTTCAACTTCACCTCCCCAGCCACAAAGATAAGGATGTCATGCAGAAAAGAAAAAAATGTAATATACTAAGTCTGAGACTGCTAATCCTCAGAAAGGCCTGCCTTGCAAGGCTAGCATCTGGGAACTTGAATTTCGAGTGTTACGATTATCTCCATGCTAATAAAAATAGCTTACTATGCTAAATTATCTATGCTAACAATGTTTATTTACCTGTTTTCTTTTGGGGACTCGAGTTCCAGTGTATGCTAGGGAGATGGGTGCCTACATGAACAGTCCCCAGTAAAAACCTTGGAGTGAGTTTCCCTCGTAGACAACACAAGTGTCATTACAACTTGTTGCTGGAGGAATTAAACAAGTCTTGTGTGACACCGCAGAAAAGGAACTTTTGTAAGTTTGCACCTGGTTTCCTTCTGGACTTTGGCCCCACATACTTTTGCTAATTCTGCTTTGCATCCTACTCTGTCATGAGTGATGGGCACAATGAGCGTACAACTATGTGCTGAGCACTCTAAGTCTTTCTAGTGAATCACCAAACCTAGTGGTCTTGGGGGCCCCTCCCACAGGTGAATTCATGTGTCATTATAATTTAATTCTAATTTCAAATAATGTCAGGAAAATTCAAGCATACTGCCAACATGAGTGAAAAATACAAGAGAAGTGGCACTTAAGACATTAAACTAGACAAATGACACATTTTCTACGGACAAAATGTACAATATACAATTTATTTTTTAAAGAGGAAGGCAGACAGGCAGCAAGCAGGAAGGGAGAGGAGGAAAAAGGATTCTATTATTCTTTTTTTTTCTTTTCAGCTGTGAACTTAAGCCAGCAGGCACTGGTTCAATACCTGCACCACCAGGGTGTGCAAAAACACACAATTTTAACAGAATCCAAACTCAGATCAAAACTGCTTAAAAGGGTTAATTAATTAAAACGCAACTGCAGGAGATTAAAATATTCTCAGTCTTTGGCAAATCAATTAAGGGAAAAGTAAACAGATGTTTAGAATTTCTAAGCAATGAATGAAGTTAAATAAGCATATAAACTGAAAAGGACTTCCAGTTATGGCAGTGTGACGAGGCTGGTTATTCCCTACAAGTATAAACTTGTGCAAGGTTGTCAAAGACCACCATTTTAAGATATGGGAAAAGGACCAAATGCAGAAAATTAAGAACTGTTTACAGCTGAAAAAAACTAGAATTTCAGGTAGGATGGGGAAGTCAGTTGCCTTTTTAGCCTAAGGTTATCCAAATCCTCCACAAGGTTGGTGAGAAAGGTTTTACTGGTGTATGGCCAGTCAGGAAAACCAGCAGTGTTGCTGGAGAGAGGGGCAGAACAATGTGGAACAATGGGTAAAACCAGTGACCACTTGAGTTAAAAGTAGTAAATTCAATCAGAAAAAATAAGAAAAATCCACAACTTTGTAAGCCCAAGGTGTAGTTCTGGCTGAGGTAAGCAGCAAAACAGCCAAACATTTAACAGAGATCTTGGAAACTAGAGAGTCATAAAAGGGCTGAAATAGGCTCTGCGTAAATACTTGGCTAACTAGAAAACTATGTGAATGGGTGGGAAAGACCTAAGAGATTCTGGTAAGAAGTAAAAGCTAAGGATGACTTTAAAACTGACAGCAACTTCATGTTTCCCAGCCCACATGTAGATCAATCTGAGGTCATTCTGGATTAAGATGTTTGACCGCAACCTCTGCCAAACTCAGTGGCTAACCACTAAATTATACAGACAAAGGAGTAATCCTTAGAAAGTCATTCCTACAAATAAACACAGGAATAAAAAACTGAACGGAAACATCAACTGTCAAAAAAAAATTAGAATACAGACGGCTTTAGTATATTATAGAAAATAGCTAGTTCTAAGCAAACATCTTCTGAAATACACCTGGCACATTCTCTAAGATGTAGACCATATGCTAGGCCATAAAACAAGTCTCAAAATGAAAAGAACTGAAATCATTCAAAGTACATTCTCCAATCCCAATGAAATTCAATTAGAAATTCAATTAGAAACCAAACATATTTGGTTATGCAAAGTAAATTAAGATAATACTTGTAACATGTACAATTAAGAACGCTAATATAAGCAGCTTCCTTTTTTTCTGAGGGGAAATTTGGAGGGAGGGCTATCTTATATTCTGGCATATACAGTGTAATCAAATATATCAAACTTTACAGGAAGAAATAAAATTTTAGGGGTTACTTTCTACACTTTCGTAGGGTTTTTTATATACTACTTTTATAAATCAAGAAAAAATATATTTCTATATTTTTAATGGATTGTCTGTGATGATATGTCCTTCCACACATCCATATTTGAAGCACAAATCAGGTTACTCTACTATTATAGGAATTTCTATCTGTTCAAGCGATGACTTCTATTCAGTTTTACTTAACTGGTTCAGAGACTTTAAAAACTTTTTTGGTATAAACCTCTTTGTCTCTAATGTAGCCTTCTCCTTAACAGCCATTTCTGTATTGGATTATTTGTGCTGACAATGCAAAGCTAAAAAAACAAAAACAAAAACAAAAACAGCAACCTACGTTAGTATATGCAATCACTCAGGAAAAACAATCAGACTCTAGGTCAGAATGCCAAGTTCAGGAGACTAAGAAAAAACATGTTATTGTGGTAATAAGCATTATCCTAAAGCTTGAGAATATAATAAGAAAATAATTTAAAAAACAAATTCTTTAAGTAGGTTGACCGTAAGACCGTGTAGCTGATTAGCCCAGGACAATGTTCATTTTCACTTCTCCAGGTTCAATTATTAACAGCACTTCTGCTTTTATTCTCCAAAGTATGCTTATTTGATTGATAAATTATATGGTCATTCTACCTCTCTGAACGTTTATAAGGTTAAACATGCAATGCAATAAAAAGATACTTTTCTCTAGTACAACAAATGGTTTGCTGAGAATCTGGTGAACATATCTAATGGTATCCAAAAAAAATCCAAGCCTAGAAAATAATTTCATTATAAACATAAAAAGGCAGCTTTAAGGATGATTGGTCAGAGCCTCAGTTATGGGCTAGCTTTAGTTAACTAGCAGCTATCAAGTCTTAACGCTACACTGACTTCTATAAATCACATCTTTCATGTCTCCTTGATTTCTTTTCACTTTACCCCTTTGATTTTAAAAACCCATGTTATTTTCAGGACAGTTCAAATTCTTAAAATTTCTTAACAAACCAATAATTTTTAAAATTTATTTTTATATACCCTGACCTCTGACTCCACAGAGTTCTGATTCTAGAACTATTCAGAGTTAACATGATAAATTCCGCTGCAATGTGGTCAAAATATCATGTCTAGTTGTTTCTCCAAAACTTCTCTATTCAAATTTTCTATAATTTTGAGTATGTGGTGTTTGTTAAAAAACCCTGTGCTCTTCACTTTTTATCTAAGAATCATTTACAAAGTATAGTCACTTTTTCCTGGCTTTCTTTGCTCCTACTGCAAAATCCCTAATGTACAATTTTAAAAATTACTTGATGTTTTTTGATGAAGAACACTACTCAGTTTACTAAAAATTTTCCCAATTAGGAATGAGGAATGCTTGTTTATAGCATCTCTCTTGCTAGGTAAAATTTACATACAAAGAAATAAAATTTCAAGAATACAACTCCCTAAGTTTTGACAAATAAATACATTTGTGCAAAACAAACCTTTATCAAACAGAATATTTCTATCATCCCAGGAAGTTCCCCCTTCCCAGCTGATCCCCTCTTCAGACTCACTTTTCTGGTATTTTCCCACTTACATTTTGTCTATTCTGCAACTTCACATAAATGGAACAATACACTATGCATTCTTCAGTTTTCAGCTTCTTCTGTTCAACATATTGCCTGAATTTATAAGTTAGTAGTTCCTTGTTATTGCCTATTTATATTCCATCATAAGATAGTATCATGTTATGTTTATCTTTTCTCCAGCTGTTGTACTAATTCCAAATTTTGGCTATACAATTATTAACAAAGATACTATAAACAGTCTTGTACATATCCTTCTGAAGACAGCTATTTTTACTTCTCTTAAGTGAAAGCCTTGAGGCAGAACTGCTCGATCAATTAAATTTTATGTAAAGCTGTCATGAGTTTCTGCAAAGTGGTATACCATTTTACAGCTCACCAGCAATGTACAAGTATGGTAGTTTCACATCACTGAAAACACTTGGTGTTTTTCAGTTATTTAAATTTTAGTATTCTGATGGTGTTCCATGTGCTTCTAATTTGCATTTAGCTGATGATATTGAGTACTTTTTCATGTATTTCATTAGCCATTCATTTATCTTTCTTTGGGAAGCGTCTATTCAAGTGTTTAGTCTTTTATTTTTAATCTACTATTTGCATTTTTATTATTAACTTAGAGTTCTTTATATTTTCTACATATAAGTGTTTTTCTTATGTTTTGAAAATAATTCTTCCCAGTATATGATTTGTCTATTTATTTTTTTAATGGCAATTTTTTTTAAAAGGAGAGGTGCAGGCCGGAATGAAGGCGAGTAGGCAGGTAGCCAGGAAGAGACAGAAGGAAGAAGCATCATTATTTTTATTTTTTATTTAGTTTCATGCTGGTTGTTTTCCTCCTGGCCCCTGGCCCCCCACCAACCCAGGTCCAAGACTTGAACCCAGGAGGCTTGCTCCTTTTGGAGATGACTGACCTAACCACTGTCCCACTGGGGTGTGACAATGGTGGTTTTTAATAAGCAGAAATTTTAAATTTAGTTTAACCTAAAAATATTCTTTTTTCACAATTAATTTTTATTTTTACACATTAAAATAAACTCATATGTAGAGGTTCCCTATTCCTCACTTTTTTTTTTTTTTTTGATAATTATGCTCTTTGCCAGATCCAAGAAATCTCTTTTTATCAATTATAAAGATATTTTCCTTCATTTACTTGCAGAGCACTATAACTTTAGCTTTTATGCTTAGCACTTTAGTTCATTTTAGATTATGTCTTTTTGCAGAGGTTGAGGAGGAGTCAAGGTTCATTTCATTTACATATGAATATCTAGTTGTTCTATTACATGGAAATGCTTTGATGCCTTCAGGAAGTCAACTACACATATATGTGGGCCTATTTTTCGTTTAGATTATCAGTCCTATTTTCTTTCTTTTTTTTAAGGAAAGGTACAGACAGGAATGACAGCAGTAGTAGGCAAGCAGGCAAGAAGAGAGAGAAGGAAGAAGCATTTTTATTTTATTTCCTTTTTAGTTGTTCACACTGGTTATTTCCCTGACCCAGAACTCAAGTCCAGGCGTATGTGGCTTCTGTCTTTTGGAGGTGACTGACTTAACCACTACTCCACGAGGGCGTGCACTCATTTTCATAAACATTAGAATAAGCATGTCAATTTCAAAGAAAGAAAGAAAGAAAGAAAATGCCTATTACTTGGACTGTTCTAGACCAATGTTGACAGAACTGCCATTTTTGATACTACTGAGTTTTCCAATCCATGAAAATATACTTTATTTCTTCAATTATTCATGTTTTTACACTATTATGAATACTATCAATCACTTTTTGAAATGTCATGTTCCAATTGTTTTCTTATACATAAATACAACTAATTTTCATATTGAATTTATATCTAGAGACCTTGCAAAAATTCATTTATTGATTCTAGTAGTTGATTGATTCCTTAAGATTTTCATGAACACAAACATCTGTGAAAAGTTTTACATCTTCCAATCTTTATGATTTTTTTCCTGCTTATTTTATTCCAGCAGAAGGCTGAATACAAACGGTGAATATATCCTTCCATTGTTCCCCATCTTAATAGCAAAATGTTCAAAATTTCACCTTTAATTAAATAGCTGAACATAAATTTTTACATAAATGAACTTTGTCATGTTGAGGAAGTCCCCTTCTATTTCTGGTTTTTTGAGTTTTATGAAGAGTGGGCATTAATACTATCACATGATTTTTCTTACTCTATTGAGAAATGTGATTTTTCCATTTTATACTTCCACCCATGGTTGAATAATTATATTAACTAATTTTTTAAAAGACTTTGTTTCTTAGAGCAGTTTTTGGTGCACAACAAAATTTAGTGGAAAGTAGAGTTCCCATACATGCCCTACCTCTCCACTCCCTAAGAGCTCCCCTATAAATGCATATAGTTCTTCCTGACATACCCATAGGATTCCTTACTATCACCATACCACACCAGAGTGGCACACTTGATAAGGCTGGTGAATCTACAATTATAAATATTGCCCAAAGACCCCAGTTTACATTAGGACCTACTTACACATTCTGTAAGTTTTGACAAACGTCTAATAGCATGTACCTGCCATTCTATATAATATAGAATAGCTTCACTGCCCTAAAACAATGTGCTCTATTTATCACTCTCCCCTCAACCCTTGGCAATAACTGATCTTTTTGTTGTCTCCATACTTTTGACCTTTCAAGAACGTCATATAGTTGGAATCACTTGGCATGTAGGCTTTTCATACTGGCTTCTTTTCACTTAGCATTTACGGCAACTCCATCTCTTTTCACAGCTTGATAGTTATTTCCTTTTTAGTGCTGAATAATGTTCAATTGTTTGGATGTACCACAGTTTATTCATTACCTACTGAAGGACATAATGGCTGCTTCAAAGACTTGGCAGTTATGAATAAAACTAATACAAACATCCATGTGCAGATTTTTGGTGCAGACAATAAGTTTTCAACTGAGTAAATATTAAGGAGTGTGTTTACTAGATTATATGGGATAACATTATAAAAATGTTATATAAATGGCATGGTGTTGAGTATCTTTTCGTGTGCTTATTTACCATCTGTACATTATCTTCTTTGGTAAGATATCTGTTTAGATCTTTTCCCCATTTTTAATCAAGTTGTTGATTTTCCTATTACTTTTAAGAGTCCTTTGCATATTTTGAATAACAGTTTACATTTTTTAGGAAACCAGATGCTATTTGCATATATTCCCTCCAGTGTGTGACTTTTCTTCTCATTCTTTCTTCTCCCCGCCGCCCCCACCTTTTTTTTTTTTTTTTTGAAAAAGAAAGGAAGGCAGGCAGCAGGCAAGAAGAGAGAGAGAAGAGGAAGAACCATTTTAGTTATTTAGTTATTCATTTTAGTTGTTCCCCTCCAGTCCAGGCTACAGACCTGGGTCTTTAGACTTTATGTAGACTGCTCCTCAGATGCAGGCTTAACTTAACTTGAGCCACCAGGGAATGTCTCTTCTCATTCCTTTGATATTGTTTTCAATTATTTTATTGTGGTGAAATACACATAAAAGTTAAGATCTTAATCATACTTAAGTATACAGTTAGGCAGTAAATATTCAGTTGTAGAACCATCATTCATATCCATAACTTCTTTATTTTGTAAAACTGAAACTTTATACCACTAACTTTGTACTCCACCGGTGTGCCCTGGTAGGTGTTGGGCACAGTCCACATACATCCTAAGTTCCCAGGTTCACGTCCCAGGACACACAGGAACAACCAAGATGAACAACTAAATGAAATAAATGAAATTCTTCCTCCTCTCTTCCTGCCTGCCTGCCTGCCTGCCTCTGGTTGCCTTCATTCCTGCTTGCATCTTTCCTTTAGAAAAACAAAACAAAACAAAGCCTTCCCCATTTATACCTAGTAGGCTCTGGAAGCCACCATCCATTCTACTTTCTGTCTCTAAGACAATATTCTAAGCAGCTCATCTAAGTGGAATCATACAGTATGTCATTTTGCAATTAACTTAATCTGACTTAGTATTAGGTCCTAAAGGTCCACCCACGTCACAAACAGTAGGATTTCCTTTTTAAATAATACTTCACTGCACACCTGCATGTGTGCATGCCCGTGCAAACACACATACACACGCTTTCTTTATCCATTGGTCTGTGGACACTTAGGCTATTTCCGTATCTTGGCTTTTGTAAATAATGGTGCAAATGAGCATGAAGGTACACAATATTTCAAGATGATGATTTTGTTTCCTTTGGCTAAATATCTAGAAGCAGAATTACTTGGTGATATGGTAGCTCTATTTTAATTTTTTGAGGAACGCTATATTGTATTCATAGAGGCTGCACAATCTATATTCCCACCAACAGAATACAAAGTCTCCCTTTCCCCACATTCTCACTAACTTATTTCTTGTCTTTCTGATACTAGTTATTTTAGCTGGTGTGAGATGGTATCTTATTGTGGTTTTGGCCTGTGGTACCCTGATGATTAGTGTTGTTGAGCACCTCATAGAAGACCTGTAGACAATTTGCATGTCTTCTTTGGAGAAATAGTCTGTTAGGATCATCTGTCCATTTTTAAATTAAATTGTGTTTTTCTGCTATTGAGTTGCATGTGTTCATTATATATTTTGTAACTCTTTCTTAGATATTAAATTTGCAAGTATTTCTCTCATTCTATAGGTTACTCTATTTTGTTAGTTTCTTTTGCTCCACAGATACTTTTTGTTTGACGTAGTCCCACTTGTTGATCATTGCTCTTTGTTTTTGTTGTCATACCCAAAAAGATCATTGCCAAAACCAATCAAGGAGCTTTCCCCTATATTTTATTGTAGAGATTTTATGGTTTCAGGTCTTCCAGTTAAGTCTTTAATTCACCCTGAGTTCACTTTTGTGAATGCTGTAAGACAGGAATTCAGTTTTATTTTTTTAAGTGAACACCTAATTTTCTCAACACCATTTATTGGAGAGACTCTCTTTTTCTCACTGAGTATTCTTAGCTGCCAGTTCTCAACTACCAGTTGATCATATGTGCATAGGTTTATTTCTGTGCTCTCAATTCGTTCCATTGGCTGATGTGTCAGTATTTGTGCCAGACCCATATTGTTATCATATATTCATAATATAGTTTGAAATCAAGAAGTGTGAGTTCTCCAGCTTTGTTCTTCTTAAGATTGCTTTGGCTACTCGTCTTTTGCAGTTCCACATGAATGTTTCTGTAAAAAATGTCACTGGAATTTGCATAGGAAGTACACTGCATCTGTAGGTCCCTTTTGGTATTATGGACATTCTAATATTATGTATTCTAATCCACGAACATGGGATAACTTTCTTTGTATCTTCTCAATTTCTTTCCTCAAGTGTTATAGTTTTCAGTATGAAGATCTTTCACCTCCCTGATTAATTCCTAAGTATTTTATTGTTTTTGATGTTATCATGACTAGGACTGTTTTCTTACTTTCTTTTTCAAATATTTTGTCATTAATGTGTAGAAGCATAACTGATTTTTTTATGCTGCACTTTTCCTGACTCATTTAATAGTTCTTAGTATTTTGTAGAGTCTTTAGGATCTTCTATATATAAGATCATGTCAGTTTTACTTCCTTCTTTATGATGTAGATGCCTTTTATTTATTTTTCTAGCCCTATTGATTTGCCTAGGACTTTTGGTACTATGTTAGTGAGAATGGTCATATCTTTTTCCTGACCTTAAAGGAAAACTTTTCAACCTTTCCCTGCTAACTGTGAGCTTGTTCTCTAGTTTCTTAAAGTGGAAGTTAAAACACACACACACACACACACACACACACACACACACACACACACACACACACGCTTTCTTTTTGGATGTATTTAAAATTGTAAATTTCCAAGTACTATTTTAGCAATAGCCTATATTTTTTATGTTCCATTTTTATTATATTTTAATTAGAAATATTTTCTATTTCCCCTTGAGGTTTCTTAGAAGGGGAAATTACTTAGAAATATACTTAATTTTCAAATATTTGGGTATTTTCAGAGATTTTATTCTTTCTATCTCAATTCTGTTGTGCTTAGGAGAAATTCCATGTAAGATTTCAATCTCTTAAAATGTACTTACATTTGTTAATGAGCCAGTATATAGTCTATCTTGATAACATCTGTGTATAAGCAAAGAATATGTATTCTGCAGTCTGGACTATAATGTGATATATACAAATACCAATTAGGTCACTGTGATTGATATTGTTCAGATTCTCTATTTTTGTACTGATTTTCTCCCTGCTGTCACTTACTGATAGAGGCATTAAAATATACAACTATGATTGTCAATTTGTGTACTTCATTAGTTGTCTCAATTTTTGTTTTAAGTACTTTTGTTTATTAGGGACTGACTAAAAGATATATATTACGACTGTTATGTTTTTCTGATGCACTGTTTTTTGTTTTTTAAAGAACAGATGCAGGCAGGAATGAAGGTGAGCAGAGGCAAGCAGGCAGGAAGAGAGGAAGGTTGTTCTTGGTTGTTCTCCCCAGGCCTGGGATACAAACCTGAATCCCTGGGATGTATGCAGACTGCACTATTGGCTGAAGGCAGAGGAACTGATCACTACTCCACCAGGGTATACTGAATTGAGCTTTTCAACACCATATTCTTTTTTTGTTGTTGTTTAAGGAAAGGTACAGGTAGGAATGAAGGTTAAGTAGGTAAGCAGGCACAAAGGGAGAGGAGGAAGCAGCATTTTATTTTATTTTTATTTAGTTGTTCACCTTGGTAGTTCTCCCTGACCCCAGGGAGCAAACTCAGGTCCTTGGGATGTATGTGGACTTTGCTAGGCCAGAGGCTGCCTCTCATATCTTATGCAACATGTTGTTTTTCTAACTGCTTTCAAATTTTTCTCTGTAGTTTGTATTGTATGGGTTTTGAGTATTGTAGGTTTGTAGTTCAGAGTTTCCTGGAAATATACTTTCTAAAAAATATCAAATGTGGGAATATTTCATTTTTTATTTTGTCGAATGGTGTCTGGTGGCACTGTGTCTCTTCATTCTTTTGAGGGATTCCAATTACATATGTTATATGGTTAATACTGTCCGACAGGTTTTTGAGACTCTTAATGTTTTTTTGTTTCCATTTTTTCCACCCTGTTTTCATAATGGATGACTTCATAGTGGACTTTCACAGTGGATGTTCATACTCAAGTTCAAATCTTCGTTTTTGCTGTTTCCAATTGTTTTTTTTAAGCCCATTCAGAATTTTTCTCTTCAGATCCTGAAGCTTCTAATTTTCAATTGATTTTGTATAAATAATTTCCATTTATCTAGAGATTTCCCCATTCACTACAATCATATTTACATTTAAATTCTTGAACATGTTTTCTAATGGATATTTTGAAGTTACTGACTGCTGTCTTTATTATCTGAGCCATCTGAATGTGTATTCTATTCATGGCTTTTTCTCTTGACTATAGAACCAGTTTTCATGTTTCTTCATGGATCTAGTAATTTTGTATTTTATCCTGGACTGTGTGCTGCACGTTTTTCTGGTAAACAAAAAATTACTGTCAAATCTTTTTGGGTATCTCATGCTTGCTCTTATATTTTGTTAGGGTTAATCTGTTTCAGTTAAAAATTTAATTTAGAGCATCTTTACTTCTTAATGAGGTTATTTGATTTTCATGTGTCACAAAATATTACTATATTCTTTTGTCTTTTTCAATCCTTTAATAAATTTAAAAATCATTCTTATCTTACAGATCATATAAAAAATTGGTGACAAACTAGATTTGGCCCAGAGGTCATATCTTGTTGAACCCCGCTCTAGACTAAATTAGGTCAGTGTGTCACTATACTTGTGCCATTATTTTCTGGTCACGGTTATCCTGTAGACTTCATATCTGTATGTATGCATGTATTTGTGCATGTATATGTACACATATACAAATATGTATAATTGTTAAGAACTATTTTTTTTCCAAGCATGCTATATTTCCCTCACTTCATCACCCTCCACTCCCATTCTTAGACTAATTTTGTTAAGAGAGAGATCCTATCACCTCTAATATTTGTACAAGATAAGCTGTCATGGTAGGTTATGTATGACCAAGTCCATTCTCCTCTTCCCATATGCATTTCATGTGCATGACACACTCTTCCTACAATCTACCTTTCCTCTCAATTACCAATATTTACAATATAACAAAAACATGTACCACTTTTATAAACAGAAAAAATGATATAAATATGTAACTCAAGGCTTCTTTTCTCCAGAAAATATTCCCCACAATCCAACCATTTTTCAAACCCTTTCAATGCAATTACTAACCTATCTACCTACCTACTTAATACCTTACTACTTCTTATATCACAAATAATTCCCATTTTAGCTTACCAAATTATCAAGAATTAACTTATACTTCAGGTTTTGCTGGGAGTTTCCCTCAGTTACAACTAAAATAAATACACGGAATCGAATTCATACCTTAATGAAATTTTGAGCTTACTACTTACTGAATAATTTAATTTTACTTAGTCATTAGAAATGAACTATTTCTGCACCCAAAGATCACAAAAACAATATATTTGTGAACTAATCAGGTAAAACTGGTTAGGAAAGGGAAAAAACTGAAACAGACACAAAAGACAGAATGATACAAAAAAATGTTTACAATTAGTTATACTACTCCAGTGACATTTACATTTCACCTTTGTGGTAGTTTGCTTTAGTTTTTATATTCTACATTGCTCTGAACCAGTACATTTTGTTCCAACTACTTTAAAAAACAGACTTTGCAGAAAAAGAAACAGCAATCTCTATAGTGTGCTGTGGTGAGACTCCAGTTTAAGCTTTCTAAAGTCAAGTCATTTCTCTTAATAGAAATTATCTTAGTGAAAATCACAAGTCAAAACAGTAATTTACTTTATCTTCATTTACCTGTAACTTTGGTTCCAATAACCAGGGGCAAAGGAATTTCATCTGGGAGATCTTTGAATTGTGAAACATCCGCAACTTTCCTTTGCTGTAAGAGTCTTATTTTCTGCCGTTTCTGTTTTAATGCTGATCTCTCTTCCTCAAAAAATGCAGAAGAACATCTAGAATAAATTATAAAAAGCATATAAACTGATAACTATCCTGCGCAAACACTTCAGATCAGATCATATTACTGTTTCCTTTTTCCTTCTCATGCTTTTTGGAATTATTTAAAAGTGTGTTCTTAGAAATAATAATTATGTATTTTCAAAGCAAATTCCTTTACATTTTTTTAAAAACAGAACCTTGCAAGAAATGAAGCTATATAAGCAAGCCTAGATTATCCTTCCCTTTCTAAAGGACTCATCATCTTTTGAATCTTTTGACAAAAATGTGTCTGGATCCCAGTCCCCTCTTAAGGATAAAGTTCGATTTCAGTGTTTTATTCAGAAGACTGTGTTTTCCCTGCGATCCAGGAAGCACACCTATACAGGAATTAGGGTGCCCAGGTAGAGCAAGTACCAGGTCTAGGGGGAACAGCCAGTACAGACAACTAAATGGAATTAAAATTAAAACGCTTCTTCCTCTTCTCTCTTCCTGTCTGCCTACCTACTTGCCATCATTTCTGCCTAAACTTTTCTTAAAAAACAACAAAAAAAAACCCAAAAAAACAAGACTTAAAGAATTATCACCGTGTATACTTTTAATCATACTTGCTGCTTTTGAAGTAAGAATACTGAATCTACACATATCTTTAGGGCCTATCTTACTTCTATATTCAAATTCTAGTGTTAGCCAAAGGTATTTAAACACAACTTAGTCAAGAAAACGAACATATGAAGACATCAATCACTTCCCCCACCATTTCTTTGTACCTCTTTATCACTGGTACTTTGCATTCCTCCCACTTTTATACCCCCACTTCTCAGGCAATTACTAAGTTACTTTGTCTATTATAGTTTCTACTAAAATTTTATATAGACGGAGTCATCCAGCATGTACTCTTTTGTCAAGTTCCTTCACTCAGGATTATTCTGAGATTCACCCATGTTGTAACATATATCAGTAATTCATTCCTTTTTATTGGAGACAGTCTCCTTTCTACGGAAATGTCAAATTTATTTATTTACTTGTCAGCAGGCATTTGGGTTATTTCTAGCTTGGGGCAATTACAATTAAGTTGATACGAACATTTGTGTACAGGTTTTGTAAAAACATGCTTTCCTTTCTCGAGTAAATAACAAGGAGAGGAATAGCTGGATCATATGATTAGTGTGTGCTTCATCTTTTAAGAAACCAAGAAGGCAAATACCATCAAAGAAGATACACATACGATAAGAGGGTCCATCTATGTCATAGGTCATGAGAAAAATGTAAAACGACAATGAGATACCACTACACATTTATCAGATGTTCATAATCTGGAACACAGACAAAACCAAATGCTGCCAAGATGTGGAAAAACAAGAATTCTCATTCATTTCTGGTGGCAATGCAAAATGCCACAGCAACTTTTGAAGAAAATTTGGTCATTTCTTACAAAGCTAAACATACTCTTACCATACAGTCTAAAAAGAATCCTACACATGGACATTTACAATTTTATTCATAATTCTCAAAAGTTACAAGGACTGAGCTTGTGCTTTAGTAGGCGAATGGATAAAGAAACTGCTGTATATCCAGAAAAAGAATAATATTCAGCAATAAAAAGAAAGAGCTCTCAAGCCATGAAGACATGGAAGAAATTGAAATGCACATTACTAAGTGAAAGATACCAGTCTGAAAAAGTTATACACGCTATGATTCCAATAGATGACAGCCTGGGAAAGGTAAAACCATGGAACAATAAAAAGACGACTGGCTGCCAGGAGTTGAAGATGTGGGGAGAGGGATAAAAAGGTAAAACAGGATTTCTAGAGCAGTGTAAAATTTCTTTATGATATTATAATGGTGGATATGTCATTACACATTTGTCCAAACTCATAGAATACCACCAAAAGCAAATCCTAATGTAAACTATGAACTATGGGTGATTATGTGTTGATACAGGTTCATCAATTGTCACAAACAGACCATTTTGCTGGGTGATACTGATAATGGAGAAGGCTTTGCATGTGTGGGGCAGAGTAGTAGATGGGAAATCACTGTACCTTCCTCTCAATATGTCAACCTAAAACTTCTCTAAAAAAATTGTCTTAAAAACTTTTTTTAACTGCCATTTTGCACAATTTGTGCTGTTTTATATTCCTATAGGCAGAATTTAAGAGCACAAGTGCCTTATGCCCTCACCAAACTTAGTATGCTTAGTCTTATAATTTAAGACACTGGTTTTAATTTGCATTTTCCTAATAACTAATTATGTTGAATATATTTTCAAGAACTTATCTGACAATCTTTTGTCTTTGGTGAAGCATTTATTCTAATCCTTGCTAACTTGTTAACAGCGCTTGAAGAGGCTAAAATCTCTCAGAATTGGTCTCTTGTGGATGCCTCACTCTAACAAGAAGAGCCAAGGACAATGAAGAACAGTCCTGAGCGCAAAAGGGAAGTTCTTGTTCCTCTAAACCTTTAGTGCTTCCCTTAATCGAAAAAGCCCGGTGTTACCTGCAAGGTCTCCACCTTTCTAGTCCAGAAATGGTCTTTTGTCCCTATACACTTGAGTATATTCACTTGAATAGTGTGGGACGGTCTTAATCCAAAAGATATCTGTAATTGTCCTCTAAGAAACCTACCTCTCCTTGCCACTGAGATCCCTCCTCTTCTCCCCCAACACCCCTGGCGCCCTTTCCATGCTTCAGCTCAGGATATAAATCTTTAATCTGCTCCAGTTACCTCAGAAGTTACTGCCATGTAAATTCTCCATATGCATGTTATTAAATTTGGGCTTTTCTCTTATTAATCAAACCTAATGTTAATTTTTTCATTTGTACGGCCTATGAAAAATCTCAGAAAAATGAGGAAACTTTTCCTTTGACCCTCAAAGGTGGCTTGAGTTTACTGAATTTTCAGAGCTCTTTACATTTGGGATATAATGTACACTTATCAGCAATCAAACTTTAAATACTTTTTTTAATACCTAATACATTCACATGCCTTCTTATTTAAAAGGTTCAGGCTATTGAAAACTCTAATTAATCTTTCATTTTCCCAGTTTGCCTCTCAGAGAATAAGTATTGTAAGTTCATGCCCTTTATTGATACTTAATGTATGCACAAGCAAAACACATATGTTCCCTCCATTATATATTTTACTTTTTTTTTTTTTTTAACATAGTTTAGCAATCACCTCTACATAAGCATATAAGGAACTTCCTAACTACTCTGAAGTACCATACTTTAATCATTCCCCTCTTAAAGAACATTTAGATTAATGCCATCTTCTGCTACTACAAATAACTACAATAAATAACTTTGTATATGCCATTTCACCCATGTACAAGTATTTCTATGGTAAAAATTCACAGAAATTCAAAGGGTTTGTAAGTTTGATAGATATTACCCAATTGCTCTCTATAGAGGTTATATAAATTTAATCTCAACAGCAAGGGTATGTACTGTTTATAGTCATTTTGATTATGGGGTTATGTGACTTTATTTCACTGATTCATTGGCGTTCTTTACATATTTGGGAATTAGTCCTTTGCCTGTGATAAGTTTAAATATTTCTGTCATTGTCTTTTGACTTAGCTTGTCGGGTTTTTTTTGGGGGGGTGGGGTGGGGTGGGGTAGGAGTAGGTAGCTATGGAAAATGTTCTTATTTTTATGAGGTCAAATTTACTGGCATTTTCTTTTAAAGCTGCTAAATTGGGGGCCTGTTAGAAAGACATTTTCAATTCAAGAGTAAGCAAAATTCCCTAGAGGTTCCTCTAGTATAGTTTCATTGTTGCATTTTTAAAACATTTAAATCTTTGACCCTTTCCAGATTGCCCCTGATAAATGTGGAAGGATGAAACCTACTGGTTTTTTTCTCTAGATTGCTACATGGTAGTTTCAATATCCACTAAATCAATAACAATTTTACTTTCTATATACTTACCATGCATCCAATGTAATCATGTACTGTATATATTTCCATAGATACGTGATTCTATCTGGACTTCCTTTTTAATTTATCTTTTTATTCATATTCCACAACCACACTTTAAATTATGATTACTTTATAATCTAGTTTAATATCTGACAAATACAGTTTTCACTTTTCTGCTTCCTCAGAATTTTCCTGGATCTTCTTGCTTCATTTCTCTTAAATATGAGTTTTAGAATTAATTCATTTAGTTAAAAAAAGAATGTCCTACTCATACTTCTATAGGGATTGACTTTAATTTACAGAGTAATTTAGGATGTTGAGTCCCTTATACAGAATCATGTATGTCTTCCTATTTTCTCACCTGTATCTTGAACATTTTCTAGTAAGTACCTTACTGGTACTTTATTTTATTTTTTGGGGGGCATTACTTCCTACCTCTCTGGTTCAGTAGCTAAGGCACAGACAGATAGCTGTGGAGCTCATTTTGAGACCCCCCCCCAAGTCAGGAGTGTTAAAAAAAAAGTATTTTGTATGAATAATTTTTATTATACTTTGACTTCCTCAAAGAAAAACTATAAACTTGCTGATTTGACTATAACTGTTAATTAACTTTGATGAAGTAAAGGTCTGTAAGATTAAGCAAAGTTATGGTATGCGATAGAGGATAAATTGCAACGGCACAGCAGAAGGCCCCAAAATGGCCTAAAGTTATTACCGAAGATCATATCTACCAGTATCAAAAACACTAAACATCACATTTCAAACCTGTTCTTATAAATGAGGGAAACATGAAAAATATCATTAGTATGGTCATTTCTCAATATAAAGGATAAAACATTAAGTTCAATAAAAAGTTCGCCTTGAATTTCATCACTATGTATAGAAATTATAAAAATTAAGTTTCTACTTGTCCAAGTCACTTTACATTTCTCAGTCTTCCCTGAATTTCCCACCATGTAAAATGAAAAAATCTTACACATGTTTTTACCAGGTAGCTGGTTAATATGACATATTTACCATATAATTAACTATTCTGAAAAGTTATGTTTTGGTACTGATCGTTTTGAAGATGAAAGAAATGAATGTAGTAATTATACTGTCAAGTAATTTAATTATTTTATTTTCAATAAAAATTTTTACCTCCGTGGTTTTCCCATAAGCCGTCTGATTTTTCCCCATTCTACTCTTGTTAACTTTCTTGTTTTCAAATTAGGAAAAGATTCCTTTAGGCATACACAGAAGTCATTATCCCCTTCAAAAAGTGGTCTATAAAATAGAAATGACATTTTAATAGTTAATATATTATGTGTTTACCTAAGAAACATAAAACCCAAAATACAAATTCAAATTTTCAATATCAATCTAATCATAAAATGCCAAACTGTCGCTTCCTCCCCAAACATACACAAAACGGCCACAAATTCAAAGTGCTAAAACTAAACTAAATCTTTGGAATCTTTGAAACAGAGTGTAAAAGTCACTCAGAAAATATTATCTGTGCATGAGATTCCAGGAGACACTGATTTTTGTTAAAAAAAAAAATGAAAGTATATAGGAATAAGTCTATCATGTGGGAGTCTTTCCTAGCACCATCCTTATAATTGGTGAAGATAATGTCAGCCACAGAGTTTCTTCAAAAGGCAATATACCATCATCAAGGAGACCTCTTTAAGATTAAAAATGGTTTTAGAAAACTAGAGGCCTCTAGCAAATTAGATTAGTTTAGCTTTTAGTTTTAGAAAAACTCCAACCACACTGGGACATGAGAATGCTCTTAGCCTCTGTAAAAATCTGTGGACAAAAATCAAACAATTTTCTTCATAAGTTTGGGAAACGAGGGATCAGTTTTAGCAATGACCCAAGAAAGGCCTGGGCTTTAATGTGACTGATGTGAAATACACAAGCTTGAGTAGGCAACTGGATGGGAAAGCAGATAAGGGAAAAAGAGTAGCCAACAAAAGCCCAGTACCAGTGATTGGCATGGATTATATTAGATTAGAAATCAGAACTTTTCCTCAGTAAATTCCATTGTTAAATAATTGGATTTCATCCCAATTGCTTAATATGTTCTACTTAAACATTTATGTGTAACTAACATGCATAAGTATTACCCTGCAAATAGAAAGACGCCTTCTAAAAATCTTACGGAATCATTTTTGTCATTAGTAACTGTTTCTCTATTATTATACCGGAATTTTAAAACTCAAGATTTATAAAGTAAGTCTCATTCATTATTTAAGCATATCTCCACTACATATTCTGTGTAATAGAGAATTGTATTTATACTTAATTTTTCACGAAAATGTGTAACTTATTTCCCAAAAGCAGGAGAAAGAAATCTGAGAAAATAGATCAAAAAAGAATGAAAAATAGAAGAGCTTAGGAAAAAATATAATTAAATCAGAAAAAGTTGTAGCTTATAACATTTGAAAAACTTAAATTTCTGGTTCAAGTAATATTTATAATACAAGCCACAACACATACTTATCTATATTTGAGTAGAACCACTCATAAATGCACCATTTATGTGCTTTGGGAAGCTTGAGGAGGTTACGCAATCGAAAACCAATCTTCTGTGAGGCTTTCTTATCCGGTGTTGACATTGTTGCTGTAAATTTCTATACAACAAAAAAAGACATTAATTGAAGTTTCATTAAATAAATATAAATATCTACAATACTGAGTACTTTGTAAAAGGTAGATTGTGGTTAGGTATGCGAAAAGATTCAACACTATCTAACTTGGAATTTTTGATTATTGTTTAACAAATAAACATTGATTATTTCTTACAAAACTGAAATCTCCAGTTTCATAAAATATTCTGACAGGAAGCTGAAATATTTTCCCCTCTCACGTTTGTCCTGACATACAATTTTAATTTAGGTAAGGAGGAAAAATATACTTGTGAGAAATATTTTTAGGGTTTCTGGGCCAAAAAAGAACGGTAAAAACTCTGCTATTATTGAAAAAAGAGATAAAATAAGAGAGAACATACAACAAGCAAACACTAGACCCAGGTTTCACCAGTGATTCTGATATCAAATCAAAGAGCTCTAATGCTATTAAAATTTCAAAAGAAAAAAAGCTTTCCAACTATTCTTATAAATAGAGCCTATCACAGGTAACAAAGTCAGCCAAAGTATAATAAAACTTCAGAAAAATCACTCATTTGTTTGAATTTTTTAAATGCCCATATAATCTGTGCTCACACAATGGAAGAATTAATATTGTTAAAATGCCCATATTATCCAAAGCAAACTACAGAGTCAATGTCATCTCTATTAAAATTCCAATGTATTTTTCACAGAAATAGAAGGAACAATCCTAAAATTTTTATGGTATTCACAGAAGATCCCAAACAGCCAAAACAACCTTGAGAAAGAAGATCAAAAGTGAAGGCATCACACTCTAACTTCAAACTATACTACAAAGCTATAGCAATCAAAATAATATGGAACTGGCATGAAAATATACATAAGTCAATGGACCAGAATAAAGAGCCCCAAAATACACCCACACATATAGGGTCAATTAATTTAAGACAAAGGATCCAAGAATATAAAATGTTCTGAAAAAAGTCTATTCAACAAATGGCTTTGGGAAAGGATGAAAATGGATCACTAGCTCATATTATAGAAAAAATTAACTCAAAATGAACTGAAAACATAAAACCTAAAATCATTATAAACTCCTAGGAAAAAAAGGTAAGTATTGATAATAGGAGGTCTTGGGGGGTGATATTTTGGTTTGACACCAAAAGCAAAGGCATCAAAAGGAAAACTAAATAAGTGGAACCACATTAAACTGAAAATCAGCTTCTATAAAGCAAGAATACAATACAAAGAAAAGGCAACCTACCAAATGGAAGACATTATTTGCAAATCATATACCTGATGAGGGCCAAATAGCCAAAACATAAAGAATTCAAACAACTCATTAACTAAAAAACTTCAAACAATTCAGTTTAAAAATAGGCAGAATATCTGAAAAGACATTTCTCTAAAGGGATCTACAAATTGCCAATAGGTACACGAAAAGATATGCAACATCACTAATCAGGAAAATGCAAATAAAAACTACTATAAAATATTACCTCACGCCTGTTAGAATAATCATTATAAAAATAAAGAAGAACTAAATTGGCATGCCCTGGTGGACTAGTGGTTTAGTACACCACCAGGCATAGTCCACATACATCCCAACATCCCAGTTCAAGACCCAGGGCCTAGAACAACTAAACACATTAAGTAAAGTGCTTCTTTCTCCTCTCTTTTCCTTCCTGCTCCCTCACTTTTATTCCTGCCTACACCTTTGCTTTAAACAAATTAATTTTAAAAATTCTTTTAAATAAGAGAACTGAATCAAACAATAAATTTTCAGTAATAAAAGCAAATTAGAGGTTGCAGGAAGGGAAGTGGGAGGAGAGGCAGGCAAATTGGATAGAAGGGTCAATTGTATAGTGAAGGAAAAGCTGAAATGGTGATGAACTTAACTACAGACACATGTTGATTTAAAATGATGTACATCTGAAAGGAATACATCCTTGTAGCTCAGGTAGCTGAGGCAGCTAAGGTACAGATCATGTAAATCCTAAGGACCCAGGTTAGGGACCCAGAGTCAGAGTGAGGTAGGGTGTGGAACAACAAAAAACACCCAAAGATATAAAAAAGATATAAACCCAAAGATTCATAATGTTATAATGCAGTGTTCCTTCAATAAAATTAATTAAAAAATTAAAAAACTTGTACTGGTATATGTAGATACACAGATATATAGCTTAGATGTAAATATAATCTTATTTCCAGTTGTCATATAAGAGAATATCTGCTACAAATCTCAAATTTTTTTATTCAATTGATATATGTGAATATCTGATGCATGCATTTGTACGATAAGAGTTTTAATTTCTTAAATGTTAATATACCATGTTGATATTTTAATAATAATAAATTAACAAAACAACAACAAAAAAGACAAGAGAGCACACCTCTATGGCTCAGCAGCTAAAATACAGACCATGTAAAGCCCAAGGACATGAGTACAAGACCCAGGGCCTGGGAAGGAAAAACAACAACAAAAAATTGCTCTTTAAAAAAAAAAAAAAGGTAAGAAATAAGTGTTGGCAAGAATGTGGAGAAAAGGGAACACTTTCTGCACTATAGGTGGGAGTGCAAACTGGTGCAACCCCTATGAAAATAGTCTGGAGATTCCTCAAAAGGTTGAAGGTGGAAATCCCATATGATCCTGTCACTCCACTTCTGGGTATCTACACAAAAGATACAAAAACACTGACTCACAGAGATTTATGCATTCCCATGTTTATTGCAGCCCTATTCACAATAGGTAAGAACTGGAAATTACCTAAGTGCCCAACATCAGATGAATGGATAAAGATGTGATACATATATACAATGGAATACCACATGGTCCTTAGAAGAGAGGAAATCATTTGAATCAACATGAATGGACTTAGAATGGATTATGCTAAGAGAAATAAGTCAAAAGAAGAAAGATAGATACCAGATGACCTCACTCGTAGGTGAAAGCAATGTGAATAGACCAAACAAAGGGACAGATGAAACAAAGCCAACCCTTGGGCACTTGCAACACAACTGAGGTGACCAATAAGGAATGGGGTGGGGGGGTGGGTTGGGGGTTGTGGGGGGTGGCAAGTGGTGGCGGAGCCCACTGGACAATGGGGAGGAAAACTTGGTGATTTGGTGGAGGACATGGTGTGTTGACATATATCTAAGGAATGGGGAACCTAAACATAGGAAGTTATTTTAATGTGTAGAATAATTACTACAATAAAAAAGTTACCACCTTTTCTATATGTAAATAAGAACTAGTCAGAAAATAATATAAGAAACATATCCTATTTAAGACAGCAAAAATAACAAGCAAAAATAACAAGCAAAATTACTAAATACCAAAGAATGCACTTAAACATGTGCAAGACTGACATGGAAAAAATGCTTAAAGTCTACGAGGGACATGAAAAAAGCTTGAACAAGTAGAACCACAACCAGTTCTTGGACAGGTAGTCTCAGTGTTACATATGTCATGTCCCATAAGTTTATGTTAGTGCAATACCAGTAAAAATCCCAACATGACTTTTTCCCTAGTCAAGTTGATTCTAAATTTCATATGGAAAAATACATTTGCAAAAATACTCTGGAAAATCTTAAAAAAGAAATAACTAAAAATGTCTTACCAGACATTAAAGCACGATATAAAACCATGTTAAAACAATTTTACACTTGCATATACAGAAACATACTAGATACAGACATAAAGAGATAGCCTAGAAGTAATTCCAAATATATACAAGAATTTAGCTTGTGATGCTAAACTCAATGTAGAGAAGATGGAATACTAAGTAAATATTACCAGGATAACTAAGTAGTCCTTCAGGGAAAAAAATCAGGTTGCAGTCTTACCTCATTCCTTACTCCAAAATAAATTCCAGCTAGATTGAAGGTTTAAACACTCAAAAAAATAAATGAAATAAGAAATATGAGAGAATTCTAAAACTATGAATTCTTGACCAGGGGAAATCTTTCTGAGTATAAACTCAAGAAGTAATAAAAAGGAAAGAGCTATATTACGTCTTTACATTTTTTTTCCATCCTGCATGGTGAAACATACAGAAACCAAAGTCGAAAGACAAACTACAAAGTCTGAAAATAATTATAATTAACACAGTCAAAGGGCTGTTTCAATATATACAATATTCTTAAAAGCTATTAAAAATATAACTGACAAAAAGTTGAATAAAGACAGTTTATGGGAAAGGAAATAGCTTTTAAATGTATGTAAAAAGTATCTCAGTGTCAATAATAAATGAAATACCAACTAAAACAAGTGAGATCTTATTTTAAGATTAGCAAAAATCTAGATGTTTGGTTACATACTGAGTTGGCAAGCATTTAGGAAAACAAGTTCTATGAGAAAATATAAACCAGTCAATTTCTTCGGAGAATAATTTGACACTACTTAAAATTTAATGTGCATATCTTATGATCCAACAATTCAAACATTTTAGGCATTTGTCCTAGAAAAAGACACCTGCAAATTAGTATTAAAAAAATCTAAAAAGATAAGTTAGTTATAGTGGTTTCCAGTAAATGAGGAAAATAGATCTAAAGGCTAGAAGTAAAAATTAATGTTTTATTATAAACTTATTTTGAAAAAAATTTAAATTTTAGACTTCTAGATTAGCTGCAAAGAAAGAATTCCCATAGGTCTTTCACTCAACTTGCCCTAATGTTAACATTTTACATAATAACTACAGTATGTAAAAACTAAGAAAGTAACATTGGCAGAATATTATTAACTAAATACAGACTTTTTTTGGATTTCATCAGTTTTACCACTAATGTCCTTTTTTGGTACCAGAGTCAAATTCAGGATACCACATTATACTTAAAAATAATTTTCTAACATAAAAATAAAATGTGTATGCTTAGAGTTGTTCAGCATTAATAACAATGAAATTATTATAAAATATCAGAAAAAGTGTTATTTTTTCAGCACACCCTGGCTGAGTAGCGATTAGGTCAACTGCTTCCAAAGGAGTACAGGCTACATACCTCTGGGTTGGGGTCCAGGGTCCAGGGGGAAGCAACCAGTATGAACAACTAAATAAAAATAAAATAAAGATGCTTCCCACTCCTCTCTCTTCCTGCCTGTCTGCTCACCTTCATTCCTGCCTCTACCTTTCCTTTAAAAAAACAAAACAAAAAACTGTGATTCATCTCTCTGTTGGGTGAGAGGAAATATATTGAAAATATTAGCGGAAATACATATTATTTAAATTTTTATGAAGATTTAGTAGTTTAAAATGTAAGTACATTTGGCTGTAGCAAGTATCCTTTTTTCTCCCTTAAACCCAGTCCCTGATAATAAAAATCTTAAACCCATGTCTGTAGGCTTTACACCGCGTACATCCCAGCCACCAACTTAGTTGCCTGAGCCACAGGGGTACACCAGCAAGAGCACTTCTAAAGGCAAATGGACAACGGAGAGTGAATGCTATTAGGTACAGAGTTTCTTTTGGGGCGATGAAAATTTCTAAAACTGGTTATGGTGATGATTGTACAATTCTGTATATATTAAAACCACTAAACTGGATGCTTTAAATAGGTGAACTGCATGATATGTAAATTATATCTAAATAAAGCTGTTAAAACATCAAAAAAAGTAGGGCTTTGGTGACACACTGCTTGCCATTTTACTATTAGCCTTCACTTCTAGCTTTGTGATCTGAACAAGATACTTTTGTTTTCTCATCTGAAAAATGGGAAATAATATAAAATTAGCCTATCTCATCAGGGTTGTTGAAGGTTAAATCAAAGTAATACATAGGAAATGCTTAGAATATCTGGCAGATACTAAATACTCAATGAAAGTTAGGTTTTATAATTTTTCAGCTCTGGATAATGTTCTTTAGAGAAGCATACAAACAGAACACAATAGAGTTAGAGGCTATAACTAGGAGGGTGAGGGAACAAGCCACATCATGTGAATGAAGATGAAAGAACTAGACATGTTAAGACTAGAAAAGAAAAAACTCAGAGGGTATAAGAACTTTTCACATATTTGAAGAAGTTTCATATCATGTTTGTCTTACGTTATATTTGCTCCATATTGCTCAGAAATAGAAAGTACTTTGTGAAATACTCCTAGAAGAAATGAGGCATCTAGAGAGAAAGGCAGTAGGATCAGAGTAGGGGCAGAATGGTTTCACAGTCCGAAAGACCAGAGTTTTCTGTACATTTGAAAATTTCCTAATAAATAATTGCAGGAAAATGAAGAACTTAAAAAAAATCCACATATTTTGGGGAAAAAAATCATGTACGCCTGTGACTCAGAAATTAAAGCACACACCATGTAAAGCCCAAGGACCCAGGTTGAGCCCCAAAGCCAGGAGAAGAGAAGAAAAAATTAGTTAAGTTATCCAAATTATAACACAACTTACCTAAAAGTCAATACAAAATATAGTTATTGCTTGTATCTTTCAACCTTATATCCAACACACCTACCAAGCAAACAGTGCACATTGTGTATTAATTTCATTAAGTTCAAAAATACATTTTTGTTTAATTTACCAAACACATATATATTTTACTATCTGAAATGCTCACAAAGGCATTTAAGAGTTTCGAGGTTTTCTTTTTTCTTGGTAGGGCCTACTATTTATTGGTTATGCCTTTAATTTTATGCCAAATCTTTGGTTGAGAAACATCACCTCTACTGTGACCCATCTTCCTGGAAAATCATTTTTTAATTTTTTAAAGGGACGTTGCAGGCCAGAACGAAGACAAGTAGGCAGGCAGGCAGGAAGAGAGGAGGAAGAGTATTTTACTTTATTCTGATTTAGCTGTTCGCACTGGTTGTTTCCCCCAGATCCCGACGCCAGCTCGAACCCAGGGGTATATGATGACCTAACCACTACTCTATGAGGTGCACCCTCATAGAAAATCTTACCTTTAGGATAAAAAGAAGGAAAGTAGGGAATAACTATCAAAAACTACAAATTTGATTGGAGAAAATTTACATTATTTTTGAAGTTGACATGTCCCTAATTCAATTTTCATTCATTCCTTTGATTCTTGTATGTCTATGGTGATTTTTCTTTAAAAGATGTCAAAAACTTAAAAAGGAGGTATGATTTCATGCTGGTTTCCTCTTTTGGATAAAGAAAGTTTTCCCTTGATAATAAAGTAAAATTTTCTCCCTACTATTACGTTTATGCAAAACTCTAAACTGATTCCATACTGCCAAATCCATTTGCTTAATGTCCATAATTTCCTTGCTCAAATGTACATTTGCAAGACTATGGGTTAAAGTCCATCAACAAAATAATGGCTCTTTTTAGGTAACTAAAATAAGAGTTAAGTTGGAGTACTGATTTAAATAACTTGCTACTCAAAATATAACAGAATAACAAATATAAAATTTCATTAAACAGAGAGACTGAAACAAAATTTTAGTACACACATACATACCTGTGGAACCATTGCAACCCTCTGGTTTCTTTTAGGTGACCTTGTATTTATTTGTCTGTCATCCTCTTCAGAAAAGAGTCGACTTCGCTTTGAATTTCTGAAAGGCTATGACAGAAATTTTTTTGTTTCATGAAAAGGCTGACTATTTCCCATTTTTGTTTCAAAATACAATTCGATAACTGGAAAATACTAACTCTAGGTTACCAGCAATTTAGAAGTATAAGTAATACAGAGCACACAAAATCAGATATAGGTAATCTTAATTTTAGAAAGTAGTAAGATACATATATATATATATATATATATATATATATATATATATGCAATTTATTTACAAGTAAAACACCTTGCTGACCCAAGTTTCCTCAGCCTTGAATGGTGAAGATAGGGAAATAAGTTCTTGAAATTCCAGTTCTCCTATCAATTGGTACTTAGATTAAACTAGTTGGGTATATCACAAGATGTGTCTTGCACAGGGTTGGGCTGGGACAAAATTACTAAATCAAACACTGAGTATATCTAAATGTGTATAATAGTAAACTAGATCAGCTGTCAATGAATGTTAACTGTATTTATTTTCTTCTTTTAAAAGAAAAAGTGAAGGCAGGAGTGAAGGACAGGCAGGCAAGCAGAGAGGAAGAGAGAGAAGGAAGAAGTATTTCATTATTTATTTTATTTAGTTGTTGAACTTGAGTCATTTGTCCCCACGCCGGGTTGCAAACCTGGGTCCTTGGGATGTATGTGGACTATGCCAGATGGCGGCAGGCTTAACTGCTAAACCAACCCAGGCATACTTGAATTTCTATTGTGAATAAAAATACAGGATACCTGTAATAAATACTTGATAGGGGCTTATAGAACTAAAGAAACTTTAAATATCCAAAGTACACCAAATACTTAATGGTCTGGAATATAAAAATGTTCACAATCTACCCTATGGTCAGATGCTTCTCTAATAGAGAAAAACAACAGAATTCCAGAAGCACTCACATCCTTCTTCAAGTCCTTCTCCCAGCATTCCAAGACAGAGCTTCATGCCTACTTGGGAGGGAGGCAGGTGCAGAGGACTAATATCATAGGTGCCTCATCCAAATGGGTCGTGAATAGAGGTAGAGAACCTTGAAACTGAACCCACTGTGAGTTTCAACACTCAACAGCCCTGACAGGAAAACCATTTGAAACCTGCTCTCCTCCCTGACAGAAAGCGGGGAGAGAATGATGTGACAGAATTGATCGAGTGTAGTAATCCCGCACATTCACTGTAGCCTGCTGCCCTGGCCACCGTGACTGCTGCTGTCCATCCTGACTCCAGACGAATTTCTATGTTGATACCTAAAATTTCCTGACTACCTGGCTGAGCAGGGAAGAGTACAGGCCCCCCAAATCATTAGTCATGCCAGTTATATGCTCACCTTTCTTTCCTACTCCTAAATGTGCTTAACTTTAACCTAAACAAGATTTTATTGTTATCTTACCAGTTATATCTTTCTGTAAGGAGCAGAATCATGCAATATTTTTTTTATTCTAATAAAAATATGATTTGGGGTTGTGGAGATTTTTTTGATTTTGCATATTTAAAGAAACTACAATCATTTAACAAATGCTTAATGATAACCAGTACCACAGGCTATAAATGATAGACTACTGCTCAGTGACACTTAGACTCAAATGCTTGGAGTTGGGGAAAACCTTGGAAAATGTTAATGTGCTGTAAGAACTTGCATGTGCCAATAATACAGACAATTTAGCTATCATATTCTAATGTGTAAGAAAAACTAATTCCTTACCATTTCCACTGCAGAGCCTGTATTCCTGCCTTTCCAAACAGGTGTTTTTTGTAAAGAACTGTACTTTTCACTCCATGTGTTAGATAAGCTTCCCTCTGTAATAAATAATTATTACTAATAAGATTAAGTTTAGTTCAAAGGATTTCATACCATGAACATTGCCTCTTTAATAACAGCAATATAGTTAAAATATATACCAATATGAAAAAAATATACTAACCATAATTATTTTAGTTATTACAAATGAAAAATCTCTTCTGTATTTTTTGGTGAAATTGTCTAAATAATTTGACAAGGCAATGGCTCTTGAAAGTATTAAATTTTCATAAAAAATGTGTGGCTTCTTTCTTTTTGGTTTTTAATAATTTCTCTATTCTAATTTGCCAAGAACTACCCCATAACCTACAATCTGATGAAAACAGGGAAATGGAAAAAACTTTTAACTTTGAGTTTTGGCATATTTCTAAATGTTTTCTGTTTCATTATGTGAAGTCTGTGACATCTAAAAGTAAAATAATGTGGTGTTTCTGCTTTCCTTAATTCAAAGAAATGTCTTCAGCGTTATATGCAACCAGAAAAAAAATCCAATAAAATAAATGATTAGACATATCAAGAAAATAAAGGACAAGTTTAATTTTTATAAAAAGGTTATGCTTCTATGTAGAGAGACATATAAAACTGGAATGATTACATACAAGATAGTTATTTTTATTTCCTTCAAGTTGCTCATCAGTATTTAAAATTTTTTTTCTATTAAAAAGTTTATCAAACACACACACATATATATTTTAAAGGAATGGTTTTAATACTGGGAGAAAAGAATAATGGAATATTTTTTCAGATGCATATTTTAAGAAGTACAAAGAAGAGGTGAGATGGGGTTGATCCTGCCATGCAAACAAATTAGGGTAATTGTGGAAGGAAAGTATTCTCAAACTTAATTCGATTAGTCCCCAATCCAAACCATAACACAGGAGCTATAAAAACTGAAAGTACTAATGAACCTATGAGACAATCTAGCTTGGTTCCAAATGTACGAACCTTGCTCAAGAGGTAAAATTTCAAAATAAACTCTATTAAGAGGTTTGGTCTAATGAACTTATAGAAAGAAACAGCAAAACCAAGGAACATGTCTAGCTTTTTTTTCTCAGAAAAAGAAAAGCACTAGCATTCCTTTCTTTCAAGTGATTTGTATTATTACTTAGGAAACAAGACAATTAAAATATAAACTAATATGCAAAAACATAGTTTAGTACAATTGTTTAATAAAAGTTATAAATCTAGTAAGAACTATCTGGAATATTTAGCTAGTAAGGTCTTTATTAATTCTAGGAGGAAAATTCCTTAATAATTTCTAATAACCAAGGACAAAATCTCCTGTAACAGCATATGAATTAAAAGTTATCATCAGTGGAAACTAATACTTAAAAGCTATAATGAATCATAACTTAGAAAGAAAAGAGTAAAACCACAACCAAACTAACCTAAATTTCTATTGCCTGCCATACCTGATGGATCATGACGATTCTTACCTTTTAAACTGACAAGGGCTTTTGCCGAAGAGCCTGTAATTAAAACAAATCAATATTATTTCAGAATCAAAGTGAGAGAAAAAGAACTTGGTTTAGGGTTAACATTTTAGAATGTTAAGTTTGAAGTGATGGTGGGATATGCACTTAGAAATAACTAGTAGACAATTCAGGTTATAGACCAGGACTCAGATAAGTTAAGGTAGAATTGGAAAGAGACATTTGGGAGTCTTGTTGAAGTTGTGAGAATTAGACTTTCCCAAGAGAGAAAACTTTAGAAAGAGAGGTAATTTTTGAATCCTAATCTAGAAGTGTGCTGATGCTGGAGAAGGAAAAGAGAAAGACAATGAACATATACTGAGGCAAAGATCAGAAGAAATACTGTAACAGAGTGGCGAAAACAGAAAATGGAAATGATTCAGGGACTGTCAGACAATAAGTTGCTTGGGAGTTGAGAGTACAGGTGTAAGTAACACATAAAGATTCAAGCTGAAAAAGGGAGTCAGAACAGACAATATGAACTAGCATAAAGTTGGAGGGGTTTGCTGAATAACCAAGAAGCTCCTCATACATAATCTGTATTATCAGTAAATGTCCTCGAGAAATTCTGTTGCAGGTACTCCTCAGCCCACTTTCAGCAACACTGGGCTACTGGTTCTGGGTGAGAGGGAAGCAGATTTTAGGAGAGGGAAAGCACTAAATTGAAATACCTAAGAAATGGATATGTATATTGCAAAGAAATCCAATTCATTTATAAAATAATAAAGGATGATTCCTCTCTTATATGTGGACTCTGAAGAAAACAAAACTGAACTAAAACAGAACAGACTGGTGGTTGGAGGTGTGGGTGGAGAGAGGTGAGTGAAATGAGTAAAGATAGGCAAAAGGTATAAACTACTAGTTATAAGGTAAATACATTCTGGGGATGTAATGGATAGCATAGTGTATAGTTAATTCTGTACATGTTGAAAAAAAATTTAAAGGCAGGCAGGTAGGCAGGAATGAACATAGGCAGACAGCAAGAAAGAGACAAGAGAAAGAGAAATGACTAAATAAAAATTTTTTTTAAAGCTTCTTTTTTTCTCTCCCTGCCTGCCTGCCTGCCGGTCTCCAGCCTGTACCTTTTCCTTAAAAAAAAAAAAAAAAAAAAAAAAAAAAAAAAAAAAGACAACTCCTGAACATCAAAAACACTCTTGCTTTCAACCTATTCTCTTGCCCGGTTTTGGAGAATGGTTAACAGTAAACTCTAACAGTTTGTGTAGGTAAACTGAAGTTTAAGGACCAAAAGCAGTAAAGCTTTGTTTTGTTTGGGGGTGGGGTGAGGTGGGGGTGGAGTGTATATGTGTGGGTTGGGGAGATGCCATAGTCTTACTAAAAAGCCTAAAAATACACATCACAACTGGGAAGCAGCAGTAGCAGGCCAGGCACATATCCATTAGGCTACCAAGAGAAATAATGTTTCCTTTGAGAAAAAGGAGTCATCATTCATTCCTTCAGTTATGTATAGAATACTGACTGAATACCAGTCCAGCTTCAGGAACTGGGTATATGACAGGATACAAAACAGCCAAAGTTCCTGAGCTCAAGGAATTTACATTCTAGAAGGAGTAACAAATTTACATATCAATTGATGATAAGGGGGATACAACAGGTGTAAACCAAGAAAATACTGAAAAGGAATATGGTGTGGGGGTTGAGGGGTGTGGATTTTTTTCTATAAGGTACTTAAAATTAGCTTCTCTGAGCACATGAGAGGTGTGAGCTACAAGAATATCCATTCCTGCTCCATGAAGTCGGGAACTGTATCGGGGATTCTGATCTACCACTTTCAAGCTTTTTCTGTTTCTGAGGCAGTATAGTAGAGCAGTTAAGAGCACAGATCCAGACTAGCTGTGCTTGTCTTAGCTCTGCTCCTTTTTTGCTTTCTTACTCTCTATGCTGCTGATCCTTCATTTGTAAAATGGGGATTAGATAAATTAACAAATGTAAACGTGCTTACAAAACAATGCATATGGCTAATTTTTGTATTATGCTTATTTTTAGTATTACTTTGAGCAATGACAAAAACTTTCTTTTTTAAAGGAAAGGTGCAGAATCAATGAAGGTGAGTAGGCAGACAAGCAGGAAGAGGAGGAAAAAGCACCCCCATTTTATTTTTAGTTAGTTGTTCACATTGGTTGCTCCCCCTGGACCTAGGACCCAAACCTAGGTCCCTGAAATGTACATGAACTGCGCAGTTGACCTAATGCAGAAAAAAAAAAAAAAACTACTAAGAACATGAATTTTACAGGCTGGTGATTGTGATTAAGTTAAAATCCTGCTAAGTATTTCACAGGTATTCACTGAATGGGACATAGCACTATTCTAGGGGCTGTGGTCTCCAAAGGAAAAAGTCCTTGCTTTCAAGGAGCTTACATTCTAGTGAGAGGAGACACAATAAACAAGTGCACAAAACAATAACTACAACTATAGTAACTGCTATAAAAGAAGTAAACATGGTGATCTCAGTGTACAGCAGTTAATTTACACAGGGTAGTTAGGAAAGGCTTCATTGAGGAGATAACATCTGAAAAGCACTAGTTGGGAAATAAAGTCAAAGCAAGGTGTCTGGGAAGAAGAAACAGCATCCAAAATAGCTCTATGATAGATTGTTACAAATATTCAAGAAACCAAGGTGGGGAAATAGGTCAAAAGGCCAAAAAGGCCATTGTGTTATAGAAGTAGTTAGCAGGGGAAAAGTAGTAAGAAAAAAGGTCACAGAAGTAAGCCAAGTGCTATGCATGGTGGAACTATGAAGAAAACCAGCATGAAGAAAACCCATACCTTCTCAGATAGAGCTTCTAATCGGTTGTCCAATCACATTAACAAATGTAAAACCACAACTGTAACAGCTGCTACTAAGAAGTTACACAGTAGCATGAAAAAATTTAACAAAAAACAGAATCTGTGTGGTCCCTTGGCCTAGTGGATAAGGCCCCTGGAGACAGTATACATATATCCAAAGGACCCAGGGAGAACCATCAAGATCAACAACTAAATTAAAAAGTTTCTTCCTCTTTTCTCTTCCTGCCTGCCTTCTCACCTTTATTCCTACCTGCATCATACTTTTAAAAAGCAAATGGAATCTTCTTTATCAGGGAAGACAGAAAATAAGTTCTCTGAAGAAGCTTGAAATGGGATCTAGGCATGCCCGGGAGCACTGGTTAAGTCAACTGCCTCCAAAAGGCCACATACCCCTGGGTTCAAGTCTCTGATTGGGGGTGGGAATGGGGAAACGATGACAACAAACACCGGGACAGGGTCAACGACAACCTGTGTGAACAACTAAAATGAAAATAGAAAAAAATGCTTCTTCCTCCTCTCTTTCTGCCTCTCTGCCTACTCACTTCATTCCTGCTTGTACCTTTTCTTTAAAAAAAAAAAGGCAGTGGCGGGGTGGATCTACAGGATAAGTAGAAGTTAACTGTGAGAGGAATGAAGAGGATTCCAAGTAGAGAGAACAGCATGCACAAAGGTACTGCAGTAAAGAAAGTCTGGTTAGTATTAGGAATAAAAAAGGACCAATTTAGCTCAAAGAGAGAATGAGAGAAAGAGTGGCCACATCACAATGGGTATTGGAGCTACTAAAACTGTTTTAAGCAGCAGATGACATACAGTCAGCTGTTCTTCAATGACGTTTTGGTCAGTAACACACTTCATATACCACAGTGGTCCCAATACATATGATTGTCTATGTGTGTAGTAAGATCTAACATCGAGATTGTGTAATTACACTCTACGATGTTCACAGTGATGAAATTGCCTAACAAATTTCCCTCCCTTCACTACACAATACCTAATTACATATATTTTGAAAGAATCACTTTGGCTGTGTGTAAGTTGAAGAGGTGGGGTAGGGTGGTGGAATAATGGGAAATGGAAGTGATAGTGAAACGAAGAGAGAGGGTAGCAGTCTGGGCTAGGATGTTAAGAAGTAGAAGAAGTGAAAGGCATTTAAAATGTAAGTTACAAGACTAGGTAAAAGCTTAAATACAGGAAATAAAGAGGGAAATGTCAAAGATAAGCTCTAGACTTGAGCAGAAAGCATAGTGGAGTCATTCATTAATACTGGAACGACTGGAATTATCTATCTTGGGGTGGCATTATGAGAGAGATCTTGAACCCAATAAGTTTGAGGAGCCTCTCAGGCTTCTAAGAGGCCACTTAATCTAGACAAAAGATATCGAGTATCAGAACTCACTGGAAAGATTCTGGCTGAATGTAACTTCAATTTCCCACAAAAACATCAACTAATAAGAGTATTTACCTCAACTGGAATGGGGAGTAAATGAGAAAATATATATAGTTAACACAAGGTTTGAATTATAAGACTACTTACAGGAGTATTTTTTTCAACCACTCCTCTTCCTCCTCCTCTTCAAGCCAACCCAATAGGAAGACAACTAAAATGAAGGTCTTTATGATGATTCACTATGATTTTCTTAAAGACATTTTCTTTTCTCTATCTTACTTTATTGGAAAAATACAGTATGTAACAATTATAACATCAAATGATCAACGGTTTATGTTATTGGTAAGGATTCTGGTCAATGGCGCTATCAGTAGTTAAGTTTTGGGGAAGTCAAAAGTTGTTGAGGATTTTCCATTACATGGGGTCAGTGCCCCAACCTCCCTGTTGTTCATAGACAACTGTAATATGGTTTGTACAAGATACGGTTCATGGTAAATAATAAATGGTGGCTTTTATTACCGATAATGTTTATACTGTCTATTGACTAATTTATTAGCTAGCCTCCTTGACTAAAACTGGCAAAGAAACATTGCTATTTCCAGTACAAAATTAAAGTCACTTTCCATTTTCAAAACTCTGTTCCAGTTTCATTAATATATCTTATCCTAGATTCAATTCCATAAAAATCATCTATTTAAGTATACCTGATTTGTGGCACTGTGTGACAAAACAGGGAGGCAATTCCAGCTTTCAACAACCTGTAGTCTAGCTAACCAGGGCTTATCACCACACAAACACACCCCAATATATTAGAAATGTCATAAAGTAATATAAATGATTATATTACAAAGTTTGAGAGTACAGCTGAAATATGAACCCTAGTATAAGTGCCAAATCTCTACAAAGAACCATAGGAAATCCTCAATAGATCCTTAATAATGATGATCTAAATTAGTCAAAAGAAAGCTGTTTAAAGCACCTCTCATTTCAACAGAATGGCTACAATAACCAAAATAAAAGTTCTAGTGGTTGTGACTTCCAGGAGATAAAAAAACAAGTTTCTGATAGCAAGAATTTTCAGGTGAAAAGCACATTGTGTTTAGCAGGCCCAACCTTAACTGGAAGCATCCTAAATATCAACCAATTGTATTCCCCAAACAAGAAACAAAAAAATTTGTGGATGGTCTACAGTCATGTCCTGTCTAATACAGAAGTCACAAGACTCATATGACTGTTTAAGATGAATGAAAATCATATAAAATTTAAAATAAATTCATTTAAGACTAATTTAAAAACTCCAACTACATCTGAAGTATTCCAAATGGCAGTGGCTATCCTACCACACATTGCAAAACAAAATATCTGCATCACTGAGAAAGTTCTATTGGAATTTAGCACTGGTCTAGATCAAAATAAAACAAACTCTTTTAATACAACTTTTCGCCAGTATAGCAACTTGAACTTCTAACTTAAAAACATATTTAGAACATATAACCCTACAAAAAAAATACAATCGGCAGTATTTAGCTTTCATTTTACAAATCAATCTGCTTCCTGCACAAATAGATCTACCAGTGATTCAGTCTTTTGTTGTTATACCACAACTCTTACTTTATGTTACATAAACTGAATGGTGAGTGTGGATCAGGACCTATTTGTAATTAACTAGAATATATGCCTTTTTATCTGCTTTATACAATATTGCAATTTACAAAATTAAGTTCTATTATGCATAAACTATGAGATTAGTGTTTACTTACTAAACACAAGTGAGCATCCATGTCTGAGACAGCAGAATGAGCAAACGTGGATAAGCGGGGCAAGGCACAGGGGTGGGTGTCAGGAAGATACTGTATACGCATGGTCACATTCCTGCAGAAAGGCACCCCCATGATTCTTAAGACATGCATGCACTGAAGAAAGTCTGTGGGATGGGGTTATCTGAACACCTGTGTACCCAGTCTGGATTATCTCTGGAAAGGTCCACAGCCACCTGTGGTCCCAGGGGAAGGGGCCAGCCCTTTGACACGGAAATAGTTCCAAGGGTGCACACACCGGAGGAGGGGTGGGGGGAACAGGATCAGAAGTGTCAGTCATGTCAGGCACTGTGACAGGACAAGATCAGAAGCTGGGGCAAGAAGAAGAGGCGGCGACCATCCCTTCCCCTGCCCCAGCCCTTCCCGGCCCCCGAACGGGCGAGTTACATAACCCCGCCAGGCGTCTCCGCGCCAGGCTAGTGGTGCAGGCGGCGAGGACAGCCACCGCGGCCGGTGGCCGCTCTTCCCCCACCTCGGCCGGGGGCCCGAGTCGGGCCAGGGGAGCAGCCACCGCCTCGGTCCGGCACCGGCCGGGCCCCCAGGCTTTCGGCTTCCGGCCCAGGCGTTCACACAACCCCAGAAACCAACACACAGACACCATAACAAAGGCGGCGACGCGGCGGCAACACCGGGGTGGAAGGATTGGGGGGCCACGGTGGGGCTGGCAGTCAGCTCACTAGCCTGGCGGAGGGCACAGCGGCCCGGCCGGGCCAGTACAGCCCGGGGCCAGGCGGCCGGCGGGCAGAGGGCGGGTGCTTTGAGGTGCTACTCACTCTCGTCAGGCAACTGGTCGAGCTCCGCCATCTTGAACGAGCCGCGCCGCTTTTTCAAAGGCTGCCCGCCGCGGTGCATTGTGGGGCGGAGACTGTCTTTGCGAGGGAGGTTCGAATGCGGAGCTCGCTGCCCGCGGCGCGGCGCCGCGTTCCTCCCGCCGCGGTCGACTCGGGCGGGCCGGGCTCCGCCCGCGCCGGGTCTAGGAGCGGGTGCGACCGAGTGGGGCCGCGCCTCGCCCCCCCCGCCCTCTCCCCCGCCCCAGGTCGGGCCAGAGGGAGGAGGGCAGGAGGCCGCGCCGAGAGGCCCGTGTCGCGCCGCCCCTGCCCGGGCCTGGCGCCCGAGCGCGGGGGGAACCGCGCGAGCTCCCGAATCCCGCCCGGCCCGCGCCGCCCGCCCCTCCGGGGCTCGCTCCCGGCGCGCGTTTCGCGTCTCGCGCTGCAGCTGCGGGAACTGCAGGCTGTTTGTTCCGAGTGGGAAAGGGAGGGAAGATGGAAGGAGGCCCCGGCTGGCTGAGACAGGGGGGCCGAGGGGGATGGAGAGGCGGCACCTGTGGGCCCGGCCCGGGGAAAGAAGCCCAGGATTCTCGGTCGCGTTACACAAGGGGCCCCACATGAAGTAAATTTTTCACGATTACTGAAACCCCCGTTTCTCCGGTGTCTCTGTCCCCTCCCTTGTTCAGAAAGCTGGAGGAAGAAGAGGGGAGGAGGTTGCAGGCCGCAGCAGTCACACCGTGCGTGGGTCCCTCGAGCTCTGGTGAGCCGAGCTGGCGACGACCCTCCTCCCAAATGTGGGAGCTGGAGTCAGGTGGAGCCTGGAAAAAAGACCTTGAGAGGTCGTGAAGTTAGTCATTTGGGTGGGCTACTAAGAGAACTGTTTAGCTCGGGTCTTTCCTCCGTTCTAGACACTATTCCATGTAGCGAGCTGGAAGAAAATGACAAAACCAGTATAGGAGACAAAAATCAACAGCAACATTACAAGATGATGAAGAATCTTGATAGAAGTGTTAGGAGAACTCGCTGAATGAGAATTTATCCAGTTTTGAAAGGTGCCTGGGGAAGAATTCCACAAAGCCTGTCAGTAACCCTGTCCAGCAATAAACCACTGTTGCTTTTCAACAATTCGTTTAACAAATGTTATTGAGTGCCAATACTTCGCAGGAATGTATGGGGGTAGGGGACAGGGCATAGTTAAGCAATGAGAATACAACATGGATGAATTGTAGAAAAATCTCAAAAGATGGTAGACCCAGATGAGGATGTCATGTTTCCATTTGTGTTTTATCTGCTTTTCTTTAAAAGAAAGGGGCAGGCCCAAATGAAGGTGAGCAGGCAGGCAGGCAGGAAGGAAGCGAGAGGAGGAAGAAGAATTTCGTTTTATTTTTATTTAGTTGTTCATTCTGGTTGTTCTCCCCGACCTCTGGGCAGGAACCCAGGTCCTTGGGATGTGTATGGACTGGGCTCAGCCAGAGGTGGTTGACCAAACCAGGACTCCAGCAGGGGGCACCTAATCTGCATTTTAAACAAAACTCAAATGAATTTTAACCCTCCAAAGGCTAAAGCCATAGCCCAGTCCCAGATCTGCCACTTACTAGCTGTGTGACTGCAAACAAGGCAGTAAGATTCTTGATTGGATATTAATGAGAGAGGTTTTATAATCATTGGCTTGCTTAATTCTCCCCACAGCTTGTTGAAGGACATCAGCCTGGTGACAGAATCAGGAATCTGACCTCATTCCCTATTCTCCTGTGATATAGGGTGAGCCATCCATCATCACGGGTTGCTAAATTTCCTCCAGTTGTCCTTGAATTTAAAATGATGTGACTGCATAAGTGTCATTGTTGTTTTTTTAAAAAGAATGCCCTGGTGGCTCCGTGGTTAAGTCCACTGTTCCAAATGGCATGGCATGGTCCACTTAAAAGCCCAAGGAACTGGGTTCACTGTCTGGGACTGTGGGGAACAACCAACATGAACAACTGCATGGATGCATAGATGCTTCCTCCTCTCTCTGCCTCCCTGCCTTCTTGCATTTGTTCCTGCCTGCTTCCTTCCTTTAAAAGGGAAAAACACTAACATTTGAGCAAGGCCTTTCAGGAAAAGTCTAGATGAAAATACACTATGAGAAAAATAAACATAGACACATTTTAAAATATATCAAGTTTGATCATTTCTAGTCCCATAGTCAATTTATCAAATATTGAACTATTTGGTGTAAATGTGTGTGCTTTGAAGGACACTGCCAGAAAGCAAAAAGAGCAGCACACTGGTATAGTGGTTGGACACAGTTTAGATACATCCCAGGCACATTTGGGTTCATGCCCCAAGGCTTGGGTGAACAAGCAAGATGAACAACTGAAAAACAATCTTCTTTCTCCTCTCTCTTTCTTCCTGCCTCTGCTCACTTTTCTTTCCTGCCTGCACCTTTCCTTTAAAAGAAAGAAAAGAAAGCAAAAAGATAACCTTCAAAGTAGGAGAAAATATTTGCAAGTCATATATCTGATAAGGTACTTGTCAATATATAAAGAATTTTTATAACTTGTGCCCTGGTGGTCTACTGGTTTGGTCCATCAAGATGCATTCCAAAGTTCAAGACTTGGGGCCAGAGGAAATAATCAAGATGAACCACTAAATAAAATGAAAATGAAATATTAAAAAAAAAAGAGTTCTTATGACTTGATAATAAAACAATGCTATTCAAAACTGGGCAAGGGAGCCAAAGGAGATATAATAAGATGCTTAATATTATTAGTCATTTGGGATATATTAATCAAAATCAAATGAAATAACACTTCACACCTACTGGGGCTGTTATAATCAAGAGAGATAGTAAGTATTGCCGAAGCTGTGGAGAAATGGGAGTCCTTATGGGATTCCCATAAGGGAATTCCTACCTAGTTGGAATGTAAAATGGTGCACCCATATGAAAAATAATATGGTTGTTCCTAAAATAATTAAGCATACAGTTACCTTACTATAGGGCAATTCCACTTCTAGAATATACCAAAAATAATTGAGAGCTGAATCTTTTATTTTTAATAGTGTTTTTATTTAATTTTTTTAAAGAAAAGTTACAGGCAGGAGTGAAGACAAGTAGGCAGGCAGGCAGGAAGAGAAAGGAGGAGGAATCATTTTTATTTTTATTTAGTTGTTTAGACTTGAACCTAGAGGTATGTGACTCGCCCTTTGGAGGTGATTGATCTAATCACTGCTCCACCAGGGCACTCTGAGAGTGGGATCTTAAAGAGATATTTGAACATTCATGTTTATAACAGCATTGTTCATTATAGTCAAGAGGTGGAAAGCAACTCAGGTTTTCATCAATAGATAAATGAATAAACAAGTGTGATATACACAAATGATGGAATATTACTCAGCTTTAAAAAGAAAGATGAAGGACATCTGACATATGCTACAACATGGATAACTTTGAAGACTCATGCTAAGTAATGTGAATCAGTTACAAAAAGACAAATATTGTATGATTTCACTTACATGAAGTACCCAAAGTCAAATCCATAGAGACAGAAAAATAGAATGCTGGTTGTCAGAGGTTGAGAGAGGGAAAATGAGGAGTATTGTTCATGAGTATGGAAAAGTTTTGAGATGGATGATGATGGTCGTTCAACAATGTGAATTATGAATGTCTAGGTAAATTCATAGAGACAAAGTAGATTATTGGTTGCTAGATTGATGAAACTATTCTAACATTGATTATAGTGATGGTGGCACAACTGCATACACTGAATGGTACATTTAAAATAGTACAAATATTATATGGTAGGTATGTTATATCTCAGTAAAGCTGTTAGAAATATTTTTTATAGATTCTTTTGTGTTTTGTCTCAATATCAAATCTTTGGCAGTCACTTTTTACAGAATCGTTTTATAAGTCACTTAATGAAGATGCAAAGTCAAAGGCACTCTATTGGGAAATTTTAAATGATAGATGGAAACAAAAGCCGATGGCAAACACTTTCCTTTCATTCTGTCCTTTCTGCCTAACATTTTCTTATTCTACAAACCACGCTGGAAAGAAAAACTGCTTTTCCTTTTGGACCCAATTGGGTGACTATAGGAAGAATGCAAATTGAATTCTTGACAGATCCTGTTTCTTTAGAATGACCCCTAGGAGGGTCATCAAATACCTGTTTCTCCTGAAACCCAGGTAAAAGTATCATTAGGGTTTAAAAAAAATAAAGGAGGAGAGAGGGCCATTAAGCCTATCTCCTAGGGCTGTAGTGTAGTGAGAATTAAATGAGATCACTTATGTAAAATACCTGGCCCACATCTCAACCCATAAAAACCAGCTCCCTGCCACTCTTTTCTATATTCTGTTTCCCTAAATTGTCCTCAGAAGAAACTAAATGTTATTTGAGACACTACTTCTGGAGACATGCTCAACAAGATTTAATAGTGTGTCCTGTGTTATTTATGGAAGTTTTTTTTTTATTTTTCGGTCTGTAAAATGAAGTCTAGCTAAGAAAGAACACCTCTTTAAAGGAATAATTGGCACCTCTTTCAGAACTATCTTATGTAACACACCATGAAAAAGTTGTATTGATAATTCCGTGGGAGACAAAGTTGAAAGACATAGCCCCACTCCACCCCACCAAACCCATACAAAACATGCTCAGAATTTCCTACATGAATTAGGAACATCAACCAGGGAAACAGAGACCAGGCTGTCCAAGGAGAGCACCTTGTCATCAGAGCTGCCCAAAACAGGAAGATTAGATGGCTCCACACAGTGAATCTGTGGATTCTAATCCAGAAAGATTGTCCCTTTAGGACATGTATGTGTCCATGGAATGTAAGGGAACATTAAGAGGTGGAGAATCGTTGATTTGGCTTTCTCTTTGTAAGCCCCACTGTCAGCATTCTAAGCAATTAATAGGATACAATTATCCAATAGTTAGTCAGCAAATACTTACTAAAGTACCTATTATGTGGCAGACATTAGGCAAATTCAATGTGGAGTCGTGCTTTATGGTATAATGGAAGATGTATTCAAAGCCTATGGGTAATTATAATAGTATGATAAACACTGCCACGGGGTTGAGGATAGGATGCCATAGCAGCATAGAGTGGGGCAGGGGGCAAGAAAGGTTTCCCAGGGAAATTATCTCTGAATTGAAATCTGAAGAATGAGTAGATGATAGGGATAGAAAGTGGAAGCTGAAGGAGGTTCATGTCCCAGAAGTGAGGGAGCTCTTAGCTTCTTTTTCAGGAACTTGAAGAATGGCTGATGCGTTTCAGGTAAGATACGGCAATAGGTAAGCTACAGAGATAGACAGGCTCACACAAGAGTTGTGGGGAGCTTCTAAAAGCTTTTCCTGGAGTATGTTTTGGAAGTCTCTCAGATCTTCATCTTTGAGGAGCTGTAGTTGACTAACAGCCTCCAACGGCTGCATCCTAAGATCTGCCGCAGAATTCATGCCTATGCCAGGCTCTCCCTCAGACTGTTTCTAGCCAATAACTAAGCATGGCATTGCTGAGAAAGCCAGGTCATTCTCACCCAACAGACCTCCTGTGATGGGTAATCTTTGCTCTGGGGCTCCTGCATGGCCTGGTCTAGAGAGTCTACATTACCTGTAGAGCTGCCTCGAGCACGTTGGTAACCCTTGGCCAGCATCATGGAAGATATTAAATGATGTCTTGTGGCCATTGGTCTGTAGATTGTTTAGGGAGTAACATAGATCACCCTGTCAGCATTGTTCAGTGTTTCTTTAGTGTGCCTCGTGGATTTCAATGATTAAGGCTAGTCATGGAACTGGAATATGCCTACATGATCAGCTCGCATTAAGAGAAACGCATCACTGGTCAATTTGGGACTTCTTGGTACATATGCCTATGATAGTCGGAGACCTGGAGACAGAGTACACAGAAATTTTGCCTGAGATCTCCAGCCTCCTTCTTGTATGACTTCTGCACACTCTATCCTTTGCCTATAGAACATTATTCTGTCCTAAGAGTGAAAATGAATGTAAGCTATGGACTCTGGGTGGTAATGATATGTCAGTGTAGTTTCATCAGTTGTAACAAACGTTCCACTCTGGTGGGAGATGTTGAAAGGGTGAAGCTTGTGAGCTTATTGTTTGTGTTGGGGGCGGTGTACGTGGGAAATCTCTGTACTATCTACAAACAAACTAAAGTGTAAACTACTGGCATCCTACCAGTCCTTTCATCAATCAAGCACGTAAGGTGATTGAAGCATAATTAACAGAACCTCCCTTTGGCCAGGCCAGGATTTCCTCAGAGCTGCGTTGCAGTCTGAGGTGCCTCCTTTCCAAAGCTCCTTCCAGCCCTTTCTCTCCTTTTACAAGTGTCATGCCTACATTCTGCCCTGAGACTCTCCTCAGGTTCCCCTACTCCCTCTTTTGCTGATCTTTCAGAAATATTTCTCCATGTAACTCATCGGCGTATCTCATTCTGACTTGGCATCTACTTCTCAGAGAACTTGAACTGGAATACTAAGTATTGGGAAATAGTCTGGAAAATCAAGCAGTACAGTGGGGTTTGAGACTGGATAACTCATCACCTGGCTGACAGGGATTGTCCCATTCCAAGTGGAATGTGGACATTTATGATGTCTGGCATAAGGTAATTGAGTATTCCATGTGTAGTGTCCCAGAAAAATATCTCCATAGAGCGAAATGCTTTTGCTGGTGTAATGATTCAGACATTGAACGATAGGGACTGTGGAGTTGGCTGTATTTGGCCAACAAAGAAGCTCTTTTTGCCTCCATAAAGAGCAGACACACTGAAGAGCAAACATAGGACTTGGTAGTTAGAGTCATTGAGATTCAGAGACATCTAAATGCTTAGGCAAGGCAGAATTGTAATGCTAAGGTCAGAGACATAGATGAGAAAATCTGGGATCATAACTCATGGGAAGGAGATATCTGAAAGTGTGCTCCCTAAGGATTGGGCCTGTGGACACTCCTGAACCCTCAGAGTTACCGAGGTGTGCAGCCTTCCATTAAGAGTTAGTATTCCTCTGTGCAGGAAGACACTCAAGAATATTCTCTCTGATTGAGGATGTGTTGGGTCTAATAAGGAAGGAAAGATATTACACCCCATGGACCTCTGAATTTCTCAGTGTACACTAGTAGGATCCAGGGGAATATTCCCAGGATTGGATTTGAGGTTTGTTAATTAAAAAGTCCAGGATGTAAAACTAGTTGAACAAGAAGCCCTTTCCTGGGACAAAGGATTTAACATCCTAGCAAGGATCTCAAGGGATGATAGGGTGTCACTGAGAAGCCTGGAGAAAACAATGGGCCACACCAAATTAGATAAAATTTCCTGAGTTGGCCAAGCAGATGGTAGAGAAAGGAGCACAAAGATTCAGAAATATGATCCATCAATTCCACTTCTGGTATTTATCTAAAGGAGATGAAAACAGTAATTAAAAAAAATCTGCACCCCCATGTTTAAAGTAACATTATACAATAGCCAAGTCATGGACCAACCTAAGTGTCCCTCAATGGATGAATACACACACATACACACATGGAATATTATTCAGCCACGAGAAATGAAGAAATCCTGTTTTTGACAACATGGATAAAACTTGAAGGTATTATGCTAAGTGAAATAAGTCAGAGAAAGACAAATACTGGATGATCTTACTGATATATGAAATCTAACAATGGAAAAATCAAAATAATAGAAAAAAGATCATACTTTATCAGAGGGTGGGTGGAAAGGGAACTATAGGAAGGTGGTCCAAAGGTACAAATTCTAATTACAAGACAATTACTAGGGATACAATGTAACAACATGACTGTAGCTAATAATGCTGTGTGATGTATAGGGAAATTGTTGAGAGTAAATCCAAAGAGTTCTTATCACAAGGAGAAAGTATTTTTCCTTTCTTTCCTTTTTCCATATTGTATCTCTTTGAGAAGATGGATTTTTCTGAGACTTTTGTAGCAATAATTTCACAATAAATGTAAATCAAACCACCATACTCTGGTATAGGTGTGTGTACATAATGTTTTAGGGACAACCAGGAGGAGCTGACACATAAGGACATGTGGCTATGGAAATGGTTAACAGAACATGGTTTCTTAAGGCCAAAACAGATGGCCAGTCAACAAAGCTGCTACTGAATATCTACAATCAAAAAGTCAAGATTAGAGGAGTAGGAAGTCAATGGTAATCAGCCCATTTAAAAAAAATATCGTGTTGCCTGTCCAGTTCCAGGACCTGGACCAAATTTCAAATCTGCAACTTATCTGTTGAAGAATTGGTTAGGTCCCTCCCTAGGAGGAAAGACCCTGCAACACTGCGGCAGGTGTGTACACTGTAGTGATTCCTAGTCATTTCTCAAAGGGATCTGTTCAGGTGATTATACATGGAAGAAAGGGAAACAGCTAGACATTTCAAGGACTATTGAACACAGGATCTGAGCCGACACTAATAGTCATAGATCTGAAATCATCAAGGCCCTTCTGGAGTCAGGACACACAGTGGTGAAGGCAGAAGGTCATACACAGAGTCCTGACTAAAGCCTGTCCTGCAGTAGGTCCAGTGAGATTGTGGATAGACTTGGTGGTCATTTCCCATTCCTGAGAGTAGAACCTGGAAGTTGGGGTAAGACCCTCATTGGGCTGTTGATCTGTGGGGTCAGAGTTACTGCAGTGGGGAGGTTAACAGTGTAGTAGAAGCCTCTCTTTGCCTCTCCCCTACAGACTATTAAATGAAAAAAAAAAAAGGCTGTTGAGGATAGTGAAGATTTGTGTCATCACTAAAGATCTAAAGATCTAAAGATCTAAAGCATATCGTGTCTCATATTTGATTTCATAGTTACACATTTAATACAGACATGTTTTTCAGTACTTATAAAAATCATTTAGTCACACTTTCAAGTTCTTTACATTTTCTCATGTTTAACAAAATTGATTCATATAAAGTCATCTTACCATGTAAAGAGGAGCAGCTGTTCACTCATGTTAAACCATGAAATCATTTCAATTTCATTATTTTTTCAGAAGTTCTATTTTTTCTGGTTCTTCCTTTGACACATACAATAGTTCTTAATATGACTGGGATCTGGATCCAAAGTTATGTTCTTCCTCATATACAAACGTAATCAATTTCATGTTCACATGAAATGTCATCAGAACAAGTCTTGTAATAAATGCCTGTAAAATAATTAACATCTTCTGGGAAACCTGCTTGGTACAAGTTCCTAAATCAGTTTTTAAAGACCTCTGTACTGCATTCTTACTCCAATTGCATCATTTTTTTCCAGTTCTAAATGTCTTAATGGATAATTACGAGTATTGATAGAACAAGTTGGAAAAGAAATTTTAGGGTCTGGCCTCTGCTATAGTAGTAGCTTTTCTGTGTTGAATAAGATGACACTTAAGTTTCAATGCAATGGCCTTTCTCAGTGTTTTCCTTTGGGTAACAATTCATGTTGATTTTAGGTCCACTTTTATTGTTTCCATCAATAAGAATGCACATCACTGTCACCAACTGAAACTGTTGCCCATCAAAATTGACAATATTTATTTCAGGCATTGTAAACATGTGCCTATTGTATTCTAAAAAGCCTCTCTCAGGCTACCATACAGAGTCAGGAACCAAGGACATTGGTTTGCCCAGGTGGAGTAGTGTTTATATCAATCACCTCCAAAGAAACTCAAGTCGACATACCCCTGGATTCCAGTCCTGGGTGGGGCGGGGAAGCAACCAGTGTGAACAACTAAATAAGAATAAATAAAGTGCTTCTTCTTCCTCTCTCTTTCTGCCTCCCTGCCTGCCTACTCTCCTTCATACCTGCCTGTACCTTTCCTTTAAAGAAAAAAACCAAGGACATTAAGACTGCTGGATCTCAAGAACCAAGCGAATAAACAACCCAGTGAGGTAGGCAAGGGAAATATTATGATTTACTTTGCATTGGTGAAGTTAAGGTTCAGAAGGTTAAGTAACTTTCCCAGTTATCAAATATTTAGTAAGAGGCAGAGAGAATAAGAACCATTAACTTTTGGAATAAAGACATTTTTCTCTAAACCACATATGTAGCCTCTGAGATTATAATCTGACCTCAAATGTTTTTACCATTTTATCCTCATTGTCTTGTTGTTGACTCACGTTTTTAAAGAATACAACAAAAAATCTAATTCTTAATTATAAATTTATGCCAAATTTATGCTTCTCTACCAATGAAAACTTATAGCCACAGGACATCTATTTTGGAAAGCATTGTTTTCTTGACTAGTCTAAAGGAACGTAAATAATATGAAAGACCCTCAAGGTCAAGAAAATTGAAGAGAGGTCAGAGGAAAAGATAAAATGGAATGTACTAAGGGATTTAGTCTTTTAGCTTTTGCTTTTGAGAGAGGGTTCAATGGAGCACTTTAATGTAGATGAGACTTGAGGCTTTTGAAGATGATCCAAGTCTTCACGAAGTTTATTCAAACTCAAATCTTTAATGCATAATCACATTTGGCCCTAGAGTCTTCAAAAACTTGTACTTGGTGCTTTCCCAAAGTGCTAAGATTTGAATGCCACCAAAAAAATTGATTCATGTTTTTAGCCATTAATGGTTCATCAATTTTTTTTTTAAATGAAGTCCATGGTTAGGTTTTGTTTTTGTTTTTGAAGAAAAGGTGCAGGCAATAATGAAGGCGAGAAGGCAGGCAGGCAGGGAGAGAGAGGAAGAAGAAGCACCTTATTTTTCATTTAGCCGTTTACGCTTGGTTGTCTCTCCCCACTACACACACACACTTGAACCCAGGGGTATGTGGCCTATGCTCCTTCAGAAGTGATTCACCTAACCTCTGCTCCACCAGGGCGTGCCAGTTCCATGGTTACGTTAATAGATATCTAGTGCACCCTGGTGGCCTAGCAGTTTAAACCAAGCGTAGTCCACACACATCCCAAGGTCCCTGGTTCAAGATCAGGGTCTGGGGAAACAGCCAATGATGAACAATAAATAAAATGAACTGAATAAAATGAGTGAAGTGCTTCCTCCTCTCTTTCTGCCTGCCTGCCTACTCACCATCATTCCCACCTGCACATTTCCTAAAAAATGTTAATATCAGTGTTCTGCAGAACTGCCAGAAATAAAAAATTCAGGAGAAGACAGAAAATCCTTCCCACCCATGAAACCTTATCTGCTTTCTGGAGTGACTAAAGTAGTTGTACCTGTTCTAAAACTTTACATATATAAAAAAACAGGCATATACTTTTGAGGGTCTGGATTCTTTAGCTCAGCAATAGTGTTTTTGAAATTCATCCATGTTGTTACATGTTTCAGGAGTTTGTTCCTCTTTATTCCTGACTAATAGTCCCTACTGTGGACATGCCATAGTTTGCCTATAGAGGCACATTTGGATGGCTTCTAGTTTTGGAGTATTATAAATAAAACTGCCATGAATATGTGTGAATAAGCTTCTGTGTGGTCATGTGTCATTTCCTTTTTCAGAATCTTTTATTACACATAAGCTTAGAAGTAAAAAGGCAAATTTAATTATATAAACTCAGGAAAGACAAGAAAATTATATAGTCAAATTTAGTAAAATTAAGACTAACAAATATTTCAGAAATTAAACTTAATTATTTAATAAATTAAAATGAATATGGTAATAAACCTATGACATTTTATGTAAATATTCAATATTAGGTAAAGTAGATAACTCTCTGAATAGGATTATAGGTAAAATAATGAACAAAAGGAGCTAAAATGTATTACTAATAATTAAGGATAAAGTAGGTTACCTAAGACTACATCTTTACCTAATTTCAATGCCTTTTTCTTCTTAAGGAAAGGCACAAGGAGGAATGAAGGTGAGAAGGCAAGCAGGCAGGAAGAGAGGAGGAAGAGGCACTTTATTTGTTTTATTTAGTTGTTTACAGCAGTAGTTCACACCAGCCCTGTGTCTTGAACCCATGACCTTGGGATGTATGTGGAACCACTCCCTGGGTGTGCTAGACTGGTAGGCCACCAGGGCACACTCGGATTTTATATATTATATGTATGTATAATATATGTATATTTCATATCACACCCGCCACCATAGTTTTAGAGTTCTCCACTACCACCTTGTTCCCTCCTTCCTTCCATGTGCCATTGCTTTTCAATGACTACTTCGGAGTGATCATATGGATCACAGTTTTCAACTGGATCGTATGGTAGGTCCATGTTCATAACCTACCAAATAGATTTCCTAAGTGATTGTTTTAGTTGTCGTTCTTACCAGCAATATATGAGAGCTCCAGTTGTTCTGTATCCTCAGTGTTGGCTTGGTGTTGGCAATTTTTGTTATCAATGGCTTGGTGATTTTTTTTGTCATTTGATATGTATGTAGTGACAATAATTTCTAGATACTTTTATGGTCGAGGAATGCATTCTATTTATTTAAAGGACATATCCTATTAAGTTGTTTCAATACATTTGAATGTGAGATTTGTTTTATGCCCAGGACGTGAACATCTTGGTGAATGTTACATTTGCACTTTAAAAATGTGTATTTTGCAATGGTTAGGTAGAGTATTCTAGAAATATCAGGTAAATCAAGGTGATTGATAATTTTCAAATCTATTGATTTTCTCTCTACTTGTTCTATCAACTATTGAGAGAGATTGCTGAAAATTTTGCCTGTAATTGTGGATTTTTCTATTTCTCTGTCAGTCTTTACTTCTTGTATTATGAACTTCTATTATTAAGAACACATTCTTAGGACTCATCTCTTTGATGAATTGACCTTTTGTCATTATAGATATTTTTTAAAGGAAAGGTGCAGGTAGGAATGAAGGTGAGTACTTACACAGGCAGGAAGAGAGAGGAGAAAGGAGACTTTTTATTTATTTCATTTAGTTCATCTTGGTTGTTCCCCCTGGCCCTGGCACATGAACCCAAGTCCTGTGCCAACAGAAGGCAGTGGACCCAACTGTTACCCCACAAGTGTACAACACTGGGTCTGTTTCTGTTGACTGATTTTTCCCCAGGTCCCTCTTTTTTTTCTTTTTCTTTTTTTTTTTAAAGCATTTTACTTATTTTGCTATTAGTTGTTCACACTGGTTGTTCCCCTCAGGCCCAGGACTTGAACTCATGGGTGTGGCCTGCATCCTTTGAAGGCAATTAACCTAACCAATACTCAAGCAGTACATGCCCATGATCACTTTTTTTTTTTTTTTACTATTTGTGTATGACTAGTAATTTTACTGTAGATTAGTCATTGTGAATATTATATTCTTGAGTATATGGAATTTTTTTCTTCCTTAAAGATTGTTGATTTTTTTTTTTTTTTTTGGATAACCAGTTATATTCTTTTGGGTCTGTTCGATCCTTTTAAATCTTCTGAAATTGAACCATTAACTTATTACATATTTTTAAATATCATTATGCTACTTCACATAATGTAAACACTGTTTTGGTAGCTCTAGAGAAATCTTTAGGGTAGGGTTTCTCAATCTCAACACTTTTGACATTTTTGGTTTAGATAATTACTTATTATGGGGCTGTCCTCTGTATTACAAGATGTTTAGCAACATTTCTGGCCTCTACTTTCTAGATGCCAAGAGAATTTTATCAGTCATGACAATAAAAATAATATCCAGATGTTGCAAAGTGTTCCTTGGGAAGCAAAATCACTCCTGGTTGAAAACCATTGCTCCAGGTCTATTTTAGCTCTCCACCTAAGGGTTGATCCTTCTGGGACCTATGTTGAATATCCCACATGTTTAATCAGGCCTTTTCATTCTCATTAGTTGGGTCTTGCCATAAACTGAATGTTTGTCTCCCCCAACCAAAATCCAATTTTTTTCTTTAGAGAGGAAGAGGAAGAAGCAGCATTTTTCATCCACTTATTTGTCTATTTTATTTTCTCCCAGTCCTGGGTCATACCTGAGTCCTTGGACCTTAGAGGGTCCTCACCCCAGCTGCTCAGCCACAAGGACATGCCCCTCCCAATCCAAATGTTAAAATCAAATCCTCGATGTGATGGTATTGAAAAGTGGGGCCCTTAGGAGATGATTAGCTCACAATGGCAGAGCTCTCATGAATGGAATTAATACCCTCATAAAAGACACCAGAGAGGGTGCACCATGGTGGCCAAACGATCTGGTTACACTGTAGTAACAGTCCCGCACACACCCCAAGGTCCTGGATTCAAGACCCAGGGCTGGGGAAAAATAATCAATGTGAACAACTACATTAAGAATAAAGTGCTTCCTTCCTTCTCTCTCTTCCTGCCTGCCTACCCTTCATTCCTTCCTATACCTTTCCTTAAAAAAAAATAGAGCCTAGAGCGAGCTCCCATGGTCCTTCTATCAGTGAGAACACAGTAAAAGCCAGTCAACTATGACCCAGGAAGTGGGGGTCTCATCAGACACCAGATCTGCTGGAATCTTGATCTTGAACTTCCCAGCTTTCAGAACAGTGAGGAATAAATTTCTGTTATTTACCAGCCTCCCACTCTTTCTTGTTATTTCTTTTCTTCTCTTTCTTTTTTAAAGGAAAGGAGCAGGCAGGAATGAAAGCGAGTAAGCAGGCTAGAAGAGAGGAGGCTGATGTACTTTTATTTATTTTTATTTAATCGTTCATCTTGGTTGTTGCACCCACCCTCCCACCCCAGTCCTTGAACCTGGGTCCTTGGGATGATGTATGTGGACTGCATCCGTTTGTCTTATCCACAAGGCCACCACAGTGCATCACCACTTTTGTTTTTGTGATAGCAGCACAAATAGACTGAGACAGAACTCAAATATGTCTCAGAATAGTGTGAACTCTGGAAATTATCCAATTTACACTTCCCCAGATTACTTTTTGCCTGGTTTTGTGGAGTTTCATGTTATACAGTTAAGTTTTTAGCTCAAGGTTCAAAGGGACCATTAGGGAGATTTCTTGGGCTCTTTCTCTGACCTCCTGTCCCTATGATTCTACCTGGTAAATTTTTGCTCCCTACCATCCTGAAACAATCTCTTTCCTTCAACTCAGTGAAATTGCCAGTCTCTTAGTTTCTCTCTTCTTGCACTGCAGCATTTGGAAGTATCTCCCAGCAGTAAGCAGAGGTGATCCTTAGGCTCATTTCATTCCTTTCCCTCCTCAAAGATCTCATCGTGTTGCCTAATATACAAGATCTAAGAACGTCTGTGTTGTCTGTTGTACAAAGTCAAAGAATATTTGTTTCATGTGTTCTGTCCACTTTCCTTACATAGGAAAACATTGCAGTTCCTGTTAGTCTGTCATGTTTGAGCACGGAAGTCCCCCTCAAAAATAAAAAAAAATTTATATTTCAATAATTACATTTTTAAACATTTCATCTAACAGCCCTTACTGATGTTAGTCTTCCTTGCTTTGGCTCTTTCATACTTTTCTTTCTGTAACATTTGATTATTGAATAAAACAAAAAGGTAACTCAAATAAGTACTACTTTGTTTTCTTTTGAGATGACCTTTCCCAAAACGTGTCAGGTCTCTGTTTGGATTACCCTATTCATCCTTGAATAAATACTGACCATATGCATATTCCCTGTATCCAAGACAGATACATACACCTGCTTCAGCATGTAAGCTGGACAGTCTTCAATTTATTGATATGGTACAATGGTCATCTGCCCCCTGGCTTCTTTAGCAATTCAAACCTGAGGATTTTAGGTAGATATTTCTAGCAGAATTAGGTAAATTATGTTGTAGTTCATTTGATTATCGAATTACAAGGATCCTTCTCTTCCTCTCTGTGTAGGCCCAGGGCCTCTCCAGCAGAAGAGCCAGATTTCTTATGTGGTGCCTTCTGACTTCCAAAAACACCAAAGCAGATGCTGCTGGACCCCTTGAGGGTCAGGCCTGGCACTGGCCCAGCATCACCTCTGCTACATTACCCTGGGTCAGCTCAGATGCAAGATAAAGGAGGGATTTACTGGGAGGCATGGATCATTGATGGTCGTCAATGTAACAGACTACCAGAGTCATTTTGGATAAATTACCTCTATGTGCCTCAGTTTCCTTCTGCTAGATCATGGGTATAACAACATATCTTATTGAATTGTAATGAAAACAAAAAACTAAGACACAACATCTCACACAGTACCTGGCCTGTATCTACTGTAAGTGTTAATATTATTAGACATACAGGACGCCTTTATGGTCTAAACCTGATGTTCTTGCCCCCTCAATAAATACATACAAGGAAAAGATACAAATTGTGAATCTAGAGCATGCTCATACTGTGTAACAGAGGTCTCTTGTATTGCATGCTAACTTACACGTTCCATTAAGCACGCTCACATTCGCATTCCATCATTCTCATCACTTTATAGATGAAGGAGTTGAAGCTCTGAAAGGTTTAGTAAACTTGCCCACGATCATATTCAGCTTTATTCAAAGGACGTTTGTTGAGTATCTCCTAAGTACAAGGTAGCGAGAATAAAAAAAAAATCTCTGCCTTCCAGTGGTGTTCTATCTAGTGAGGGAGAGGTACAAGCAAATAGTTAGGCAGTATGTGGTGGATACAGGCTGCAATGGGTGTGGTGCAAGGTGGGGTTGAACTTGGGGTCAAGAAAGGCTCCTGGAGAGGACAGTGCTTAAAGTGAATTTTAAAGGGATTTATCTGCTCAACGCAGGTAGGAAGAGCACTTCAGGTGAAAGGCAAGAGGTATGACGTGGCATAGCCCCTCAGTGCTGACTTGGAGTGTCAAACCAGGTCTGCGGACCGCTAGTGTGCATGACTTTAGACCTAAAATGTCCATTTTCAGGAAAAGAGCTAAGGTCATGTAAAAATGAGTGCCATGATTCTGTTTTGTGCATGTGTGTAAGTGACAAGGGAAGACAGAAGGATAGAGAGCCCCCTCCTCTAGCTCAGATGGCTGCGGCTTAGGCTATAAAAGCTGAGGATCTGGGTTTGAGATCTGCAGCCAGGGTAGGGGGAGAGAGAGATAATAAAGAAGAGACAAGAAGAATATCCAATGCTTAACTAAGCTGGCTGACCTTAAAATAGTCTCCTGGGTCTTTAAATGAGCTTCAAACAATCTACATTGTTATTAACTCATGTATTCATTTAGCCAACATTTCCTCAGTGCTGTTTTGGTGCCAGATCCTTGCTTGTTGCTGAGAAAGCAAAGCTGAATTAGATGGCGTTGACCTCAAGAATCACAGATCAGGACAGTGTGTCAGTGCCTGAGGTAGGCTGGCACTTCAGAGTCTCCAAACACACGGCATTTCTAAAAAAAATAGAGGCATTATAAAATAGAAAGAGATCAGAAGACTGTACATGGACAGACTTCAAAATATATTATAGATTGGCATGCACTGGTGGCTCAGGTGCTAAGCCAATGACTGATGTATGGATCATGTAAATCCCAAAGAACTGGGTTCGTGACTTGGGACCAGGGGTGACAACCAAAAATAAATAAACGAATCAAAGTACTTCCTCTTCCTCCTCTTCCTTCCTTAGAAATGCTTCTTCTGGTGGACACTGTTGGCTCAGGAGGCTGAAATGCTAGCATGCAGACCACACACAACACAAGGACCTGGATTCAAGACCTGGGACCAGAGTGAAAAACCAAAATGAACAACTAAATAAAGATGTTTCTTCCTCCTCTTCCTTCTTTCATTCCTTAAATGCTTCTTCCTCCTGTACCTTTCTTCCTCCCTTACTTAAGAAAACAAATGTTCTCCCTTCTTTAACATACACACACACACACACATGTATATGAATGATTGATTTGAAAGTGGTGGTTATAAGAAATCCCTTCTGGGTGCACCCCAGTGGTCACCCAGATAAGGCCACCGGATGTAGTTCACATACATCCCAGAACCCAGGTTCAAGACCTGGAGCAGGAGTAGGGCTGGGAGTGAGGAACAACCAAGATAAACAACAAAATATAATAAATAAATGTTTCTTCCTCCTCTTCCTGTCTGTCTTCTTGCCTTCAGTACCTTTCTTTAAAAAATAAAGAAAGAACACAAGAATGAAAGAACAAAAGAAAGAAAGAAAGAAAGAAATTTCTGCGGGTGTACCCTGTTAACACAGGTGTTAAGCCCGTGCCTGGGGAACAGTCTACATATATCCCAAGGACCCAGGTTTGTGACCAAGGGCTGGATAACAACAAAAATGAAATAAATCAGGTCCTTTTTCCTCCTCTCTCTTTCTGCCTGCCTGCCTTCATTCCTGCTTGACTTCATTGCTCTTTAAAAAAAAAATCCTTCTAGAAGTGTGGGATGAAAATTGTACATACAGTAGAGTTACAACAAAAACGTTATGTTTTATATATATTCTATAATATATTTATATCTATTTAACATATATTTTATATTTATATATTATAATATTATGTATATATATATATACACACATATATCTGAATGAATGAAAACAAACCTGTCAAAAAAATATTAATAGTAGCTAGCTTTTGTTATTTGGTTATTACCTGGTAATTATTGGTTATTATGTTTTCTTTTTTCTGGCCTACTTGATTTTAGACCTTAAGACAATTTCCTATTTCCCATACCTGTGGAAATTGTTATTTTGCATTTGCATAATAACTAGCAGTTACCATTTCATTTCAGAATACCCAATACATACCAGTCACTAATTAACACTGGTTGATTTTTTTCTCAGTTAATCCTCACACCTTGGAAAAAGGCATCATTATGATCCTCCTTTTACTGATGTTCTAAGAGTTTAAGCAAGTTCCAGGGCCTGATGGCTAGCAAGTGGCGGAGTCAGGCAGCTCTTGTCTCTCATCACGGAGTGGTCTGACTGCTCCCATTTCTCCACAAGGTAAGCGCTACACTCCACAAAGGTTCTCATACAATTAAGCTTTGACATGGCACCTATTTATTAATGAGAAAATATAAAACCCACTAAAGTTGAAAATTGGTATGTGGATTCTATTAGACACTCATGCTTTCTCAGGCATTTCTCTGTTTGAAGAGAATATTTTTCATTTTTCAAATTAAAAACAATTAGTCACACATCAAATCCACTGTGTTGAGAATCTGCTTATCTCTGGAGCTTAACAATAGGAATTATTTGGCCTGCAGCAACTTGTAAATTCACCCCGCATGGTGTCATGAAACCTGTCTGCGTTTCCCATGCCCAAACAAATGCTCTGTACATTTCGAGATCCAGCTCCTGCTTTCCAGCTCCAGAATCATTCTAGTGAATGCTCATCTTCCTTTTACCACATTCCAAAGACACAGTGGTCCTGACCCAACAATTTGCTTCATTTTCACTTTTTAAAATTTTTTTACATTTTTTAACTATTAACTTGAAATAATTTCAGACTTAAAAAAAGGTGCACAAATTATATAAAGAATTCCTGTATACCAATTACTCAGATTCTCCACATGTTAACTTCTTACATAAACAAAATACACACAAATGATCAGAATCTGGAAATCACACTGATACAATGCTGTTACCCAGCCTACCAGTCTTGTTCGAATTTTACTAATAATCCCAATAATGTCCATTTCTGGTTAAGGACCAAATCCAGTATGAAGCATTGTATGTATTGTCATATCTCTTAATTCTCTTTTAATATGAAATGATTTCTCTGTCTTTGTTGTTCATGACCATGACATTTTTGAAGAGTTATTTTGTAGAATAGTCCTTCATCTGGGTCTGTCTGATATTTCTTTGTGCTTAAATTCAGGTTGTGCTATTTTGGCAGGAATCCACAGATGTGATGTTATGTCCCTAGTGTGAGTGGTACTTATGGTTGATTGATTCTGTTACTGGCAATAACTTAATTTTTTGTTTGTTTTTTAGAGAGGAAGGAAGGAAGGGAAGGAGGGGAGTAAGAAGCATTTTTATTAGCAGTTTTAATTAATCAATTAATTAATTTAAAAAAGAAAGGGGCAGGAGGAATAAAAAGGAGCAGAGGCAGGCACGTAGGCAATAAGAGAGAGGAGGAAGGAGCACCTTACTTATTTTCATTGTCTATCTTGGTGGTTCACCCCAGCCTTGGGACTCAAACCCAGTCTTTGAGATGTATGTGGACTGCACCGGTGGCTGACCAAACTGTTATTCCACCAGGGTGCACCTAATCAGTTATTATTTTGGCTTCCCATCCCGCTCCAACCCAACCTGGGAAAGCAGACCCTGGTCCTTGGTCCTTACGTGGTCCACACCCCAGCAGTTCAGTCTCCTGAGCCACAGAGTGCACTCAACAACTGATTTTGATTATTTAAGATGCTGTCTGCCAGGTATTCTGTGGTAATTTTACAAACTATGCAAATATCTTGGTAATTTGCTGCTGGCTTTTTTTTTTTTAAAGCGAAGTTGCAGTCAGGAATGAAAGCAAGTAGAGGCAGGCAGGAAGAGAGAGGAAGAAACATTGTATTTATTTTATTTTCCTTGTTCATGTTTGCTTTTTTTCCCCCAGACTCAGGACTGGAACCCAGGTCCTCAGGATGTGTATGTGGACATGCCATCTGGAGGTGGCTGACCAAACTGGTACTCCACCAGAGTGCACCTTAATTTTTTTACTTAGATGTTTTTCAATATTTTCTATAAAATCACTTCTCAGGGAAAGAACTGGATGGGGCACAGAAGGGTTTCCTGGATGCAAAGTACCTTAAGAGAGGAGAGCCTGGGTTTAAACCAGGCTTTTCAGGGATCACTTAAGACAGGGGATGTGTAATATGAAGAAGAATCTTGTTGGAGACTCCCTCCTGGACGTTTCACTGTTCAGGCCCGTGTCCCTGGGTAAGGCCCACCTTCTACCCTATTCCTTTTTGAGATAGACCTTGACCTGGCCATTCTCCTTTGAGGTTTGAGGAGTGGGGCCCAGTTTCCCCTGCTTCCCTCTTTCTTACTGCTATTAAAGGCAATCAAATAGGTCCTATTTCACTTCAATATTTTTCCTGATGAGGCACATCCCTGTGGTCAGCAGCTAAGGTGAAGGTCATTTAAAGCCCAAGGACCCAGGTTCAAGACCTGGGATGAGGGGAAGGAAAAAAAAAAAAACCCAAAACCGATCTGTCCTGGTGGCTTAGGCACTAACTGTGTGACTGGGGTATAGACCACGTAAAGTCCAAGGACTTGGGTTTGGAACCTGGGGCCAGGAGAAATAACCAAAACAAATGAACGAATAATAAAAATGTTTCCTTTTCCCCTTCCTTCTTTCAAAATGCTCTTTCTTCCCCTCAAAAAACAAAAATAAAAACAAAACAAAACTAATTTCCCTGCTAATCATTATGGGAGGAGGAGACAACTGTTAGTAGGGCAAGTGTGGATAAGTGCCAGACGTTCTAGAACCTTACTAAGTTCTTATAGTGGCAACCCTGATTCACGGTTCCTCTCTCCTTTACCCTTAATCAGTCCTCAGAGTTCACCTCAGATTCCCTGTTACCAAGCAGTTTTCTCTGGAAAATGCAACTGCCCATGCAGAAAAGACAATCATTTGGAAGTGGTTCAGGCAGGAAAATGAGTGCCCCTTTGCCTCTCTCCAGTGGGCAGTTAGACCCACCCTGGGATGAGGCCTGTGTAAAGTCTTCTTAGGAACACAGGCTGACCACAGCCTTTCAGGCACGAGTTCTGAGAGTAAAGGCCAGGCACTCTTGGAAATGACCAAAGTGGCCTGTGTTAAGGTGTCTGAGCAACTGGAAGATGGCTCCTTGGCGAGGAGTCACCAAAAGAAAGCCACCTATGGGTGTCCTATTCCCCTGCCACAGTCCTGGCCTCTGTCTTGGGTCTATCAAGTGAAAAAGTTTAAAAAAAAAACCCTAAACCCCCCAAAACAAAGGAATCCAGGACCAGTGCTTAGCTATACTAAACAGGGATTATGAAAGTGTGACAGGAAGCCATATTAAAAAGATTTATTGTTTTTATAACCTGATTAGAAAGGTTAAGTGTGGAAAAAGTGTGAAAAAGCAAAAGATAAATATTACCCATGAACTACCACCTAGAGACTGCCACTTTCACATTTTGGGGTTTTCTTCTCAATTCTTTTTTTTTTTTAAGTAAACTTTTATTTTTCAAAATGTACAGCTGGTGGGAGCTGTTCATGCGTCTGCACCAGCAGCTGGGGATCTCCATCCCTGGTGTTTCTGGTGCAAAGTACTTGAGCTCGGTGCTTCGAAACCAGTTTAATAAATCCTTTCCTCAGGAGGACCTGAAGGGCTGCACTGGCCAGGGAACCTCTAATCTGCAGTTTCTCAGAAACAATAGTTGGGATTATAAACTTAGTGTTGGGAACCTCCTTACAGAGTTTGTCATAAGTGACTTTGTCAAACAAGATGAGCTTGTTGAGCTTGTCCTGAACTTTGTCTGTGGATTACTTCTTCTTTTTGGCCTTCCTTCAGATTTGTTCTCTGGGACTTTGTACTTCTTGGCCCACTTTCCAGCACTTTCTTCTTCGACCTTGTGTGGCATCATGAAGCTTGGAGAACAGTGGCTACCACTGCGGGTGTGCTAAGATGTCAGACAAAAAGCTCTTCTCATTTTTATTTTTATTTTTTTAAGGAAAGGTGCAGACAGGAATAAGGTGAGCAGAGGCAGGCAGGCAGGCAGGAAGAGAGAGGAGGAAGAAGAACTTTATTTATTTAATTCATTTGTTCATCTTGGTTGTGTCCCCCACCCCTGGGACTCAAACTGGGGTCCTTGGGATGTATGTGAACTGCACAGGCTGAATGCCAACCAAATTGCTGTTCCACCAGGGCATGCCTTCTCAATATTTTTATTATGAATTTATATTTTTTTCTCACAGAATTGCATGATGCTGTATAACACAGATTTAAAAAGAAATTTAAATAAGCATTATTGAACAGATTTCAAATCTAATGTTCATGTCAGTGAAATTACTAGACATAGTGTGATAAAAATGCAGTAATTGAAATGTTCAAAAATCCAGAGGTGGCTGGATATTTGGTGATGGGAGATGGAACGAGCTCAGTGTTGAGTGTCAGGACTGTTTCAAAGTCCTGTGGTCCTTGCTGCTGTGATCATACCTGTCAATCAGCCACGCACTAAGCAGCTCATACCGATGAGCTCAGGAAAAAGTAAAGAGAGAAAAAGTACCATAGGTCTTGAGAAGACTCCAGGACCAGGTACTGTAATCTTCACACAGATGAGGAATGTGAGGCACAGGTCTAACGGCTGGTAGAGCCAGGGGTCAATGTGGACAGTCTGGCTCGTCCACGCTCTGATGCTGGGCTTCAGCTTGTGAGCTCCCAGACCCCCTGGCTTCGCATTGCAAGTAGTCAGAACAGTCACAGAACCTCCTATGTGTGGGCAAACCCATGCTTGCTTCCTTCAGGGGCAGCAGTGGTCCTGTCCCTCTTGTTCCTGGCTCAGAGAGCAGGCTCAGATGCTCTCTTTGAGCTCGCCTGCTTTGTGAGTCTCTGTGGCTTCCCTCTACCTCGTTTCTCCAAAAGCCAGACCTCAGGGAACTGACTGAATCTGGCAATAGATGCTCATCTTAAATTTCACCGTTCATTGTTCCTTTTCCAGAAAGACCCTGGAGGCATTTTATAAGATATGAGGGTGACTTGTCATATACCAGGTTTGCAGGTTGTCAGTGAAGTTCCCGGAAGGAGAGGGCGCATCTTCCAGCCCAGCAGAAACACTCCAGTCAGGAACATGCGGAGGGAGTTTGGGCCCACGAGTCTGAACTTGGGCCCCCTTACTCACAGGGCTCTTAGACTGAAGAACAGATACTCACCTGCCAGGCTCAAGAAAAGAGGGAGCCGCAGCATAAAGTTGTGGAGGGAAAGAGAGGGGACCAGGCCCTGTGGGAAACACGAAGTGGGGAATAAATTCAGGAAATGAAGTCTTTTCCTCCCCCTGAGGGGGCAGGGGCACACGTTCTCCCCTTCTTAGTTTCTCTGAAAACTCCCTTCAGTGGCTGCCACAAGCCCATCATGCAGAGTCCAGCGTGGCCCAGCCAGGTCTTCATAAAGACATCTCAGCTCTAATTTTTCCCATCGAGGGACAGGCAAAATTTTATTATCTATTCGTATTTTAAAATCACCTTTATTGAGACAGAACTCAGGTTCAATAAGCTGCATCTCTGTAAGTGTGCAACTCAATGACTTGGACATGACAATCAAGAGGAACAGCATTGCATTATCCCCCCAGATTCCTCGGAGGGGCAATCATGTTTCTTTGTACAAATTCGTGAACCCGTCGGTTATCAGCTGCTGACCCTGGGTTAGGGGGAGGGGGTTATCACTTGGTCCACTCATTCAGTAGCTAGAAGTCAGGGCAGGCAATGACAGGCTTGTCGAGAACGGTCAGCTAGTAGCTTTCTGGCTGTGGGCAAGTCACTTAGCCTCACTGCCTCAGTTTCCTATAATGTAGACCATGGATAATAATATCCACCTTACAGGGTTAGTGTGAGAAGATAATTGGATAGGGTGCAGTTGAATGTTAACACTGAAGTTTTAATAGTGACTTCAAACTTTAATAGATGTGAAAAGGCAATAGTTCGAGACAAGTTCTACAACCCTTCAGACAGGTCGAGGAGAGAAAAGGGTCAGCATGCAGAGAGAGTGCATTTGGTAAGCAGACGGTCTCAGAAGAAAGCTGTGCAAGGAGCCCATCCTCTTCCCCCACAAGGGAATTGGGTGGCATGTCTCCTTACAAGTTTGTCTGTAACCCCTCAGCTGGGGGCAGGCTGGACCAGGATCTGTCTCCCACCTGTGAAAGACATAGCTTTAGCTGCTTTCTGGAGGGGTGGAAGAGCACCCTTGCGTGGGGATCAGCCAAGCTCTCAGAGATGATCAGAACAAGGGATGTGTGACTGACACTGGTAGCCAGGTGTGGGTGACCAGGGGGAGTGTAGTAAGGGGTCCTCTTGGCTCCTGTCCAGTGCGGCTGTCTGTGGGCCAAGGGAGCTCGGCAGAGGAGGCTGGAGGTAAATGCCTGACTACTAAGCCCACACAGGTAACCACACAGACACACACCTGCTATGTTCCAGTCCAGAGCCCTTGAAAACACCCCGACAAGGAACCAGCATCACTTACCTGTCAGAGGCAGGTTAATTAGGTGCCAATGCCGGGGACAACTCTCCCCTTCATCTCCCTGGGATCCTGACTAAAAACTGACTAAAAACTTGAAACTGACTAAAACTGACTAAAAACTTGGATGGGAAGAGGAGAGGCTGAGATATAGAGGAAAGAAACTCTGTATGCCTTTCACAGGCAGACCTCCAGCCTGCAGGGGACCCAGCTGCTCCAAGGAGGTAGCATGGTCAGGCTAAATCAGAGGCAGAGTTGTTTTTAAGAAAAGGTGCAGACAGGAATGAAGGAGAGCAGAGACAGGCAGGCAGGAAGAGAGAAGAGGAAGAAGCATTTCAATTTATTTAGTTGCTCATCTTGTTCCTGCTGGTCCTGGGACACAAACCTGGGACCTTCTGATGTATGTGGACTGTGCCTGCCTGAGGTTGCAGACTTAACCACTACTCCACCAGGCAGCACACAAGATTTTTTTTTTTTTAAAGAGAGAAAGAAGTATCTTAAAGAAGGAAGAGGGAGCACTTTTAATTTTTTTTAATTTATTTAGTTTCGCTGTTCCTCCCAGCCCTGGGGTGCAAACGCAGGACCTTGGTCTTTACATGGTCCACACCCCAGTTGCCAGCTTAGCACCTGAACCACAAAAGTGTGTTGTTCAGGGCAGGGATTTGATTGTTATCTTAGATGGGGCATTCCATTTGCTGAGCTGAACTGTGTTTGGATCTTAGAGCTATCTTGGGTGCAAAAGACATCTGTCTTTAACAGAAGGGAAGTGTCACTGGGAATTTTCTTCCATTGGTGGGTGAAATATTCTCTCTTTAAACAATTTTAAAATGGTGGTGGGAGAAAAAAGAATGGGTTGAATCAAAAGTTGAGCTGGTTCCACATAATGTAGATGAAGTGTTTTGTTGGGTGTCAGAGTGGCAGGGGTGTTATGTGTGTTTCCTCAGTTGTCACAAGCCAGGGTCTGCCTGGAGATGATCCTGCACTGGGATAATGCAGGAGGAATCCAAAGAGACCAGGCTGAGGTTCAAGGTCAGGGTCAGAGCAGTGGCCCACCTGGCCTTTGCCCTGGGAGACGGCCTCTGAGATTGTCACAACCAGTTTCCCGGTGTTCTGGGTCTGCCATCCCAAGAAGAATGAAATCACTACCAATACCATCAGAATCCACTAACCACTCAGGCAAATGCTTTCAACTCCAAGCAGGCCATGCTTAGGGCAAGGACATGGGTTCACAGCCAAACACCAAGCTAAGGAGGAAGAGAAGAGCTTCATTGTCCTGGGGTGTGTGGTAATGGCCTCAGCATTCTAGGAAGCCTGACTGCCTCTGTGAGACGAGCACTTAGTATGGCCATTTCACTATTCTGAACAATAGTCTCTACTTCCATTTACAGCACCATCATTAAATCTTTCTTCACAACAATCCCAGAAGTGAGAGCAGCCGAAGAAGCCTTAGCGAATCTCTACAGGCATGGCTCTGCCAGTCGTTGCATTCATGGACCACTCAGAATATAAAGGATTCTGTGGACTCACTGCCCAGAACCAAGTGTGCGTGTGCCCACACTTCTGCATGCACTTTCCAGTGACATGCACTCTGCCACCATTCTCCACCCCATTTTTTCACCCCTGTGAACAGGCTAAAAATGCCAGGTATTCTATGTCCAGTCTCCCTTGCAGCTGGTGCACAGGCTTATGGACCCACCCTAGCAAGTAAGATTGAAGACAGGTCTAGTGGAAGCAGGTAAAAAGAGAAGGATGAAGGAACAATGATCCCTTTCCTCCTTTTCTATGTAGAGGCTTGAGGGTCCATCTGCCGCCTTACAACTGTGAAGGGAAATCCAAGAGAAATACAGAGCACATGTAAGCAACCCTGCCACTGTCCACTTCTTAACAGAGGGAACAGTTGTCCCTGTTATTGGAGCTGCCCTTCTCTTAGAGCTGAAAGCAGCCCACTAGACAGTGTGTTCCCTGATGACCATCCAGCATCTTCTGAGTTCATGAATCCAGCTTAGGAAACTGAGCTGGAGTCTGGTTCAGCTTCCTTGGGTGACTAGTCATTGGCCTCCAGAAAGGCAAAGGTGGGCTGGAATCCAGGTCTCCAGCCAACACTGGGCCATCTCTCAACTTGCTGGGAGAATGTGGTGGCCCCGACACCAGCTCCGTGTTCCTGGGCAGCGGTGCAGAGGTCACTGGACACGGTGCATGCCAGCGTGGGCAGAGCAGGTGTGTGCTCACTCTGGCACCTCATTTTGAGAAGTTGGAAGCTATCACTGGTGAGAACAAAGTGCTTGAGTTGGCGTGTGGACCAACAGACAGATCCCCTAGGGCTGCCAAATCTGTTTGACAAAGGCGTTGGACAGCATGACTGTTGGGTACCTCGGGCTGCAGCTCCAACCAGACAATCCGTTGACATGGGTAAGAACTCCTAAGCTAAAATAAATAGGATTTTTTTTTTTCTTTAAGGCGTAGGTGCAGGAAGGAAAAGAGGAGGAAGCAGCATTTTATTTTAATTTAGTTGTTCACACTGGTTGCTTCCCCCCAGGACCTGGGACTTGAACTCAAGGGTATGTGGCCTGTGTTGGGAGGTGATTGTCCTAACTGCTGCTCCACCAGGGTGCGCCTAAATAGGAATGTTTGCATAAAAATTTCCCTTTTTTAAAAAATATTCTTTCTTAATGGAGAATCTGGACACATGGGTTTAGACAAGCCTCATCACTTTTACTGACTTTGCATTAACTACTGAATTTTGAAAATATGCAGTCTTTATTTTGGTTAAATTATAAAAATCAAATGTCAGAAAACAACCTAATAAAACCATGCACATTTTACCTTTGAAAAAAGACAGTCATCATACATGGGGGACGATGCACAAAACATCATGCTGGAAAACACGAGTCCTCAATCAGCTGAATCCCAACCCAGCTTGGGACCTTGGACATTGTCTGACCTCTCAGCCTGGGTTTCCTCATCTGCCTCCTTCATTCTAGGTTGTCAGGAGGTTTTGTGCAGCCCATTACCCGGAAGTGGCTGGATGATGAGCTGGGAAGCTAAGATACCGGTGTTTTGCTTTCATTTTGACAAAAAAGATCAATGAGCCATGTGTCCTAGATATGGAGGGTCCACTGCCCGCTCCTGTCAGGGAAAGACCAGGAAGACCTGATGTCATGCCTGCCATCCGCTCTGCTTCCTGGCTGGACTCCAGCACTTCACTGGTTTGATGGCCTGCTAGCTTTACAGTTTGGACTCTTGTTGGTTCAGAGAAACAAAATCATATTTCTGGAATCCCTGTAGAAGGCCAGGCAGACAGAGATCACAACTCCAAGCTTTGCTATTGGCTCCAAACCAAAGTTGCACACTGGCTTATTCAAGTCTCAAAAGCTGAGCCTGGTCACTGGGTGAGCACCACATGGCTAAAATTAGTCCGGCCATCTGCTGACACAGCAGCTGGGCTATTCTGAGCCTCAGCAGGCCTGCCTGGAAGTGGGGCTGGGCCTTGGGGGGGACTTTGTTGAGAGGCTGGTCCCTTTAGTCAAGATGGATGAAGCCACACAGAGGGACGGCCAGTGCCGCAGGACATTCTGCAAATGACAAGGTGGGCACACCGTTACCTTTTGAGCTTGGACTCTGTCCTGAGGCTGTCCAACAGAACTTTTATTTTCTTGTCCTGTAGTCTTATTTCTCCTTTTTCCTTGGAGCTCTGAGTTTGGACTTGTCTTTGAAAAACTACTCAGGGGTTTCAGCAATAATGACAGATTGACTGAGGGCATAACAAGGCCAGGAACCAGGCTAAATACCTCACAAGGATTAGCACATTCTCAAAACAACTCAAGGGCTAGGTACCTGATTCCAGGGATCCAGAATACCTTGACTATCTCTGCAGTCAATGAGAAAGAGGCTTGGTTCAAAGGCCTACAGGTGGGGGCCCTAACTCAACTGACCCCACATCAAGGTTTCTGTCCTGTGGGCCCTGGACCCCTTCCTGCAGGCTGAGCCCTTTTACTGGGTCTCTGGAGAGGGACACTATCCCTGAGTGCAGAATCTGTTGAACTATGGGGTAAGGAATTCGGGAGTACAAATGTTAATCTAGTATAAACAAGAATCCGGTTTAGTATCTATTTATAGTCTACCCTCATCAGAAATCCTAGACTCAGGCTAGTTAGCTCAGTTGTCGACGGTCCCCTAACTGCTTTAACCCACGTTTCTATTCTTGGTCACGAGACCATGCAGCTGCTCTCTCACTTCCTTCTGCCACTATCCACTCCATAGTTATTCTACCTCCAGCCTGATGAGAGTTCTTCAGCTGGCGACGTCCTGCCCTTCCTTCCTGAGGGTCTGAGTCCTCAAGAGTCCTTTTTGGTGTAGGTTGCTGTCCTACCAGCCTTCACGGTGGGACACAGTAGAAGTGAGGTGCTGAGGATCCCCTGGGTTCCAGACATTGTCTCCTCACCTCCAGTGGAGTGTCCCTGTCTTCCTGCTGGTAACCAGTCACTGCAGCCAGTAGTGTCCCCTTTGTCTGCAGTTGGGTCAGTGGCCATTAATGAACACTTAAAGTCAGGTGAAGTCTACCTCTTCCAATTCAGTGGAAATGCTGTTGTCTCCAAGGGAAGTCTTTCTTTCTCAGGGACTAAGAACTCTCAACCAGCAGGGCTCAAAAATGGGGAACAAAAACTCGGGAGTGGGTATTAGATGTGATGAGAGAGGCGATTCCCCCAATCCCCTTGGTCTCAGAATGATGCTGTGTGAGACAGTAACATATAAAGGATATACTAAACCCAGTAAGATGAACGGAATCCCGTAGCAGCTGCTCCATCTTCCAGTGAGTCCATTCCTGAGGGAAGGGATGTGTGGTAAAATCAGTTAACTCACGGGCACAAGCCGATTGCTGTACCTCCTCTATGAAATAAGTCGCTTGGTCAGAAGTCTGTGGTGTGCACTGGTGGCTCAGGTGCTACGTTGGTGCTGGGGTGAAGACCATGTAAGATCCAAGGACCCAGGTTTAAGAGAAAGATGTTTGTGGGGGGGGTGCAACCATAATAAGCAAGTCAACAAAAGTGCTTCCTTCTCTCCCTTGTCTTTTTTTTCAGGCAAGGCTGGGCAGACTACCTCAGTGGTAGATCAGCACTGAGGGTCCTGGGCACAGAGTTTCTGCCCAGGTGTCCCCATCATCAGGACTGTCCATTAGTACAGAGGCGGGCAATCTCTTTGACACAAGTCACTGAAGAGGAAAATGTTTACAGGTCATACTTTTTTTGACTTTTCAAAATTAGCTTTCAGAATTATATTCTTACAGCTTTTTTAGAGAGCAGTGAACACTGAGAAAAACTGCACTGTTCTCTTAAGTCACAAAAATGAGTAAATTGAGGCTACTGCCTAACATTCCAGAATAAAGACCAGAAGTGAGGGGCAGTGGAATGCTGCTTATCACTGCACCAGGCCTCACACAAAACCAGTTCACCTCAGCGCCTCACAATCTGAAAGGCCCTTTCTCAAACAGGTAGAAACAATTCCTTTAAAAAAAAATCCCAACTTTTGGGATTTGAACTAGAATTTAAGGGAAAGGAAGTGACACCACACTGGAAAATGCAAAATCTTCAAGCACGTGGTGACAGCAGAGTACTAAAAGTAGTCCGACAGGGAAGAGAACCCATTCCAGGTATTCAGATCTCAACAGTGAGGTTTCTGGAGAAAGCTACAGGTCAGCGCATCTTGAAGGCTTTCAACGTGACCGCTCTACACACTGCAGGCCAGGCTGTGGGGATGCCTAAAGCAGCTCTTGAGATTCGGTCAAGGATGGACTGACCCCACAACCAGGCTCTGGAGGCTGAAGGAGCTTCTCCACCTCCAGAAGAGGGCAGTGCCTGAGAGCGAGGAGAGCTGCCCGGACAGAATCCAGGACGAACACACAGGACTATCACGTAGCACTTTGGGGCACGTTCAAAGCCATGTGCACGTACAGAGCAGAAGGCCGTGAAATGAACTGTCCGCCAGGTGTGTCCCAAGATTCCACCGTCCAGCGGCATTTGTGGGCAGAGGTGGGGTGAGCATCTCTTCTAAGGATTTTTCATGGAAAGTCGCGGATACGGTGTATCGCATATCTAACACCTTAACGTGGGCTGTATGGCTTTCACAACTTAACTGGCCAAGTCACACTATACTTGTTATAATCACCTAAAGGCTTGCTTAACTCAGAGAAAACCTCAGTGTCCTTTCCTGTCCTGAATCACGTTTGTCCTTTGTTTCTCACATCAGCAACCATTTCACTTAGGGTTTGTGGAAATTCTGTCACCTTCTCTGAACTGACTCCACCTTTTGGCCCACACTTTCCATTCACCGTCCATCAAAGGCCAGTGACAGGAAATACCACCGTGGTTTTCTGAGAACTTAAAAGTGAACGTGTGAGCCTCACTCTCAGATACAGCACAAGGCGACATGCACACGCAAAAGAACAACACAGCCACAGTTTCATCGCCACGATGCCTCTGCTGCAACTAACAGTGTCTTCCAGTGCTGGCTGGTCAGTTCTCATCACCTTGGGCACTCCCGCCGGGCATGCCCGCAGCTCTGGGGCCCCACGCAGGGGGGTCGTTGTAGACTAGCGCCTGACAACTAGGTTGGTGGAAGAGAGGAAACACACAAGACACAAGACAGAGGCAGCTCCATTTTAATTAAGAATGACTGTTAGCCCTTGTGTATATTGGCAATGGTTTTCATTTGGAAGACAAAACTGCCATAGCAAAGGCAAGCATTTCAAACGCACTTTCCAACTTCTTATACTCTATATTCTGAGAATTTCCACATTCATGTGTCTCTAGAAAAGGAAAGCATTTTTTGCTTCTGTGTATGAGTTGTTGATGTTCCTCCTTTTGGTCTCCGCTTACCCTCAGAAACAAGAAAAAGGAAAAAAAAAGGAAAAAAAGAAAAAGCTAACAGATGACAAGAACTGCAACATAAGAAAGAAAATCTAAGTAGTAAGAAATTAGTTTTTATTTTTAACCTCAAAATAAAGGCTTAACATTTTTTCAAAATCAAAATTAAAGAGGAACACTTAGAAAAAAGGGTGACGGAAAACTTTTTCCTTCCCTGAGGAAACCAGGAAGGCAGACATCCTAACGTGGCTTGGTTCTTTCCACCAGACTAGTCTAGGCAAAAAACCAAACCAAACCCAACCCTCCCGCTCCCCACGTTTCTCTATTGTCACTTGTATCTGCCAGGATCCCCAAATCAACACAAACAAGGGATTTGAAAAGGTGGGAAAGATAGTTCAACACGAGACTATGTTCATATAAAAGTCTTTCCTAAGGAGACTGAGTAAAGGTTCTGCCCCCAGCAACTCCGCGAGGCTTCTGCCCAGTGCGTAGCGCACAGCATGCCAGGCACGTTCATACCAGTCGCCTGCCGTGACTCAGCCACATCTCGGCTCACCACAGGGACGTCTTAAAATTGAACTTCAGCTTCAGCAGATACTTCAAATTGACCTGAGCAATGTCGTAGACAATGTACCTGGAGGGGAAGCATGTCAAGGAGCAAATGGCTTCACAATGAAGGTGCACACTGCCCCAAGCTGGTACCACCCTGTAAACTAGTGCATCCGTGTGTGTGGGAGGCAGGTGGCAGGGGGTGAGGTCAGGTCTCTCACCCAGCACAGGGAGAGGTCACTGAGGGGAGCTACTCACCATGAGACAACCTATGAGACGATCTCAAATCATTCTGCTCCAGGACACTGGCTGCACATAAATGACCCTACCGTCCCAGAACATTCCTTCGGGCTCACACGGCACACTTGTAAAAGGATACTCGTTATACAGTAGACAAGTGTCGTTAACACCAGATGAAATCCCATTTCCAAGAGGAACCTCTACACCATCCATAGTAATACTAGCTGAAGGGTCAGGGGTAGTTTTGCCCAAACCTGTAAAACAGAAGACAGAAGTAATATAATTCATGAAAACAGATGCTGAAAAGGTCCCATGGAGAGGAAATCTATTTTACGGTGGGTCTGTGTTCACTTTAAAGACATAAGAATCCCATACTCTATCCTTGATGTAAAACTGTTAGGTTATATAAAGTTCCCAGAGCATCAACAACTGATTTAATAAGAATAGTAGCACAGCTCCCAACCCCTAAGGGATATTTCTGTGAATAGAATTCCAAAGCCGTCCCCTAGGTGTGCCCTGGTGGCTCAGGTGTTAATTCGGTGGTTGGGGCGTGGTTCCTATAAAGCCCAAGGTCTCGGGTCATCCCAGGGCTGAAGCAAACAACCAAAATAAATAAAGAAAAAAACGCTTCCTCCATGCCTCTTGGTGCCACTCTGCCACAAGCCCCTCGATGCTGAAGCTAAGAGTCAGGTTCAAAGCCAAAGCCAATGTGCCTGGTGATTGATGCTCCAACCAAGACTCTCCTAGGGCATTTGAGACGGTAACTATAGCCAGAGAGTGAACTGTTTTTAAATGAGCCTCCAGTTGTTAGCAGCCAGCCACAGGAAGGCAGCATTTGAGGGAAAAGCCTGTGCTGTCCAGGGTGCCGGGGCGGCGGCAGCAGCTTCGGAGACAATACCTTTGACGCTGTGCTTGCCCTTGGGTAACTTGCTGATGTGCGACGCATGCTTCAGTTCATACCTAGTCAAGAGAGGACAGTCTCAGTCTCAGAAGAGCCTCCCAGGACACTGGCTTTTAAACCAAGGTCACACGAGAAGACAAATACCAGAGAACCCAGTCCACCTTCATAGCGACATGCTCCCTCCCACTGTGGCTCCAGAAACAGAAGGTATAGTTCCATTTGTCCCAATGATCACTGCTAGGAGCCACTTCTGAGGAAAGGTCTTACTGAGCCTTGTGGCCAACTGCTCTGGAGGTTTCTGTCCAGTTCATCATCTCTGGACCCCTCCTGTGTGTCACACAACCCTGCTCTTTCAGTTACAGTGGACACCCAATCCAAGCTGGACACACTTTCTCTGTGGGGAAGACGAAACTGGGATGAAGATCCCACTGATCTGAGTTGGTTTTAAATAGAAAATAGGGGAAGAGGATGCTGAGGTGACCGCCTGTGGAATAATCTGCTTCCCGACCCTCAGAAAGAATGGATGCTGCCAGTTCCTGGGGCCTGGCTGTATTCCTACCTTGGGCTTTGTGAGGCATTCCTGTATCTCCCTTGTTAACTTAACTGGAATTGGTTCCAGCGACCCACCACCCTGAAGGTGGGTCCTGTAATTATGCTGGGTGAATTCTAAGGTCATCTTCCAGCCAAGGGGCATTATCCTTCCTGCAGTCCACCCATCCACCCTCATAAGGTGCCACACACTCCAAACCCAAGCTTACTCACATGTTTCCAAGGGCAACTTCTCCCAATAGGATTAAGCCTATTGGGTCTCCCTGAGACGTGTGACAGTAGTTGGCACTCTTGGAGACCATGTCAGCAAAATAGATCCCTTTACCAAACATGTATCCCGTCTAGAGGATAAGAAAAGGGACAGTTGAAGACCTGTTAGTGGGAACTTAATGGCATCACCTATTGAGCAAGTGCGGAATGTGAGGCAGCACCAAGCTGAGTGCAACTGCTGGGCTGTTCAGATCCAGCTCTGCCAGGCTCCCAGGGGTATCAAAAGTTCTCTGGGTGTGCCCTGGTGGCCCAGCGGTCTAGTACACCTGGGAGCAGTCCCATATACATCCCAAGAGAATAACCAGTGTGAACAACAAAATAAAAATAAAGTGCTTCCTCCTCTCTCGTCCTGCCTGCTTGCCTGTTCGCCTTCCTTTAAAACAAACAAACAAAAGTTCCTCTACCTAGAACCTCCTTTATTCTCCTTTGAAACAGGGAAAAATAACCCATGGGGCTGCTGTGAAAATGAAGTTAATAAACACTATACTGTCTGGCACAGGTCAACACCCAGTAAACACGGCTGCCATTTGACTTCCTTTCATCAGTGAAAGGTGCAGACAGGTTGTTGCCTTCTGCTTGGCACTAGCGAGTCATTAAACCTCATGGCTCCTTAGTTCTGACAACTAAACCAGGGACTTGAAAACCTGACTCTAAGGGGTCACTTCTATAAACTACAGGTGACAGGACAATTCCCAAGTCTGGACAGGGCTTTATTCATCTACTACTAGTTTTAGGGGAAGACGGAAGCTCAGGGAGCTCACTGGGCTGGAAGTTCTCTGTAGAGATGGGTCTGAATCAGCCTGACCTGTGGACAAAGTCTGTTCTTTGCTATCAACACACCAAATTAGCAAATTAGACCTGGGGCTGAGATGAAAACCAAGATGCACAACTAACTAAAAAAAAAATGCTTTGTACTTTTTTTTTTTTTTAGGGCAAGGTGCAAGTGGAAAGAAGGAGGAATCTTTGTTTTATTTAGCTGTTTACACTGGCTGTTTCTCCGCACCCCCACCCTGGGCCCGGGACTTGAACCCAGGGGTATGTGGCTTGTTCCTTTGGAGGTGAAGGACCTAACTGCTGCTCCACCAGGGCGCAGCCTAAAGTGCTTCTTCCTCCTCTCTCATCCTGCCTTCCTGTCTCTGCTGGCCTTCATTTCTGCCTGCACCTTTCCTTTAAAAACACAAATAACACCATGCTCAACCCATGTGCAGTACACTATGAGCAGAGCTGAGCTAGGACAAAGAAGTCACTAACTGTGGCCATCGATGAAAGTCTGGAAAAGGATGTCTGGTGACCTGTACTTGATCGGCCACAGCAGAGGTAATGTGACAATCTCCAAACAAGGCCCCTTACGCACAGGTCACGTGAAGGTCTCACCTCTATTTCCAAAGCCTGTCATGGAAACCACCACTACCCACCCTCCTTCCCCTAAACGGTCCCAGGCCAGGCACGTACCACCGGTGCTTCAGGAGGGGCTATCCGGAGACCCTGGGACAGGATCCCAGCGAAGTTGGTGGCCCTGGACCCGTGCCACAGCAGCCTTCGGTTATGCAGCTGCTTAAACGGCTTGTAGCGCTGGGCTTCCCCTTCACGCTCGATCTTGAAGATCTGGTTGGGATACGAGATGGAAGAAGACATTTGTTACTCAAGGTAGTTTAAAGACCCGGACAGACACACATCCAATTCACTGTCCCCGCAGCTAGAAAGTGCACGGTCTGCTGCTGCGTGAGGTGTTCCCCGCAGGCTGGGAGGGCAGGACATAACCCGTCGAGCCCTGTCCGAGTCACACCCCGTGCAGCAGACACACACAGAGGCACCTTACTTTGGCTCTGGCAAAATTTTCTGGTTCTAAATCTAGGTTTGAGGATAGGGAATGTCCTTTTAAAACAGAATAAAAAACTGACACAAACCACAAGACTACTCATTTTTTTGTTTAGTAAACAAATGAGTCGTTTCCTCTCGTTATTTAAAGCAAAGTAAAATGCTCTCTGCTACCCAGGCCCAGGCTGGAGGAAGGAGCAGGGAAGAGCTGTCAGAACATAGAGGAGATGAAGGAAAGAGTCTTACATCAACGACTTCCAGGTCATAGGCATTGTGCGTGGTTGCATGAGTGTTCTTAACATACTTCCTGATGGTCTCGGCTTCCTCGGAGTCCCTGTCCACCACCTAGGAGCAAGGCGATGGGAACTCAGTGTGGGGGGCCCCAGGAGTCGCGTGGAAGCAGTTAGAAGAATCATGGGCTCCGCCGACACACAAATCAACTCCATGGTTGGCCCTCATGGACATGCAGGCAGGACCAAGCCTGTGTTCCGGGCCCCTTGGTCACAGAGACCCAGGCAGAGAGTCTCATCCCTGGGTATCGGTGTCTTCAGCTACGTGGGTTGCAAGAGGATCTCATCATTTCTTAAAATTTGATGCTGTGGGCTACCGGGAATGCTAGAAATACAGGGCACTGTGAACAGATTCTCCAGAATACGGAGAACACTCCCAGGCTCATCAGAGTTAAAACCCGCAGGCCAGGATTCTTCCCACAGCCCAGACTTGCCATCAGAAATGCAAATCTGACCAGTGGTAGGGTTTTGAGGACAGAGACGAATGTCCATCCCTCTAAAACCTCATGGCTGTGTGCATTATGACAAAGAGCATATTCCCAATCCAAAATATAGTCAAATTTAATAAATCTATGTTAGATAAACATGATTATTTAGAGGCTACTTATGTTCTTTTATTTAGTATTCCTATCCAGGGTTCAGAAAATCCAGGCATTCTATTCTTCCTCACTACCTCTTAAAGAAAAGCTTCAGAAATGTTAAGAGAATAGTAAGCCCTCAATAAAGAGCCATGCTGAGAGCATTCCCATTAAGAAGGTGGCCTGGGGGCAAAGCAAGTGACACTTGGTGTCTTCCTCTGCTTGAACTGGAGACACATTGTCCTATGCAGGAAGCAAAGGCTCTCTAGACACACCATGCCAAGCTCACCAGCCCCTAGTGCCCTTCAACCCTGTAACACTGCAGTGAAGGAAGCAAGGCTGAGGAAGACGGGACCACGCCCAAACTGAGCGAGCCAGGAGTTGAGGCAGAGATCCCCACTCCGGCTGGCCTAGGCAGGGAGATTTCTGCCTGAGATCACCCACGCAGTCCAGAACTTCTCCCCCACAATGAAGTTCATGGACTGTAACAACGCAGCCTCCTCAACTGCAGAGACTGAGCACAGAGCTGCCAGCAGGCAGGCGTTTCTACTTCTGAAGTGGGCCATGAGTCTCCAAAAGAGAAATGCTCTCTAGATTAAGGGGAAAAAAGAACTTTCTGAAGACCCCTCAAAAACCAGCCACTACAGCAAAATGCTCAAGAGGTTCTCTAGTGACTGTCAGCACAGCGCCTGGGAACTTGTTAGAAAGGTGAGTCTTAGGCCCTGCATGGCTGTCTGTCTAACAGCTCTCCAGGAGAGCCCGATGCATGTTGAAATTTGGGGAACCAGCGCTCTTGGGATGAGTGGTTAGAATGCTACCTTAATGTCAGTTTTGAGCTTCTCATAGTTGACGTCGATGGGGTCCTTGCTGCTGTCATCGGACCCGCCCCGGAGCAGACTGTAGGCCACTTCGATATCTAGCAAGTTGTCCAGCATTTCCACCTTGGTCTGAAAGAGCAAGGACACGCAAGCTTAGGACCACAGTGAGGGAGACAGACTCAAGCATCTGGGTACAGAAAATCTACATGCAGACAATGTCCAACGCACACAGTGAAGGGGGACCCCCAGCTGCCAGGGACAACCTGTCATTCGCTGTTCCAAGTGAACTCTCCCCAGTTGCCGAGGAGGGGGGAGAAGCTATAGAAGTGACACAGCTGGGATAAGAGTCATCTTTTTTCTCACATATGCTGGCAACAGGATGACCTATTCTTAGCCTCCATGAGGCTCCTCTCCCCAGACTCATGTGGTAGAACAAGGGCAGGGAAAACCATGTTTTCTAAACTGTGGTCAGAAACCCCCCTCCAAAAAGAGGGCCTGGAGGTACCGCCCCCGACCCCCGACCCCACCCACGAGCCTGTGTGCCCCTCCTGAACCTCTGCATTACCTGTACACTGTCCGCGTTGTTCAAGAGCGGAGGCTTCTTCATCCCAAAGTCGTGGGGGATCAGGGTGTAAAAGCGATTGGAAAGATCCAGGATCTGGGAGTCACTGCTGCCCTGGGACAAGGCCTACACGGGAGCGGACAGACAGAACAGACTGAAGCAGCAGCCAGAAGTGCCCAGCACTTGGCCAGGCCATGTCTTCTAGAAGATGGGTGCTGCAGTGGAGTTCCTAAGTAGACCGGTGTGAGCACAAGCCAGAAAAAGGAAAATTCTCACATGTCCACCTTCTTGTTGGTGTCACACCAATGAACGGGGCAGGACCCCCAGCCTCAAATTGTGCAGCCTACGTAGAGCTGTGTTGTTAGGTATAATAAAATCCCCACCATGACTCATGGGTAGCGCTATAAAATTCTTTCAACTTTCCCTATGTTTGAAAACTTTTCATAAGCGGAAGGAACGCAACTGTTCTAAAATTCACTATGCTTCGCTCATTCACTCTTTTATTGGAGGTCCAGGTGACCAGGTATGGAAAGGCTAAGCTTCCCTTACTGCCTCCATGCAGTTAGCTCTCTATGCTCCACAAATGCAAGGAGAGATGGAGGAGCAGGGTATCGAGCATACGGCTCACTCGACAGAATCCTGGGTGACCAGAGGCTGGTAAAGGGGAATCAAGTCTACGTCCCACTGAGACTCACACAGGCTTCTCTAGATGCACAACCGCAGCTGTGCGCACGGTAAAGACCGATCCCAGCCCTTCCGCCTGGGGGCTCGGTACAGCAGAGAGCTGTACCAGTCTAGGTCAGGCCAGCTGTGATTGGATTCAATTGTTATATGTCAGGACCTCTTCCCCAGCACCAACCAGAAAGTCCACTTTCCCAGTCCCACACCAGCTTCTCTGTGCTTTGCTTCTTTCACAAGCAAGCCTGCACCCACCCCGAAATACAAGTGGAACTCCTCAACTTCTCCAGGTATAGCTTGAAGGCTCCAGACACTGGGGGCCTTGGGAGATGCTCAGTTGACATTGAAGGAACATGGATCAAAGTAGGCAAATATTTAGCTTTCTATTTCATGATTTCCTTGCAAATGCAAATTAAACTCAGCCTGACTCTTGAGGAGATACACAATAAAGTGAGGATATATTCATAAGGCAGGAAATCCAAATTCTTCATCAAGTTTATAGGAAGCTTACTACATCTCTGATAACTGAAAACAATGCTAACTCATTAATACTGTATCATATTTTACAAATGGCAGGCATGTGTCATATTTGAACTGAAACAAACAAAAACCCAAACCAAAATCATAGTGAACTCTGACTCAGTATGTCTGTTTCATTAAGCTGGGTTAAATGTACTGCTGTGCCCCCAGATGAGAGGTGGGTCAGGGGAGGCTGGCCCAGGAGACGCACTGGGCAGCTGGAACAGAGTGGTCAGCCCCTCGCTTACCTGCTGGACCTCACTGAGGATGGAGTATGCAGCCTGGATCTGTCGTTTGCTCAGCTTCCCCAAGGGCATCTTCTGTAGGTCAATCTGAGGAGACAGATGGGGAGGGGGCAGGTTTTCCCTTTGAAAGTCAGGCACATGTGGCTCTACGATGGGTGAGCTGGACCAAGTATCTACCCGGTCTGGCCTCCTGAGCTGCCAGGGGAAGCAGCCAGAAGCCTGGCCAATCTTCCCGGAGAAACTCGGCAACCCTCCAGGGCCCCAAGCCACAGTGTCGGGGACGGGAGTCTGTGAAAGATTCTTGCCTCGTTTTTCAGGTCAGGGATAAGCCAACCGGGGCCCCCCTATCCTTGTGCTTAGCTTGAAATTGCATGGACAGTTTGAAACAGCCTAATTCCCATTCAAAGTGAGGATGAGGGCCAGCCGGGCAGCCTTCCCTACAGTCTCAGAGTCATCGAAGTCCCCAGACAGGAAATAACTGTAAGTGGTAAAAAATTTTTTTAAAAGGATATACCTCTGAACATATGTATTTATATTAAGTCAATAGTGTCTCCTGCAATCAGTCACCCAAAAGGTTAAATATGCATTCCAATAATTGTATCCTTGCTAAACCACAGTGGGAACGACCACTGAGACGAGTGGCAAGTTGTGGTGGAAAAGGAAGAGATTTGCGGCCAAAGGGCTAGTCACTGGTTAGCTAGGGACATTCCCACTCTCAGTCTTGGCAGCACATCTGTAAGATGGGGCCATCTTCCTCCAGAGGCACTCACTCCCTCTGTGCAGGACTCAATCTCTGCGGCTTACGGGGCACCGGCAGGCATCTGTGAATCAGCGGACCTCACACTCTGTACTGAGCTGTCCCCGGAGCTAATTCCAGCGGTCCCTTTTGAGCTCTCCTGGGCCCAAGACTACACCTTCCACCTGAGCATCTCCAGCACCTGCAGTGCCTGGAACAGGAGAAGCTGAACAAGCATCTGGGAAAGAGAGCTGCTATGAGGGTAAGTGCGAGGATGAGAATGTGTTCACAGTTCACCAGGCACCAACCGGGGCCAGTGGTGACAGTATGCAGTAAGACCATCCGCCCACGACACTCAGAAGAAGCCTGAAACTGCACAGTACTAGAGCCTATATGTACTACTTTTTCCCTACAAATACATACCTATGAGAAAGTTTAATGTATAAATTAGATCCAGTAAGCGACTAATGACAACTAATGAAACGATAACAATGTACTGTAATAACAATTCGTCTCTCAAATGTGAGTAATCTCAAAATATTTTCAGGGTAACAGAAACCGCAGGTTGGGGGGCATGCGGGCAACTGTCACAAAGACCACAAATTGTGGCTTCTCTGTACCCTCAATAGTAGAATGCTCCATCCAGGGAAAAGACCTGGTTCTAGGAAGAGTTAAACAGACGGAGATAAATCTGGGCAAGAAGGTAGATGCTCTATTTTAAGTCAAGAACACAGTATGATAAAAGAGCAGAGTGACTTCAGCTTGGATTATTAATTAGCTTCTTTAGAAATCAGTTCTAAAGAAGGGACACCGAAAGATCAACGGCAGTGTGAATGAGAGAAGCCAACGCTCCCTAAGTGTGTAATTTTGGTGTTTAATTAAGAGAAAATTTGGTGTAACCTACAGTCCTCACAACACACACACAGACCCCAAGACTCCCCGCTCCAGAAAGAAGCTCTAGGGAAGCTGCTGACAACTGGGGGATGGGGGCAGCAGCTCAGTATAGAAGTGGAAAGTGGGAGATATCTGGGGTCCAAAAGTCACAAGCCACAATTGCAGCCAGAGAGGGGCTTCTGGGTTGTAACCCTGGTTCTGCACAAACACCCCAGAGCCCACCGCCTAGGCATGTCCCAGACACCTGGATGTCATGGGAGGGACAAGGTCCCTGCTGGGGATGAAATGCCCTGGGTTAGAATGCTCACTTATCCACCTGGTTACCCCAATCCAACATGGAGACCACACGGGTAGGAGTGGGCATCCCCCTTTCCAGAATGTCCCCCAGTCTGTTCCAGGGTAGGGGCCCTGGCCCTTTTCTTCCTGGGAAACCAGTTACCCATGCAAGTGAAAACCAACATAACAATGTCGTTTCACAGGACACAACTGGATCTGACAGTGGAAACAGTCTATGAACTGTAGGGAAATCAGAGTAGCGGAATCTGGACAAGATGTGCAAGACATTCAAAACACAGAAGCTGTTGTGTCCTGGTGGAATAGCGATTGGGTCAGTGGTCTCCAAAGGAGCACAGGCCACATACCCCTGGGTTCAAGTCTGTGCGTGCGTATGTGTAAATGGTCAGTGTGAACAACTACAAAATAAAAAGCCACGAGGGACCATCTGGGGTGTCCTCTAACAGCTAGGCTGCAAGCAGTCCTGTCAGGTTGAGCTCTGATAGAAGGGCTGCTAGAACAAGGGTTCTTCGGCTCTCACCTCCTGGAGAAGAGTGGACCCACGGAGAAACAAGGAGTGCCTGGGCAAGAGCACATCCAGTCCACCCACCAACACCCCCACCCATCCAGTCTCTTCATAAGAACAATAGTAAGAACTTCATCCAATGAAGCACGTACGCAGAAGTTCTTGACTCTAAGTGGGTACGTCCTGGACTTCCCACGAAGACTACAGCTGGCCTGTTTTCCTGGGCCACACAAGAACCATGCCCACACACCCTATCCTGACAGCAAGGAAAGGTGGGTATCGGGGGCAGGGGACCTAGGGGACAGCTCTCACTTACACACCACACATCACACAGCATGTCATCTGCTCTGGGCCTCAGCGCGCTCACAACCCGTCTAAAGCTGGAAGCCAGGTCAGAGAAGCCAACATTCAGTAAGACCAGCCGCAGGACTCATCACCAGCTCAGCACTCAAAACATCAACCCAGTGATGCTCATGGCTAAAACAATGAAGTGCAGTGACCTCATACTCCACCATGGCTTTCTTCATACTCTCCACATCAAAGATCATCTTAATAAGGTCCTGCACCGGCTTGGAGAGCTTGGACTTGGTGCCAGGGTTCACAGTCAGCTTCTTCACTGCCTCCTCATCCTTTAGGGAAATAGAAAATTAGGAAACAGAAAACAACCCAAGCAAAGTAGTCATGGCATTTGGGTGGCTCAGCTGCAGATAAAGACACAGATGGAGCCACCAGCAAAAAGGCTGAGTCTTAGTTAAAAAGGTTTGAGCAGTGAGGAATGTGTACAAGTTTCCACTTGGGTCAGATACTTCATGTGCAGTCCTAAGTACTCTCGGTGGTTCTAGATCCCACTCCACAGAAACTCATGTCCCTTCACACCCTCATCACCTCCTACGTCCTGCCACGGGTGCACATCTAACCCAAAAGTGCCAGGCGCCATGAGGGCAAATGCTGGACTAAGGGGAAAAGGTCTGATGGACAAATTCTCTCCGCTTTCTCTTGTACTGCTTCAGTCCAGGACCGGTTGTAAGACTAGGTGAGATGGCCTCCTCTATAATCCCAAAGGATCGAGTGACCAGTCCCACTGCCTGCCCACTGCCAAGGCAACCTGACAGCCTTAAAGCACATCTAGCCTACTTTCTTGCTACCTCCCTGGGACTACATTCTCTAACTAATAGCTCAAGTCTATATCCTGTAATGTGGAGAATCAAGGTGAAGGCAAGAACACACTGTATTAAAAATGCCTTAACTCCTTTTCACTTTTAGATTTGAACCCCATGGGGGCAGTGATAGTACTCTGTCCATCAGTGTTCCTAAAAACAAATAGTGTTTGGGACCTATTTAGGGTGAAAGGAACTGGCACTGGGCTTGGACCCTGAATTATGCCTGGTTTACTCAAGCTGCAAGGAACTCATCTGTGCTGCTAGTCCCGGCCGCCAGTCAACATCACAGTGATGGATGCCTCATGCTCTCATTGAACCAGTCTTAAACTCACTCTGTTCTCTGGTTATATCTTCGTTAGCGGTCAAACTAATAACATGTTAAGAGGCCACTTTTAAATGCACATACCCTGTGACCTAGTACCTCTAATGGTAATAACCATTATCACAAATACCTGGAAATAATCTGAATTCCTAAAAGGGGGTGGGAAGGGGAGAGAATGAGTATCATTTGATAAATGACAAATTATGGCCCCTCACAGGATGGAATTCTATAAAGCCTTAAGAAAGGATGCTTTATAGAAGGGCAGTTTTGCCAGTCTGAATTGAGAAGTCCTGCAAAGGTTAAAAATAGACTAGATTTCAAAGATTTGGTTTAAAAGATACAAAGTAAAATAATAATTCTGCTGATGCCAAAAATATGCTAAAGTGATATTTTGGATTGCTGGATCAAATAAAAGACTAATATTAATTTCTGTTTGCTTTGTAAAATGTAGCTTAAATATTTTAAAATGGAAAAAGTTGAAAATGATATATAACACGATCTTATTTGTAGTTAATTATGTGTGATTTTAATTTTTTTGTGCCTTTGTCTTTCTCCAAAATTAACAAATACATAACATTTTTGAAATCAGAAAACGAACTCAGTAGTGGGTCCTATTGAGTCAGACCAAGTCTGTTGAATCGTTAAGTTCAAGGTCTTCAGTTCAACATTATAAAAAATGTTAAACTCTATGTGTAACACTGAGAGTTCATGACACTCTGAAAATTAGAGAATTTCTCCATTGAGACAGTCTGGGTTTCAAAGATATAGAACTAAAATCTGTATACATCTATACATTTTTCTCCTTTTGTAAAATGTGTATGCCTCCCTCATTACTAAACAGATTTTAATATAAAAAACAAGGTAAGCATTTTACCAAAACAAAACAAATGGGCATAACAATATCAGTCAAGAGACAACTGAAGATTACCAAGTAACATATACCAGGAGATGGTCAAGCTACAAATAAAGGCATTAGGAAATACATAGGAGTAATAGGGACTGAAAACACACCTAGTAAAACATACCAAGCTACTGTAATTCTATCTTGATAATGAGAAGTCGCAGGATAAATCTTATGATCTATAATGAAACAGGTTCAGTTAAAAAGCTTCTTCTGGAATCTATGAATCATTTCCTCTTGTGTTTTGGAAGCAACTTCAAAGACAAAGAGTCTTCTTCACAATCTTAAAAATGCTGACATTCTCCTCTAGGCTCTAATACTTCATGATATGGATTTTATTAAATGCTTTATTATACCTATTAAGACACTTATGTGATTTAGATCATTCTGTCCATTGTATATTACATTGACTTTTGCATGCTGAACCAATCTTGCATTCCTGGAATAACCCCCACTTGGGCAGGATGTACAAATCCTTAAAAACTGCTGAGATTTGGTTAGTATTTTGTTGAGGATTTTGTTAAAACTATTATAGGTTATTAGTCTGTAGTTTCCTTGTTATCTTTTTTGGGGTTTGGTATCAGGAAAATACTGGCTTCAGGTAACAAGTTGGACAGTGTTTCTTCCCATCCTGTTCTCATTTTTGGGAACAGTGTGAAGGATCAGTATTAATCCTTTAAAGGTCCGGGAGCATCCAACAGTGATGTCATCTGCTTTACAGTTTTTTACAAAGCGGTTTCTTCCTCTTAAAAGAACTAGAGGGGGTGTGAGGGCATTAGGTGGTTACCTGGCCATAGTCGATCTCCAGGGGGTAGAACTTTTTGGGATACTTGGTGAAGTTTTTGGAGTGCCATGCGTTTCCGGTTTTCTCTTCATACAACTTCATGAAATGCTCAATGGCATCCTCCTTGGATGGCATCTGCTCCAGTTTGTTACTACCAATCACCGTGCCCACACGGCCCCAGGACCTGAATATCCAGTACCTGTGGGGGGAGAGGGGCATCAGACACACAAAGTGTGGGGCAGTGTGTCACATTTTAGGATAGTTTCCCATCCCTGCCAGTCCACATGGGAACAAAGAAAGATCAAACACTCCAAACTGAAGGAGATGGACACAGTAGAACAAAAGGAATGGATAGAACAGGTGCACCCTGGTGGCGTCTGAGGCTAAGATGCGGCTGTGGTGCTGTGGACCATGTGAGCGTGGGCTGGAGATCTGGGGCCAGGGAGAAAAACCAGAGTGAAAAAGAATGCTTCCTTCTCCTGTCCTTCCTCTATTAAAAAAAAAAAAAGCATGCCCTGGTGGAGTAGGATTGGGTGCGGTCTACACAATCCCAAGGTGCCAGGTTCTCCTCCTGAAACTGGCAGGAACAACCAAGATGAACAATTAAATAAAATAAACAAAGTGCTTCTTTCTCTTCTTCCTTCCTGCCTACACCTTTCCTTAAAAAAAAAAAAAAAAAAAGTGCATATTATGAATATTTAGTTTGTAATGTTTAACTAAAAAAAAAGAACAAAAAAAGAAACTGATTATAGTAACAGACATTTTACTTTTTATTAAATTGAGGACTTTAGGTTTAAAATAATCAGTGAATGTTCTTTTGGATCAGATGGGCAAATGGACTACAAAAAATGTCAACGAACAGGTTAATCTTGGATCTGGCAGCCAAGCATGGGCAGCAAACTCTGGGGCTGCAGACTTTGTCCTTTCCACAAAGACAGATGACAAGTATTATTAGGGAGTCATATGTTCAAGGCCATGCAACCATTTACGACACAGCCTAAAAATAATGAAGAACTTTGGCTCGGACCAGAAACTGAGATGCAGCTAAATGGGAGAGGGTGAGACAGTGGCCTGCACGGTTAGCACCTACAGATCCAGGCTGTCACTTCCAGTTTCCGTATCCATCTAGGCCCTCGTCACGTGTACCCTAGATGCTATGCTGCTTATATTTAGAGGAGTTAGTTTTCCCTTGTGGAAGTAATGCATAACTTAAGTGTTTTAAGGTGTAGGCAGGAATGAAGGCAAGCAGAGAGACCCAGGCAGGAAGAGAGAGAAGAGGGATGCACTTTGTTTTATTTAGCTATTCACCTTGTTTTTCACTCTGTCCCCAGGTCTTGAACCCAGGACCTTGGAAGGTGCGGCCTGCACTCTTGCAGAAGGCAGCTAACTGAACCGCTTTTCCACCAGCATTACTCAAAATTTCTACCACAATAAATACAGCTATTTCAGAAACCAAATACAACTATGCATCTTAATGCTAAAACCAAGAAGTTCAAAGCAAATATGGGACTTCCTGTGAGTTTTCTGGGACGTTGCCTAGGCAGCAAATAAATTCATTTTTGCTGAATTTTTCTTGTGGAAATGTTTGAGAGGCACTACACCGATCTATCCTTCTAAAAACATTTTCTGACCCTAAGAGTCCCCACTACCCTTTCATGCTTAAAAGCAATAAATCTAAGCCACAAAAAAAGGCACATACTCACGGCCACCACTGGAGTTCCGCTGGCGGTGGCGGCAGCCACTTTTGTTCTTACTGTCCGTCATTCGCCAGACTCTGGCCCTCTTCTGCACATTTCTACAAAACCCTAGCTCTTGTGGGGTAGTACAATGTACATCTAGTTTTTGGAAGCTAAGTATGTTTTACAAACAAAGAACCCATTTTGTGTTATTAAAATCTCCAATAAGAGTAGTTAATAAAACTAAATAACATGATTTATTTCTTCAGAAACATTAAGTACCTAAGAAGATACTTTGTACTCTTTTAGGGTCACTTCAGACATTTTTTTGTTTTGTTCACAACCTCAGCGATGGGTCCTGAACCCAGGTCCTTGGGCTTTACATGGTCTGCACCCCAGCTGCCTGAGCCACAAGGGCGCGCCCGACACTCACTTTGTAAATGAAAGGGATGCTGAAAAGCTGAAGAGGGGCAGAACCTGAGGCCCGCCAGGCTAGGGGGCTACCCTCATCAAAGCAGTTTGCCTTTTCAGATCTCCTGGAGCGCCGGTGGGTAAACTGCTCTCATTTGCTAACAGAAGGTCCAGTTTAACATATATAACCAACTTTTTCCAGTTTTTTCAAACCTTTTCACTTACACAAGGCTCTAGTTCCACAGGCTGGCTGAAATACGGGACAATTAACTCAGTAATGAAGACCAACCTTTCGAGAAAGAGTGTAAGAGCCAGCCCAGTCCCTCAGTTCCCAGAATGGGCTCCTGCCCATCTCCACTATGCTTTTTCTTTCAAGGCAAACTAAAATATTTTCACTAACGACAAAGTTTGAAAACCTAGGGCAGCATCAGAAAATCTAGATTCTTTATGCAGCTGCAAGGAGAGCTGGAACACCACGCCCTGAGATGAGGCCCGTTGGGTGCAGTGGCAAGACGGTCTGGTGGTGGTGGCTTCTTCCCTCGCCCACTAAATGCCCCACAACACACCTCGTTCCTACACCAGGTTACACACTCTGTCCCAGGACACACCTGCTCTCCTTGTCATCCTCCAGCAGCTGCAGTTTGTAGTAAGAGTTGGTTCCTTTGACGATGTCCACCAGGCCCAGGGTGGCACTGAAGACCTTCCCGCCTTTCTCCAGCACGTGTGCAGAGTGTTCCAGACCTGTCAGGGAGGCCAAGTGCCTACAGCCTTCTTTCCCAGAGGGGCTGGGATGCTCAGGCAGCAGGGGTCTGCTTCACGGCCACCTTCAGACGGATCCCCACAAGACGGTACTCTCAGGCCCAGGGGCGGGGAGGGCAGGGGCGCAGACCTCTCGGCCACACTGATTGCTTACCAGAATCAGGATCAACAGCTGCTCCTCCTTTAAGAGTTAATTTCATTCTCTTTTCAGATTTGTTGATGCCTTGAAGAGGCGAAGAAATAGAAGTATTACATTAAAAATAGAGGTAAGGGGAAGGTGGACAACAAGGTAAGTGGGCTGCTTTCTCCTGCACTGTCCGGAATCACAGCATCTGTGTGCCTCCCACCAGACCACAGTGCCTGCCGCTCTGTGCCCAGGAAAATGAAATGGAGAACACTGGTCTGGGCAGCACCAATGAGCCATTTTAGGGAGAAGCAGGCCTGGCTGGCCTGGGACAGACCCACTACCTCTGCCCTTTTTGCTGGCTCTTGACCGCCCCCAGGAGGGGCAGCTCAGGCGTACCTTCCTCCTTGACGGGACCCTTGCTCTTCTTGGAGGGCGCAGTCCCTGACTTCCCTTTTGGGGCTGACACTTCCACAGGCTCCACCTTCACCTCGGCTCCCCAGGGCGACAAGATGTGGGTGGAGAGCAGCTCCTGAAGGCTCTTGGAGGATGCGGAGACATCCTGCAGGAAATCCTCGGACACAACGCGGATGTTAGCTTCCTTTACCTCCTCCATCTTCTTAGTCATCTTCTCTACCTCCTCTGTTGAAATCCAAAGGAAAAAACAAAAAAGTGAACAGCTCAGTTCAGCACTAAGCTTAAACTCCAATGGCTAGTTACAGTTCCTGAGCATTTCAAAACCCTCATCATCCACAGCTTTCCTCGTCTTCCAAATCTAGGGCTCAGCTCATAGCTCATTTTTCTTTTCTTAAAGGAAAGGTGCAGGTAGGAATGAAGACAAGCAGGCAAACGGGCAGGAAGAGAAGCAGGAAGAGAAGCAGAAGTACTTTATTTTACATTTAGTTGTTCACACTGGTTGTTCCCCCTAGCTGGGGTCTTGAATCCAGGACCTTGGGGTGTATGTGGGACTGCTCACAGGTACTAGACCCCTAGGTCACCAGGGTAAGCCCACAGTTCATTTGGACAGTGTTCTCTGATCAGTCACATTCCTCCTTCTGCAAGGCAGATGAGCTCAGGGCTGCCTGCATTACTGGAGATGTTATTAATAGACATCGCACAGGAAAATGGCCTTGACGCCAAACATCTAAGAAATGCTGTACACTATTGCTCTGGTCTTGGAGATTTACAAAGATTGGTCATTGACCTAATGAACCTGCAAAGAATAATAAACCTGTTTTCCTTTGTCAGCCCTGCCATTTTCCAAAAGAACTCAAGCTGTGAACTTGTTTTGGCAGCGAACCTACCAAATCTACGGAACAGTGCTATGTGACAGCAGCAGCTTGCAGTCTTCGATCAGCTGAGTATACAGGACAGCACAGGGCGGCAACACAAAGTACAGAGAACCTCAATGGTGATGGTGGCGACATACTTTTCCGGCCTCTGTCTGAGTCAAGCTGTGGCTAAGCACTTCATCTCATTTAATCCTCGTCATAATTCTAAGAGACAGACATCATCCATGTCCGTTTTACAGGTAAAATACTACTCACTTTTTGTACTGATGCACAGGGAGGCTTTGTTTGCTGTCCCTGTCAACTTCCCCCCGAGTTTCTCGACGGTGGCCTTCACTTCATCCTTGTTCCGGGAGAGCTTCCCAAGAGTCAAGATCTTCATGTTGGATAAGGGTTTCTCTGGGATGGGAGGGCAGATCTGTTAGGCAGGAAGGGGAGGGAGGCGCAGGAAGCCATGGCAAGCTCCCATGTAAAGGACAGGACCAGCTACAGGATTCTGGACGGGCTTAGCACTCTGGTCTAGCCAGCTCCTCCCCAGGAAAAAGCCGACCAGCACAGAACGACTGGCAGGAAAGCAGGGGACAGAGCAGCAAGCTGCCACCTGAGAACAGCACACATGCCTCCGCATGGAAAGTACAGGTAAAGGGAGCCAGAAAGTGACTCTGCTCCGTGAACAGGGTGACTTGGTGCACGGAGGCCCCTGGGCTGGCTCCACAGGCAGATGAGGGAGACTGCACGTGGGGGTGAAGGACCAGGAGGTTGGCAGTAGGATGGGAAGGCAAAGGGTTGGTCCCATCAACTCATGTGACATTTATTAACCAACCCCATTAAACACTTTGACTCGTCCCCGATAGTCACTCAGAACTTGGGTGAGCATGACTGCACGGAACTGACGTCATCAATCCCAGGCAAGAACCACCCTGGATATTTAGTCATCCAGCACCGACTCTAGGCCACAAAACACCAGGACAGGGATGTACATTCTTTTTGTTGCAACGGGAATGGAGTGCTGGTTACACATTTTTAGACACTGTAAGGAGAAGTCCTGTGAGGGAGGCCAATAGAGTTGGACTGAAAACTGGCTGAGGGCTTCACACACAGGGAACAACGTCATTTAATGGTGTGAACTGCAAGTGAGGGGCCTCCAGAGCAGAGACCAGAACACCTGGCTGGTCCCCACTTGTGCATCTGGACCAGGCTGCAAGCACAGTGGACCTGGGATGACCACCCACATGCCCCCTCCATAAGGGATGGAAGCGCTCACTTCAGGGTGGGGTCCTTGCTTGTCCTCCACCTACTAAGTGTGGCCATGACGGTCAGACCACACCATGTTCACTGAGCAGATAAAGACAGTGCCTCTCTCCTGCCAGAGAAACAAGCGAATCTCATCTTTGTTGGGCTGGAGTTCTTCGCTAGCATTGTTCAGTAACTTCCTCTACTGGCCATACACTCAGCAGGTCTGTTGCTCAGACACATAAGGATCTTACCAGGCTTGGAGGACTGACGGGTACAGGACTGCCCAGAAGCAGGAAAGTGAGATGTGGAAAGAAGTCTGGAATGCCACCCCGGACTGCAATTAGGCAGGATATTCTGAATGCCGTTCCAGATAAGACTGACTACCTGGCCTCTCTTAGGGGCCCCAACCCCATTTTCTTCCTCCAGTTTGGAAGGAGAGGGGAAGGCAGCAGGGCAGGGCTTCCTTGTGGGATCAGCAGACAGAACACTGAGGACCTCTCTCCCTCAAGATCAGGCCCAGTCCCCTCCACCTGAGGCTGGCCCTGGAGCTGTACCTGGTGGAGCAGAGGCTTTCAGAGCCGTGGGTGCTGAGGCTGTGGAGAGTGGGGGTGCTGCTGCCACCGGGTCGCTGGTCTCAGGGGGGAAAATCCGGTCCTGCTTTTTGACCTTCAATTTCTTGAGGTAAGAGATTTCTCGGAATTCCTAAAGAATTTAAGTTTTAGTTAAGAAACCAGTTCTCCCTTGAAATCACTATCTGAGATATAGCAAAGGGAATCTGGCTTATTCAAATGGAAGAATTTCTTTTATTCTTCTTCCAATACAGAATAACACAGGAAAACGAGTCTTCTGATGTGAAATACATTGTTACTGACCATCAGCACTCAGCTCCTCCTGCCTCATACTTGAGTTGTTTCTCTCAGCTGTTAATAGGCTTGTCTGGGGTCACATGCCCATCCAATGAGCAAAGCCCCCAAGACAGAACACACACTGGGTGAGAGATTATCATCCAATAGGAAACCAGGGGGATTGCCTTGCTTTCCTCTGATAATGAAAACAACCACAGAGAGGCCTACAACAGTCAGTGTTCAGTGCAAACTCCGTCATTAGCACAAAGTTCACGCTCATCTTAGGGGTCTTACCATCATCGGGCTTGCGCTAAGGGGTCTCTCAACCAACGACGAGAAGCTCTTATACTCCTAACTCTTCATCCAATCAAGAAAGAGCCCTTCTTTGCTATATCCATATTCAACGAAATCAGCTGGGTAAGAGGACCACAGGTTTCCCCTACTACCTGAGAGTAGAATGCTCCTGTTTGGTAGGTTATTTTCGGGGTTGGAGGATGATTTCACCTCCATAGTTGAGCCTTGAACAAGTTGGGGGCTAGGGGTGCCAAACTCAGGGGTCAAAAATCCAAATATAACTTGACCCCCCAAACCTCACCACAGCTGTCCCTTGGTGGTTTCAGGACCACCGGAGATACCAAAATCCATTGATGCTCAAGTCCTTTACAAGTAGTTGGTCCTCTATCTTTGCATACTACAGCCTCGCATCCCACCAACTGACAACTGCAGTTGGTGGAACTGCTGAATCAGTGAGCTTGGTATCCACGGCTATGAAGGGCCAATTCTATGTAATGAATAAAGTCCACATGTAAGTGACCTGGGCAGTTCAAACTTGTGTATTTCGAAGGTTAATTGAAATATATATGGAAAGATGTTTGAGCAACTCCAGATTCAAGAAATACGTACGTTCTATTTTCAGATTGCAAGGGAAACCTATAATAGCATTTCTAACATCTGCTGAGCATCAAAATGTGTGATACACCTTCGTGAGGGTTAAAAAAACACAACAACAACAAAAAAACAGCTTCTACTCTGGAGAAAGAAGAAATCTCAACTGAGTCAGATATATGAGAACAAGCTTTTATACAAGAACTAAGTTCCAATTCCATAAGAAAGCAATGGTGCTATAAGACTGAAAAGGCTGGGAGGGCTCCTTGGAGGTGGTGACCTGCTAACTCAGCTAACAGGTAAAGGAGCAGGGGGCTAAACAAAGACATCTGGCTGACATACTGTGGTACATGAGAAACCCCAGTCAGGTCGTTTTCTACTGCTGTGAATGTGAGGAAGTAGAGAAGGTGGTGGGGAGTGGATAGGGGTGGTGAGACTACCAAGTGATGGAGAAAAGGGCTGGCAGAGCCAGATCATGGAGGACTTTGAATGTCAGGCTAAGGGGCTGACCTCAACTCTGTGGGTCAAGCCCCTGGGACAGCAGAGTCCCTATAAGGGTGTATGAATCCATGATTTCTCATGGGCAACAAGTACTCTTGATCTGAAAAAAACTCGCACAAGTGGGTGCCCTTTGAAGACAACCCTTTAAAAATATAGATGCTGCCTGCTTTGTGGCTCAGGAGGCTAAGGAACAAGATATGAAAACTGTGGACCTAGACTCAAGACAAAAAATTTACAGGTACTGGGCAAGTTGATACTCAGAATACAAAATAACCCACATTACTTACTCTTTTCCTTTCTCATTCAAAGAGTAAAACAGAAAAGGGTCTGTAACATTTGCATACTCAGGAAAACTGAGGAAATTTTCTAGAGCAAATAGGGAATCACTAAGATTTTAAAAGTGAGGGAAGTGAGAGGTCAGGTATTTTAGAAAGATGGCTCACGAAGTATGGAGAAAAGCCAGGGAGGGTAATGAGAGGACAGAGAGGTGAGAAACAAACCACTGCAAGAAGGCCAGTGGAAACAAGTTCCGTTCCCAATGTTGAGTTTATGGGGCAAACGGGGCCACTGAGTGCTTGCCGGTGCCTCTGTTCCAGATGCTTGACCTCCAGTTTACAGGGAGCGAGGTAACCTTGAGGAGATGAAATCTCAAATCTCAGCAAGGCAGCTGGGTGCCAGCATGTGCTGAGTCGGCCAGGCCAGGGGGCACCCTTTCAGCAGCCAGAAACCTGCCCCTCAACCCCAGACACTGCTGGCTCCTTGCCAGCATGCCACCAAATGCTGTTACCCAACTGAGTCTGTTTCATTTCAGGGGTGAGCCGTAGTGTGGACAAGCCCAGAATGCAGGACTTTGTCTACCAGCCAGCAGACCCCAAGATTCACTGTCATTCCCACACTTACCTTTGGGGTCACCCATTCTTTCCGCTTGGGTGTCTGGGTCTTGACCATACACTTGGTCCAGGCAGTGACGTCCCCAGTACAGTAATAAGCATCACTCTTGAAGACAAGCTGGCCCGAGCATTCCTCACAGGGAAGGAGGGCACCGAACACCATGCCATCGGCTACGCGGTCCAAGATCTGGAGCCGGCGAAAAAACACGTCAGGGAAGCAGGGAGCAGGTCCAGTAAAGGACATTTACCAATGTGGGGTGAAGAATCTGCAGACGTCTCTCGAAAAAGAGCAGCTCTGGGTGAGAATCCCTTGGCAGCCAGTCTACAGCTGGAGCTTGGATTTTTGTACTTTGAGAGACCTTATTTCTACGTGTGAAGTGTTTCTGCAGCACCTGCAGGGCTCCGTGATAAAGTCAGAGCCCAGAAGACCCAGGGCTACTGCAGACCTCTCCAGCGCTATAGGCTGGTGGGGACAGTGTGGGATGCTGGCATGCTGCCTCAAGAAGCGGGTTTCTGCTCCCTCTGCAGATCTGATGCCCTTCGGGACGGGAACGGAGAGCTCCTTGGGTCAAAGCAAGTGGCATGAACACACAAGGCAAACTTATGACCCACCTTAGCCCTGCCCGAAATTCTAAATCAAGGGTTAACATGTGGAAGATGTCTGGAAGGGCTTGTCCTTTCCTGTCCCTGGGAAATGGTGACCACGAGATGGTGATGACCACACAGCACAACTATGAAATTGGCACGCCTCCCAATTTAATACCAGCAGGCGTTCAATCGGAGGGCCTCCTGCACTGCAAAAGGACAGTCACTCCATAAGGACCTGGCTGCCTCGCTTAACACAAAGGCAGCTCACCGCCGACTCCCCGGAAGGCGTTTGCTGCTGGTTGAAGATGAGCAGCTCTTTCAGGTCATTCGTCGAGCACACTTTCTTTAGCTCATCCTTGATGTTCCAGATCAGGTCGTTCTGGGCCTAGAAACAAGACCCAGCAGTTGAGGGGCAGGCTCATTTAAAGAAAGAAACCCAACTGGAGGAAGACTCCAGCCTGTTCTTGCTTGGTCTCCAATCACACCCTCGTGAGTCAGCTGAGCTGCCCTCCGAAGTCTCATCAGCATGAAGGTTACTCCCAGTCATGCTCCCCAGAGGCCAAATTACACCTGCAGCAAGACCACTAAAGAACACGGAGGACAGCTGCTGCTCACGCAGCAACGTCCCTGCAGTCGCCCTTCCAGGAGACACAGCAGGGACCCAAGCACCTCCATTTCCTTAATGTCACACTTAGTATCACGCAGGAAGAGACAAATCTTCCGAAAATGGCATTTGAAATCTCTATGGTAATATTTATGCAGTGCCTACTCTGCCCGGGACACTTTCCACGTCATCTTGTTTATTCTTACAAACACCCTGTGAGGAAGGCATTAGTCTCCACCTCTCAAAAAGTAGGCAAGTTATTCATACCTCAGCCTCAGATCCCATATCTCTGCAAGAAAGATAAAAATTTCAGCTCTGTGCATCCCATAGCACCGAATGAGAAGGATTTTAACTGCATTGCACATATTTTTGCCCGTTACCTGGGCTCTCCATAACAACACACCCTCCCTGCCCTTCTCTGTGGCACTATGTGCTGGGCCTTGTCATGGAGACAAGGGAGCATGAGGAAAGCATCTGAGGGCACAAGGTTAGACGAGAACTATTTCACCTACGTGGCCACATATGGGAAGCCTGAAGAACAGATGCACCAGGGTGGGGAGGCTGTGGGAGCTTCAATTTCCTTTTTATCTGACAACACTGAAGCGAGAACACCAAACCCACCAAAGGGCAAATGCAAAACAGCACCCCAGTTCTACTGTAGCCAGACTCCACGCCCAAGAGATACTTGTTTTAAAAACTGAAAAACAACCACACCAAATCTGTGATTTTTATCAAGCAACTAGAACCAGAAATAAATGGCTTCCAAAAACTGAATACTTCCAAGAGAGAGCCAAGCAGATGGCTCATGGAAATCATGTTCCCAAGAGGAGGTGGGCTGTTTCCCCCTAGTTTCCCAAACACTCAGCATGCTGTGATCCGTAATTTTTACTTTGTGTCAGTGCATGTGTAATTAACACAGGAGGACTGGTCAATGACTATGGATTTAATGGCTCCTGTTCTCCTTTACAGTGCCTTCTGTTTCTTTACTAAGGAGAGCTTCATTATCTTTATCTTTCCAAGCTGTTTTTCCAAGTGAAGAGCTTTTGGCATCCTTGAATTCAATATTCAGTTCCATGTTTCCAAGTGACCCTTTAGGCTCGGGAGACACAGTGATTTCACCTGAGTATGAATCTAATGTCTGAGTGTGAGGCTCTGGGTGGGGATACATGCTGGGTGTGGCTTCTTTCAAACAGAACTGTTTCTTTGAAAGAAGGAAGAAAAAAGCCTGGGGGAAAGTCACGCTATTTAATAATAGCCATCAACTTGGGAATTCTTAAAGGTCTTGGTAAGTAGGACACTTGAACTTTCTCCCCAGAGTAAAAAAGCTAACGGAGACAGGACAACAAAAGGCCTACAGCTCTGAACTCACCTTGAGGGCCTTTTCGAGCTTACTATCCTTGTCTTTTTCTTTTTTAGATTTCTTCTTGGCCACTTCATCCACCCCATCCACCTGGTCGCCTTTTCTCTTTCTGAAAGACATGGGATATGAAACAAAACTCTGAAACCCAGTAACCAGGAGTGACCCAGTATCTGATTTCAACTCCTGCCTGCCAGGCCTGCTCACACCTGTCATCTACATTCCCAAAGTTCACCTGGCATCTCAGGAGAAGTCTGCTCCAAAAGTGCTCCCCAGGGATTCTAGTCATCTGGGGACACCCTGCTGCTCAGAGTGGCAGGGGTGGGGTAATGCTCCAGAGCTCTAGACCCATCCAGGACAGGACCCACCTGATGGCAGACACCCCATGCATCTCTTGATACAAATGAGATACCTGGAAGGTTCTGGCAGGGACTCCATTAGAGGTAAGTCTAGCTGAGGGGTGCGGGCCACAGAAAGCTAAAAGCACAAGTGCTAGAAACTGAGCCTTTTGAAGTAAAACACAGTTCCCAGGGCCAAGACGTTGTCCTCAGAGGAGAGGGGCTGCACTGCCATTTAAAGCCCAGTCAGTGCACTCTAGCTATTTGCTTACAACAAGCAATCCAGTGTTAGCCCTGACCCGAAAGAGCACAGAAGGTTACCAGCAGCGCTTGAAAACAGGACAGGATAGACAGAATGGTTTCAGCTACCACACAGACCTGAGTTCAAACCCTTGCACTTCTTATCCATACAATAAGGAAATCCAACCTTCAGGACTGTGAAAATAGCTCAATGAAATAACTCATGTGTAGGGCTTGGCTTAATGTCCAACACACTGAAGTGCTCCATCTATCCTGGTTGGTGTGCACATGTGAACTGGTGCAGCATCAATGAGACCCTACATCATGAAGCAGTGCCCTGAGGGTTTTTTAAATCCATGGTCCCCATCCCAATTTTCTTACATATTCCAGAGACATGCGAGCCGTGCAATGAACATGTGTGTTATGAACGGAAATAAATGTATGATGACTATCTGATGATGAGGTGGTCAGCATCAATGACCATTGATCTAATACAACCTAATATAGCCCAGTTACTGTCCAAGGAGCACAGTGCACAGGGCACTGCCCACCCACCTCCCCTGGTGTGCTCGTCACCAACTCCAGGCTGGGGCCGAGGGATGGGGGAATCAGGAAGGAAAGTGCCCATGGATTGAAGAGTCACTGATTGCCCTCCCCATCCTAAATGTCAACACCAGGCAATACCCATACCATTCTGAACTCCAAGCCAGGGAACTCCTATTCACAGCCCGGCACCCCCATCCCATTTATAAAAGGTCACAACTCTGCATGATACACAGGAATACAGCCACACGTGAGTATGCTTTGGGGACCTGGAGATGGGTCATGCAGTTATCAGAGAAGAACAGTGGTTGACCTGGGCACAAGGAATACTCAGAAGGGTTGGGAGTGGTGTGGGCTGTTCCAGAGGGGAACAGACCATCCACCAGGAGCAGAAGGAACACACACTAGATGCCCCCTGCAGTCCTGCCCTCCTCTGGGGAAGGGGAGGAGTTCTGCTGTCGCCACCCCTCTATCTCTACTGCCTTGCTTTCTGACAGCAAGGAGACCCAGCAGTGGATTGGAATCTGTGGGTCTCTGGCTGAGCCCCCATGTGCCTCCACAAGCCCTTCACCCACCCTTCAGTTTTGATTCTGGGGAGTTGCTTCTGCAGGGTTTCCTTGTCCTCTGGGGTGAGGAGACTGAAGCCCTTGAACTGGCTTGCACTGTACTCGGACCGGAACCCCAGCTCCTCTCTGTTCTTCACAAAGCAGTTTGGGTGGTACCAGCGATCAATCATGCCCAGCTGGGGCTTCTCTGGGTCCAGCATCTTCTTAGACAGGCGCACCTGGCCCTGTAGGAAACACAGTATGTGGAACTGAGACAGGGCAGGATGGTGAAATACAGGGGCCACCTCTGCTCCAGTCAGTGAGAGGCCTCAGGGCCACAGAAGGGCTGCCTGAGGTGTGAACTCCTTCATGCCACCAAGGATTGTGGGGGACCCTCGAGTCTTAGCATTCTCATTTAAAATGGGGTCAATGCCAACTACTTGCCCAGGCCAGTGAGGAAATAATAACAGTTCCCTGAGGATCCTCTGTTCTTTGGAGCAGGCATAGAACACATAATGCAGTAGGCAGGGCAGAGCCAGTTTTCAAACAATAGCTGGGATGCCAAAGCAGGGATTTCCTGCAACCCCCACCGCCTTGGGTTGGCCTGTCTCCCTACACATACAGATGCCCCCTAAGATGTGGTAATAAGTCCCTACACTAGAACCTAATCTTCCCTAGGGCCACGATTCCCAGGCCTGACATTCTATGCCTGTAAGGCCCAGATTCAGAAAACTTCATTTCAGCTCAAGCAACACTCAAAAGCACTTGGATTAGCTCCTGGCATTCCCCTCGGAAAGTCAGAACTCTCACCTCGAATTTTTGTGGCTAGAGATAACCTAAGAGTTGATGTTTTCCCTTCCTGCATCCACTAGCTCACCTCAATTTCCTGTACAACACTCGAAGGAGGGAGAAACCTTCAGTCAGTGCCTGCAACTAATCAACGGGAGTGTTTACACAAGATTAGAGGAGGGTATGGGACCAGAGGGCACAGTCTAGCCGGGCACCGCGTCCGTGGTGACTTTGGAGCCACCTGTTCCACCCCACTGGCTATCATTCTTCATTGACTAGAACTGGGAGGAAAACTGGTTAAGAGAGTTCCTCTGATTAAATATAAGAAAGCTGGAGGCTCACAGCAGGAACAAACATACTCCCTAAACCTAATCCCACTATAACACACAGTACTGCCTTCCCCAGCCACCGCTGATCCAGAAGAGAGCCCTTGTGTAAACGCTTCCCGACACTCCAGGTCTCCCACGAGTACGTGCAGTGACATGAGGGCTGCCTGTGAGTCCTATGGGTCAGACGCATCTCGAAGCAGTTAGTGTCATCTCCTGTCCCTATAGGATCATCACCGTCACTGCACTTCTAACCACTGGTGTTGAAATAGCACCTAAAGTCCCCATTTTTTTTCTTGAGATAATCCAACAACGCCCGATGTAAGAAATCCAGAAAGTTCAGATATTTGAAGCCCCAAGCCCTCACCTTTTCTATCTTCTCCATGCAGCCCTTGCACGTACTTCTGTTGGACTTGGCGTACTCTGCCGCGAAGTCACCCAGCGTCTTCTCTGCTTTGCTGCCGACGCCATCCTGACCTTTGCCTGAAGAAGCAAGCAGAGCAGTGCTCATCTCCAGAGCCCCACCGTGCAGCTTAGCGCCCGTGTTCTGGGTGACTAAGCTTATCTACACCTGCTTCTAACAATTATAGTTCGTTAACAGTGCTTCTTTCTAGGCAACACAATTAAAAAAAAAAAGTCTTTTCTCAAAAAGGCTTTCTGAAGCAGACAACGTTATTTGGTGCTGTCTCTTCTTCCACCCCTCCCTCTCCATTTCCTTCAATTTAGAAAATATGAATTGAGCGCTTACTACAAAAGCCTTGCACCACACTATATCCTAACTCACTTTCTAATTGCTATCATGCTTTATCAAAGTCAAATGCTGAACTAAATCTGTATTTCTTGATCTAGAAAGAGACATGTGTATATAAAAATTATGTACATGGTAAAGGTGTCATTTCAAGTGAGGGGGGAAAAGGCTGAATCATTCATTAGTGTCTTGGAGATAAATGGCCAAGCACTTGGGACAAAAGCGAGATTCTTTCTTATACAAAAACAAATTCCAAGGCTGATGTGTGCTTCCTAAGATCAGAAACAAGACAAAATGGCCTTTTCTCACTAATTCTATTCAACATTACCAGAGATCCTAGAGTAAATGCATTAAAGCAAGAAAAATAAAGGAAAAGTTTGAAGCATAGAAAGAAGTAAAGTCATCCGTTATTTGTAGGCATTTATACATGCATAATACCCTTAGGGATATGTGAAAAACCTAATAGTACTACAGCGAATCTGCTGCGAATGAGGTCCATATAGAAAACATTTCTAAATACCAGCAATGAACATATTGGGAAAAAATTACAAGCACATTACTATGCAAATAACAAAGATACATAGAAGACTTACATATAAATTTAACAAGACATGTTAGATCCCTGTGAAAACTACAGGCCTTTGCCAAAATTAAAGCAGCACTAAATAAATGGAGAGATATCACATGTATTTATGGATTGGAAGACACAAATTTGTTAATGTCTATTACCACCAATTTGATCAACGGATGTAATGAAATGCTAACGAAAATTCTAACACTATTTTAGGGAAGACATTGACAAGTTTAACACCAAATTTATAAGGAACTACAAAGAACCTAGACAGGTTAAACAACATTGAGAAATAACAAATTTGGAAGATTCACATATTATGATTTCATGAATTACTATAAAGTTACAGTAATTAAGACAGAGGGGTATTGGTAGGTAGATTGATGGAACCAAATAGTCTAGACAGAGACCTACAGTCATGCAGTCAGCTGGTCTTTACAATAAAGCCAAAATCTTTTCAGCAACTGGAACAAAATGTTACTCAAATGAAAAAAACAAAACTGCCTACCCCTTCTTCATATCTAACACAAAAGTTAACTTTAAATCACAAACCTAAATACAAAAGCTGAAATGACAAAACATTTAGAAGAAACAGAAGAGTATATTTTCATGATCTAAGATTAGGCTAAAAAGTTCTTAAGCTGGAAATCAACTGCCAAAGAAGAAAAAGAGAAAGAATCAACAAAATGGACTTCATCAAAATGAAAAAATATTACTCAGGTATTTGTATTATTTATACCCAATCAAGGATGTGCATCCAGAATAACCTAAGACCTCTTAATAATAAAAAGACAAATATAAATGAAAATCACAGATCTCACCACATGCCCATGACAATGGCTAATATTAAAAAGTGACCATATCTAGTGCTGGAGGATGAGTACTCTGATGAAACTATAGTACACCACTGTGGAACAAAGATTGACAATTTCTTTAAAACGCTAAAGAAAAATCCCCTTATGTGGTTCAAGCAGCTAAGGCACAGACTATGAAAGCTGTGAACCTGGGTTCATGACCCGGGGCTGAGAATGGCAAAAAAAACCCCAAAAACTAAATAGAAATCTACCAGATGATCTACCACCCCATTCTGAGGTATTTACCCAAGAGAAATGAAAGCACGTGTACCAAAATAAATAGATAACCTAAATGTTAATAGCAGGTGCATCCATCATAGTCCCAAACTGGCAATGACCCAAAGCCATATATCAGAATAACTGATATATTCAAACAAAGGATTATTCCTCAGTAATAAAAAAGAACTGATAACACATGAGAAAATATGAATGATATCAAGCACTTGAATGAAAGCTCATGAGAGAAATACACATGATTCTGTGTGCACGCACATGCATGCACACATACGCAAACTGACCTATGGGAATAGAAATCAGAAGAGGCATTACCTGGGTACAGAGAGGGTAACTGGTAAAGAGACAAGAGAACTTTCTGGGGAGACAGAAATGATCTATAACTTGATGAGTGTATGTCACATATATGTTTGCATCTGTCAAAACTTACTGAACTGTGTACACACTGTATTGTACATACTCTGTATGTTTGTGTATATAACTGTAGGTAAATTACTTTTTTATATTCCAGATGAAAAGATTTAAAAACAATACCAAAAACAGATTCTGAAAATGAGAAGGCAGATGTCATTATGAAGTATTTGGTTAAAGATGACATTTCAATATGGTAAAACATACGACAAATCAAAAGCAAAGTGTCAAATTGGGAAAAATGTTTGCAAAACATAACAAAGAATTAGTATCTTTTACATTTCATTAAGACAAAATATCCTGAAAGAAAAATGAGGCAAGGACACATTAAACACCCAAGTAACACAAATGGCTAATAAACACATGACAAATGTTTCATTTCACTAGGTGTCCAATGAAAAGAAAACACTTGGGATGGTGCAGAAGCAGAGAAACAGGTGACTGCATATTGCTGGTGTAACTGTAATTGATGCAGCCTTTCAGAACGGTGATTTGGCATATACACAGAAGGCCCTAAAAGTGTTTTCTCTAAGCAATAATTTCATATCTTAGAATTAAATGCCCAGGGTGCACAAGTTTGTAGCAATTCTATCTATAATATAGCTGAATGGTTCAAAGTTTCATTTTTGAATCCTGGCTCATATACCACTGTGGGACATCTCAGTTCCTCATTTGGAAAAACTGATAAAGGGTTACTGCAGGGATTAGATGAAATTAATATATGTCAAGTGCTTGAATGATGCCAGAAATTTTGCAAGACACCAACAAATGAATACTATGTACCTTTAAAAAGTAATGATGGAGGCGCATCCTGTTGGAGTAGGGGTGGGGCGCAGTCCACATACATCCCAGGATGTCCCAGGATAGGCGGGAACAACTAAATAAAATAAAATGCTTCTCCTCTCTCTTCCTTCCTACCTACCTGTCTCTGTTTCCCTTCATTCCTGCCTGTATCTTCCCTTAAAAAAAAAATAAGAAATTTTAACTCCTATTTTTTCTTTTATATGTATTATTTTTATTTTTTAAATCATAGTTGTTTTTTTTTTTCCCTTTCTTTCTTCTCCAGCCCAGGGTCTCAAATTCAGGTCCATGGCTTTCTTAGTCTGCACCTTAGCTGCCCGAGCTACGGGGCGGGGCACATTTAACTTCTAATATGAAGAGTAAATATTAAGTTGCTAAATGTAATATGTACTTTACCATCACTAGTTGTTAAGGAAATGTAAGTCGAAATGAGATACCACTTCACACCATAAAGATAGGTGTTATTAAAAAACATACACACACAAAAAAAGGGTTGGTAAAGATGTAGAAAAACCAAAGCCCTTGTGTATCGCTGATGGGAATGTTAAAATGGTACAGATGCTATGGAAAATAGTAGGTTGGCTCCACAAGAAAATTAAACATAGAATTACTGCATGATTCAGCAATTCCACTTCTAGGTTTATCCACAAGAGAACAGAAAGCAGTGTCTGGAACAGATTTGTACACCAATATCCTTGGCAAGGTTAGTTACAATTGCCAAAGGTAGAAAAAAAAATCCAAATGTCCACCGCTGGATCAAAACAAAACGTAGTAAGTACATAAAATGAATTTTATTCAGCCTTAAAAAAGAAATTCTGACACCAGCTACAACACTGATGAATCTTAAAGATATCATGCTAAGTGAAAGAAGTCAATCACACCAGAACAAACATTCTATGATCTCACTTCCATGAAGTACCCAGAGCAGCCACCAAATTTACAGAAACAGAAAGAACAGTGGTTATCAGAAATTTGGGGAAGGAATGGGGACCTGTGTGATAGTTTCAGTTCCAGAGACGGGTGGCAGTGCTGGCTTGCACAGCAATGTAAGTGTACTTCATGCCACAGAAATGCACACTCCAAGATGGTTAGGACAGTTAACACCGTGTTATATATGTTTTACTACGAAAAAGTGACTCAACAGTTAAAAGTAATAATTTCTGCAGAAAAAGATAAAGCAATATTTGAATAGAAAAAAAATGTCTAAGGAGATACCTTACAATGTTAATGATAATTATCTCTGAATTAAAGCGTCTGGGATAATTTCAATGCTTTTTCCAAACATGTTGTTAGGTTTTTTGCATTAAAACTCTCTGAACAACTAGTAGGTAGTATCTTAATTTTATGACTTACAATGATTTCATAAAAGAAACACATTTAGAGCTAAATGATTGCTTTATGTATTACAAAATTCTACCACTTTACACATGTATAACAGATATACATATCTAGGTCCCTGAAGGAATGATTCCCCACTATTCTGAATATAAAAGGGGAAACAACCTGACCATGAAAAAGGTTTATTACATCTGCCTTCTACTAAAATTGACATACATCTTGGCAAACTGTTACTTTTAATCCACAATTCTGAGCTGGGCTTCTGATCTCAGTTTCCAGCAGGTCAAAAGCAGCTGGAGACAAACACACTGACAGATGCATGGATAAGCAGAGAGACAGTTCAGCACAGGCACTGGGGAAGGACACCCCTTGACAGTCTCTAGTCAAAAGAACAAATTAAACTGGGACAGTTCAGAAGGGAGAGAAGGAATGCTGGCTTGGAAGTTCTCCTTCAAAGGGATGGAAAAAAAACTCTTTAAAGGCATCCCAACAAAGTTCGTGTGCAGGCATCAACAAAACACAGCTTCTTTAGAGGGGTAGAAGACCCAGAATAGCCAGCATGGTATTTTAGAACAAAGCAGAGGATGCACACTACCTGAATTCAAGACTTACGCGAGCTGGAATAATTCAGACGGTGGAACGGGTGATGAATAAGTAGGTAAATAGAACAGAATAGAAAGACCAGAAATAGACCCACACAAATAGAGCCTATTTAAGACAAAGGAGGAGACCGCTTTTTCAACAAATAATGCTGAACTACTGACCTCTACAGGCAAAACTAAACAGACTTTCTACCCTTCACAAAAATTAACCCAAAACTGATCATAGTCAAACGCAAATCACAAAATTATAAAACTCCTAGAATTTAACACAGGAGAAAATCTAGATGACCTTGGATATGGTGATAACCTAGACAAGACACTAACCTAGACACATTAAAGACAAAATCCATGAAATAGTTGATAAGCTAGACTTCATTAAAATAAAAAACTTTCTGCTCTGTGAAAGTCAATGTCAAGAGAGCGAGAAAGACAAAACAAGACTGGTAGAAAATATGAACAAAAGAATATCTTGATAAAGGACTATTATGCAAAATATGTTAAAAATTCTTAAACCTTAGTAAGAACATGAACAAAAAATGTGCAAAATATCTGAACGAACTCCTCACTAGAGAAGCAAACAGATGGCAAATAGCAAAGAAAAAAGTTCATCATGGCACTAGAAACTGCAAATTGAAACAAGATACACACCTACCAAAATGCCCCAAATATGGAAACCTAACAACACAAAAATCTAGCAGGGCATGGAACAAAAGGAACTCTCATTCATTGCTGGTAGGAATGCAAAGTGGTAAAGCCACTTTGAAGACAGCTTGGCAGTTTCTTACAAAACTAAATATATGATCCAGCACAAAAAACCTGCATATGGATGTTTATAGCAGGTTTATTCATAAAATTGCTAAAACTTAGAAGCCATCAAGACATCCTTTAGCAGATAAATAGACAAACTATGGCATATCCAGACAATGGAATATTATCTGGTGCTAAAGAGAAATGAGCTAATAAGATATACAGGAATCTTACAAGCATATTACTAAGTAAAAGAAGCAAATCAGAAAAGGCAACATAATGTATGACCTACTATATGACATTCTGAAAAAAGTAAAATCTATAGAGACACTAGAAAGATCAGTGGTTGCCAGGGGTTTAAGGAGAGATGAATATGAGATTTTTATGGCAGTGAAACTACTCTGTATGATACTATAATGGTGAATACATGTCATTATACTTTTTTCTTTTTTAAAAGTAAGGTCCAGGAAGGAATGAGGGTGAATAGACAGGCAAGAAAGGAGAGAGAGAAGAAGCACTTTATTTTTTATTTAGTTGTACATCTTGGCTGTTCTCCCCAGTCCGGGATGCAAAACCAGATCCCTGGGATGCATGTGGTTTGCACTCCAGCAGGAGGCAGGTGACCAAACCACTACTCCACCAGGGTGCACCATCATTATACATTTATCCAAGCCCATAAAGTGCACAACACCTTCAGGAAATGCTGACGTAAACAAGAGACTGCAGGTGCTAATGACATGCACAATCTGCTCACGGTAACAACTGTACCACTGGTGGGGGATACCGATAGCAGGGGAGGCTGTACACCTGTGTGGGCAGGGGGTATTCAGAAACTATACTTTAATTTTGCTGTGAACCTAAAACAAACAAACTTTATTAAAAACAAATAGGCACCGTGCCCTCGTGACTCAGGCACTTGAGATGGTGATGAACCATGGGCAGCCCAAGGATCCTGGCCCAGGGTCGGGGGACATCTACACAATACCCTGCAAAGTTAAAGGCTACATTTTAAGCATTTGGAGATAAAAAATATTCTGTAATATAGACAATGCTGGGTCAATGCGGTGCTGCCGAAATAGGAATACTGGGACTATCTTTTCTACATGCACATGTGTGAAATGGGGGTGACCGAGAGGACTTTTTCCTTGTGTGCAGAAAAGGTCCTCTGGGACACTGGCTGCTGCCTCTCTGATTTGTACACACCTGTCACTCCCCCGGCCTCCGCGGTCTTCTTGACTTTCTGCTGGTCATCCCACCGAAGCTCAGAGAAGCCGTCCACCTCGGTGTCAGGGTGCCGGATGGAGTGGCCAACCTTCCAGAAGCAGGAGAAGTGGTACCAGTGTGGGACTTTCCCATCAAACATGGGCGACTAGAGGAAAGTAAAGGACCAGTTCATCTCTGATTCAGCCTCGAGCCCAGCCCCCAGCAGCTAAACATATTAAACTCTTGTTGCCTTTGGCCTCCGCATGCTGGACAAGCTGAAAAGCTATACATGCCGCCTACTGTTGTTGAGTCCACTCCTAGCCCCCAAGCCCAAGGAACTGTTTTCTCACAGAGGTCAGCCCAGGCTTCTTCTTTTCAGTGACGCGGCTGATACAAGGTCAAGTGAAAGGCACACAAGACCACTGCGCTTCATCTGTGGGGAGGCCAAGCTGACTCCAACCACGCTGGACGCAGGGCCTGTGCGGCTCAGACAGGCCTCTGCCCGTTGAATGCGGAGGACCAAGTCCCAGATTACAAACAAGGCAGAGGAAATGTGTCAGGAAGTGTCAGGCTCACAGGGGTCACGCAGATGTGAGAGAAGAGTTAACTTTTGAGGGAGAATGAAAAGAACTGTTCATGAGACCAACTCCCCAGCCCTGCAGCTAGCTTGTCAGCATGCTTGCAGACCCTTGGGAAGGGCCATTTCTCCGGTGTAGGACTAGGAGGTCCTGTCAAGTAGGAAATGGTTTCCTTCTCATAATGGTTCTTTCCTACAATCTTTACACTGGATTTGGTACCGATCAGACAGCACTGGCCTTTCTCTGTGACAGTGCCAGGCTCAGGCTCATGCTCCCAGGCTCCAGCACTGGCTAGCTTTATAGAACAGATGGTGCCAGTGACAAGGAAGAGTGGGACTATCACTGGCACTTATTGGTGACTGACATCTTTCACAAGCCATCACAACTACTTCTGGGTGGGAACCAGCACCCCATTTCACAGACAGGGTGGGGGAGGTGTCACGTAGATACCAAGTGACTCAGCTGCTAATTGAATCAAGACATCCTGGTTTCTTTTCACTTACTGCCTGGCAGGAAGATCTTCTAAAAATACTTAAAAAAAATCCTCATGGTGAAAAGAACATAAAGGGAAATATACAGATAGGATAAAACCATTAAAGCTGTACAAAGACAGCACTGTGGGAACAGGGGAAATACTTTGAAACAGCAGCGACAAGGTTTTCCAATGAGCCCTCTCCCACACAGTGAGCAGCCTCTTTCTGGATGCAATATATTAAAATGTAGGTTAAGGATGGGGCACTTCAAGGGTCCCCCAAGCAGCCTAGAAAGACCCACAGCAAACAGCACTTTCTCAGGTCCCTCAAGACCCGCTCCCATAGTCCTGCATTTAAAAAGGAGTTCCTCCTTTAGGGGATTAACCAGTGTCCTGCACTGGGTCAGAGCTCCAGTTTTATGTCAGAGGCATAAAACCTGTCTTGCCAGCATCTGGCAACACCTGCTCACGGAGTGTCTGCCGAATGCCCCAAGTCTGGAGGGAAGGATGGAGGAATTCCTGCTGCGGAAAAGATGCTCTCACCAGTGGACAGAAGATGGTCCCAAGCCCCAAGCAGACAACACACGGCACTTCTGAAGGGACCTCCATTCTGCCCCTCATCTTTCAGTGGGCCATCTTGTTACATCTGCAGTGGCCACACCCTGGCTCTTCCTGCCTCACCTGGCTCAGGGGCTTTGTCCACTACCGGAACTCAGGGCTAAGCATTTCTCGGGTCCTTACACCTGCCACTTAAGCCTTGATCTGGGTTGTGTCCCCCAGCACTGGTGCAGTGCCAGGCTCCTGAGAGGTGTTATCCAAGGATACACTCACAGCACAAGCTTGGGGGACTCTAAGGACCCTCATTTTGCTTCAAGAGGAAAGACCCTTTGACAAAAGCAAGGCTTTACCCTACAATTTAGGACTGACAATAAGGCAGGAAAGAAAGTAGACTCAAGTCCTAAGACTCCTCTATTTGACAGCCAAACTTGCTGGAGCAAGAGCAGACTCTTTGGCAGTGTATTCTGCACTCAGAGAGCCTACTACGTGTCAGGGCCCACACTCAGTCAGTCTTTGCTTTACTGTAAAACCACCATTCAAAGGCCTGCTTCTTCCACAGAAAGCAAAATAGTCTTCAGAAGACTGTAAAAGACAAAGTTCCTTGCCTCAGGCCTTTCCAAGACAGCAAGCAAGGGCCCACCACAACCCCTCCCAAAGTCCAGAGTCCCCTCAAGTCTACCCTGGGGCAGGCCAGCTAAAGTAGCAGGTATTTGATTCTTAGAGAACAATCCTCCCATACAAATGTAAAATAAGATACTTAAATCCAAGTGGGAGAAGAAAGGCTTCTTTCTTTCTAGCTCTACCAGCTCAGCCTATAAAAGACCAACTTTACATTCTGAATGAAAATTCCACCCCCAATACAATGACAGAAAAACCACTCACTGATATTAGTAAAGAAATTTTCACTTTCAAATATGCTGAAAGAGGGCCCAGAAGGTTAAAACTATTTGATTCTGGGATTCCTCAGCAGGGCAATCCAGGACTCACCCTAACAGAGCTAGCTCTCCTCTCCATTCAACAGTGTTCGACACACTGGCTGTACTTAGATTTTCTGCCTGTCCTTCCCAGTAGAACAGAGTCCTCTTTTGCTGTCTGGTGAAGTCCATGGATGTTCCTCTCTTGGAATAAGATTTTAAAATGCATAATAAAATACATTGGTTCACAAAGGAAACCTACTGGAATAATTATTAAAAACATTTAAAAAGTTTACTGAGAATACAGTAAACCCTAAGCTTTAAAGCATTAAATAACAAGAATCTAGTACCCACTTCTCAACAACTTTTGCAATTTTGAAGTAGTGACAAATGTAAATGATATTAAGAGAGTCCCCCAACAATTGTAAAGGGATACAAAAATATCTAACTACTTATGGTGACAAAAATCACAGTACTGTTAATACATATTGAAGGATCTAAAGAATTTTACCTAGAGGTTAGTGAAGATAGAGTAAATTCTTTCTCCTACTAAACTCAAGGATCTCTAGAGTTCTATCTGTTATCATACAGACCCAAGTAAGAGTCCTGCACTAGGAAGTGCTTCATTAAGATCAGGATGCCCATCTATTCAGGGTAAAGTTCAAGTACCAATAATGGGAGGTAAGGCTCTTTAAAAGGCAGACCGGTCTACTTTTCTATCCTTATAACGTCCAGTGATTTCTGTGAATGACAAATAAGCCCCTTCCTGGGCAAACAACGCCTCAAGAACAGAAGAGCTCCTTGAGGTGGCATTCACCCCAGCACAGCGATGCTTACCAGTCATCCTCCCTTTAAAGTGGAAGCTCTGAGTCTCCGTGTCCCTAATACCTAACACGGCGTCTGGAACCAATTAAGTGCTCAGAGTTTATTGACGTTTATTGAAATACCGTGAGCAGGGCCCTGAGGATTCATGGTGTCAGCCTTAGTCCCTGCCATGTTATGAAATGTGGAGATCTAATTGGCACCCACTCCCTTCCATTCAATAAGTACGGTAGGGCTATCCAGTTTTTCTTATAACACGTAACTGTCTCACTACAGGAAGGGATGGACGATCAAGTTACCTTGATCAGGAACGCTAAACATACCAGGCAGCTTTATGTTGGAGGTAGGGGCGAGCGGATGTTGCAATAGTGGCTAAAAATAGGTTAAAAAAAAAAAATCCTCCACGTCAGTAGCTACCTTAAATGTGGGACAGAAATCTTCCAGAAGGCAGGGCAAAATATGTGACCAGCTTCAAAAGACCACGCAGGCATTCCTCCCCCTCCCCCCACCCTTCAGGGACTAAAGTAAGCCAGAACTCCACCACCTGGCTAGGGACAGAGGCGGCCCCTCTTTACAAAGTGAAAGGGGCCACCAGCTGCTGACTGTATCTCCCGGGCTTTTCCTGCATGATTAGCAAAACCTTCCGCGACGGTCCACCCGCAGCAGCGCCCCGCAGGCCGGTGCGGCCTACTGCTCGGTGCAAGCCCTCCCCTCGCCCGGACACGTGGAAGCCCCCGCCGCGCACGAAGCGGCCTCTGGGCCCGCACCTGCACCATAATGGCCATCCGGAGCGAGTCTTTGGGGATGCTCTCACTGCATTTCTTGCAGGAGGCGCGCCCGCTCTTAGCGTACTCGGCTCGGTAGAGCTTGTCCGAAGACTCCGCCATCCTCCCCCTCCTCGTGCCGCTGCAGCTCTCGGAGCCCGACACCGCCACCCAGAGACACGCGGCAGCCGCCTCGCACGCGCCCAGCGGCGTGTCCGCTCCCCGCAGGCGGCCGAGCGTCCCGAGCCGCCGCTGAGTGTGCCGCACAGACCACCGCCGCTCCCGGATAGATTACTGATGCCTGGCCGCGCGCGGGACCGCCCCCGGCGCTGGCGTCCTCGGAAGGCGCCGCCGGCGCGTGCGCCCTCCGCCCACTGCGGGCCCGGGTGCGCGCGGCGTTTTCCCGGCGCCTGCGGCTGCGCGAGCTCGGCGGGCAGCTGCGGGGGCCTGCGACCACGCTGGGAGCTCTTTGAAAACTGGGTACCGCCGGTTTAAGCGTTTTCTCCCCCGGAAGATTTGCTCTCACAGTTAACTCCTTGCTTCCCGCCTCTTCCTTTTAACAACAGTCCTTTCTCTGAGAGCGATCCGGTCTGGAAGGTGCAGAACTGGTTTCGGAACGTGATCGATTTGCTAACGGGAGGGCGAACCGAGCTAGCCCTCTGCAGAGGTTCTAACCTGCATCCACGGACTGGCTGAAATCTACTTCTTCATTGTGAATTTTAAATGTGTGAATATAGATCCCAGAAGTATTTTCAGTACCTGTGACTATCAGCTATAGTCATCACAGTTATTTTCCTATCACTTTACAGTTGAAGAGAACTCAAAGTATTTTAAACTCCCTCCCTGAAATTGCCGTAGTGATGAGGGCACTCAGTCTTGTTACTTAATGTAGAATTATATATTTTATGTAAGGGATTTCTTTTTTAATCCTCTGCATTTTATGTTATGCATTTAAATATTATAATGGAGTGTGCTGTATTTGAGAATGTTCATTTCTGCTATGAAAAAGAAGAAAAATAAACCAGATGAAACCCATAAATGTGTTAAATAGAGAGAAGAAAGCTAGCAGTTTAAGAGATACGGATGTTGAGTAGGCTGGTCCTTTGTTAAGACATAAGCAGAATCCTGTTAGTGAGCTCTTAGATATGTTGACGGTAAGTAGAATAAATGGACTATATGATGGAACAATTGAGAATTTTTAGGCGTGCCCTCGTGACCCAGTGGTAAATTCTGCAGGCATAGTGCACATACATCCCAAGGAAGGGGTCAGGGTGTTGGTTCAGAACACTCAAGATGAACAACAAATATTTAAAAAATGCTTCCTCCTCTCTCTTCCTGCCTGCCTGCCTACTGGCTTTCATTCCTGATTGTACCTTTGCTTTGGAAAAAATAAAGAATTTCATTTAGAGATTAACCAAATGAGAAGGCATGATCATTCCACTTCTGAAGTGACAACCCATGTCTGTTCAACAGGCTAATTGGAGAACTACATCTGTGACCAGGCATGTTAGTCCCTGTGTCTCCCTGATAAGGGACTGTGAGTCACCGTTACCCTCTGCTAAGTAGCCTTGAGTTCCTCAACGCTACTCAGCGATCAGAGGGACTGGCTGATGTGGCAGAGAGAGACCGAAGGTATGAACATTTTGTACATCTGGATTCAGGCGGTGTCCTTCCACCTCTCCAATACCTTGTCCTGGATGTATTTACCTCATGTCATTATTCCCTGTGCTGCAGGAGTTTTAAGTCAGGTGTTCTAAAATGCTTCTGTAATATAAGCATCTTAATTTGATCTGTGAGGCTTTCTGTTTTGAGTATAGTTTGCCTTTAGTGTATCTGGAAGCTCCCATTATACCAAAGCTCCACAGTCTTCCTGGACTGACAAAGGGTTCCTGGACACACAAATAGTGGTGAGAATTCCTGCCCTCGAGTGTAAGGAGAGCCAGCTGTATCCCTACTTCCTAGTCCATATTTTGTTTGGATGTTTTATATACGTCTCCACTTCTGCCCTAAGTCTCCCCCTTCACATCCCAGAAAATGGAAAAGGTCCAGGGTTCTTCACATTGCTAAGATGAAACACTTTGGAGTCTTCTTGATTCCTTTTCTCTTCTGTCCTTCACCCAATGCATCACCATATCCTGACTTTGATGTCTTTGGCAGCCTTCCCAGGAGCACCTCTGTTGGAACTGCTATCTTTTGTGATTTCAGGGCAGTCTTGGCTGGTCTTCTAAGCCAACCTCCACATATAGCACGTGAGGTCACTTTAGATCTCCGTCTGTGTTACTTCTGTGTTCAGAACCCTACAAAGGCTTCTCATCACACTTAGACTAAAATCCAAAGTTCCCTCTGGCTGAACCTGGAGCCTGGTCACTACTCTAACTTCATTGCCATTCTCTCCCTATGACTTATGCTGCCCCAGCCACATGGGGCTTCTGCTTATTCCTTAAGCACCCCAAACCCACTCCCACTTCAGAGTCTTTGCATTTACTTTTCCAGGAACAGTCTTAACCCTACAAGCACAAAACTCACTCATTTAGCCTTTTATTTTTTATTGTAGTAATTATTCTACACATTAAAATAACTTCCTCTGTCATTTAGCTTTTGCTGACATATTACCAACCCACCCCGAACTAAGGTGTATATTCCCTGCACCCCATCTTTATCTTTTTGCCTACCTTTATATTCTGCTTTGCATTTACTATACATAATAGTTTGTACATATGTATATTTTTTTGTCTGTCTCCCTCATCAGAATGCAAGCTTCACCAGGGCTGGTTTTTTTTTCTTACCTTGCTTACTGTAATATTCTTCATGCCTGGAACATTGTCAAGCACTCAGAAATATTTATTGAATGAATGAATGAATCTCACATTTGGCACTTTCTTTGCAAAACCCAACTGTTTAATAATACTACTACTTCACACTTAGATAGAATTTTGTATTATACAAAGGGATTCCATAAATATTATTTTGTTTGCTCTTCATTATAATGTCACAAATTAAGTTTTTTTTAAATCCTAATAAACAATTGGGTTTACTTAGAAGCATTAAGAGACAATAAAAATACATGGATCTTTGCCCCAGTTCCTGGCACAGAGCTCCTGAAATCCTTTTAATTCCTAAGTTTGAATTTTCTTTTTCTTTTCTTTTTTTTAGGAAGGAAAGCAGGCAGGAATGAAGGTAGGCAGGCAGCAGCAGATAGGAAGAGTGAGGAGGAGGAAGCATTTAATGTATTCAGTTGTTCCTTTTAGTTGTCCCCTTCCTTGGGCTGTATGTGAGCTGCACCCCAGGCCTGGCCTTAATACCTGAACCACCAGAGCATGCCAAGTTTGGAATTTAACACTGGAAGCATCTTTTGTTCTAATAAGTCTACTCTAGAATGGGGTTAGTTACCAGACAGACCAAGTTGTAATGAGAAGCTTGGAATTTTCAACTCCACCTATGTGAGGAAGCCTCCATAAAATCCCAGCAGTAGAGGGTTTGGGGCTCATCTGGTTGGTGAACACAACCACACCAGTAGGGGAATGCACCCCAGCTCTCTGGGGACCAAAGCTCCGGCACTCAGCACCCTCCCAGGCCCCACCCTATGTATCTCTTCCTCCTGTTGTTCATCTATATCCTTTACCATTTCCTGTAACAAACAGGTAAACAAAAGTGTTTTTCTGAGTTCTCTGTGTTGCTCCAGCAAATTAGTCAAACCTGAGAAAGGGATCATGGAAATCTCTGCTTTGTAGACAAGTTGGACAGAAGTGTGGGCAACTGGAGGACCTACTCCCGGTGATTGGCATTGAAATGGGAGTGGTGCTGTGGGAGTGAGCCCTTCACCTGTGACACCTGATTCACCTGCAGTGAGTTGAACAGCTGAGCTCAGCTGGAGTCATAGAGAATTGGTTATTGTGGAGGAAAAATCTCCACACATTTGGTGACCAGAGATGGAGTTTTGTATGAGTAGTAAAGGAGGGTCAGGTGGGAAGCTGAGATTTTCCTTTGTAAGCGCAAGTCTGTCCACAAAATAGCTGCACCCCCTGCTCCTTACAGAATGCTGTTCAATAAACAGAAAAACAATAACATCACAGAAGCTGCATGAGAGATAATCGCAGGTGACAAAAACCACCATCTCATATAACTAACTTGTATTGTACACCACCTTGGATGTTTTAAATTGCCACGCTGATTTCCAAAGCTTAGTGCCTAAAAATAGAAAATATCTCCAGTACAGGGTTGTCTAAAGAATTCGTAATGCTTGTTAACAATTACAAAGGGAGGGAAAAAAAAAAAAAGGCAGTTTACAAACAAATCTCATGCAGCTTTGTATTTCAGTTTTTTTCTTTAAAAGCAAAGCAGAGGGGTGCTCCCTGGTGGCCTGGAGGTCTAGTACACCCAGGGGAAGTCGTACGTATATTCCAAGGTCCAGGGGTTCAAGACCAGGGTCCAGGGGGAACAGCCAGTGTGAACAACTAAATAAAGATAAATAAGGAAAATAATAATAAAATAAAAGAAAAGCATGTCAGGGAGGTTAAATAATGCAAGGAAGGGTAAAAAGCTTTATTCATCATCATCAAGTTCAACTTTGTCATTTTTTTGTCTTCCTACCTTCTTGTTTTGCTTCACCTTGACAGTACCCTTTTTTTGCTGCATCAGCTTTCCCTTAGCTCAGAAGAAGCAAGGTTCTTCCAGTCCCTTTCCTTCTTCTGAACAGTCTTCTCTAGGCCAATTGCTGTCTGCATACATCATGCACATCTCTCCTGGTTTCTTTGCTTGTGGCCAGGGACAGGCTGGATCTCTTTTCATGTGGGGGTGATACTCAGAACATGAGGTAGGTGCCTTGGAACGTTTTTCTGCTTTAGAGGGGATACAGGTTCACATTTCTCTTTTATAAAAAGGGGCCTCGTCCACTGTCACCATGTCTTCAATGTCCTTTCTCATTATCATATAAGGTTTTTGACCTTTTATGTGAAGTTGACAGAAGCATCTGATGTTTTTTTCTGTGCTCCTTCTGGTAAACTTGGGCAGAATGCCTAGGAGGACATTTGGCCTCTAGTTTTCTCAGGATGGCTTTTGCCCAGATTTAGTTATTCTTTCCTCAGTGAGGCACAGAGTTGCCCAGAGCCCATCAGTAATCATTGCCTTAGCAGTCTTTAGGTAGACTAAATCCCAGTTTCCAGATAAGAGCAAGAACCTAGAAAGGTCAGGTGATATGCTCATCCTTCTGTCCTTAAACCTTGTCTGTGTCTCACTGTTCCCTCCCCTCCCCTCCCTCCCACTGCCATTACCCTGACCACCTCTCTCCTCAGCGTTTTTTTCTCTCCCTCTTCCAACACATCCATTGCCAAAGTCATATGTTTTTTTCAAAATAAATTTGATGATACCCTACCTGTTTAAAACCTGTTGAATGCCTGTACCAAAAGGTTTGGTTATACATGACAGAAATCCAACTTAAAATAAAATAGGTCAAAAATGGTATTGGGGGGAGGATATTAGGGTATCTCATAGACTAGAAGGAAGAACCATCCAAACTATGGGAAGGACTGAAATGTAGATAGACTGTAGAGGTGATGGGACCCAGTGACTCACATGTCTCTAGCATGTTTTTTTTTGCCTCTTGTCTGCTTCTCTTTGGAGTCTTTCTGGTAGGACTCCAGGTAGCCAAGATCAAGGCCACCAAGTTTCCCTCATCTATTTCTCATGATTTCTACCTCCAAGGGGGTCCGTTCCCCTCAGTTTTACTTAAGACATTCTAGATAAGAATTCTAGTGAACCAATGTGGGTCGATGCCCACCCCTGGACCAGTTAACAATGACCAGGAGGTACAGTCATGTAAGAACATGGGGTTTCACTGCAGCCATAGATGGGGTGAGGGAGAGCCCCAGAGAAAAAGGGGGTTAGGCAGAGAGACATAGCCACTCCACTTTGCCTCACTAGAGATGGACAGCTGGTGGCTTAAGGACCAAATGCTGCCCACATCATTGTTTTGAACAGGCTTAAATTTTTTGGAACTATTTGTAACATTTCAAAACCTGGGTATTTCTCATAAAAGTCTGGATTTCCTGAAAAATTTTGAAATGTGGGAATATTGGACTCTTGCATTCTCACATGGCAACGGCTAGAGCAGAATTGAGGCTGCTGTTCCCGTTCTCCAACCTGTGTTCCTTAACTGTTGTAGTTTTGTAATCAACGACTCATAGCTACTTGGTAGGAAGCAACAATTATTTATGATTATTAGCTGTCGTTTCTGGGGGTTGACTGGGTTCTGCTAGGTTCTAATTCAGGGTCTTGGTGGTCACAGTCAGAGGTTGTTGGAACTGGAGTTTTCTCAGGGGCTAGTTTGGTGCTGCAGCTAGCTCCTGGCTGGGACTAGGGTGGGGCTATCAGCGGAAACACCTGTAAGTGCCTTCTCCCTGGGTCTGGACTCTCTCAAAGAGGGCAGCTGTTTCTCCTCTCCTCCCAGATCAGAATCAGTGCCAATGCTCTGTGTTCTCCATTCACTTTGTAAGTTACATCCTTTCAAGGAGCCATTTTTGTTTTCAGATTAAAAAAGGGAAACATGGAGAGAAACAAATACACATGCTCAAGGTCACCCAGTATTAAAGCATGGATGAGAACTAAGGCGCTGCCTTTCCCCTCAGTTCACAGAGCCCCTGGTGAGTCATTCTCATTTCATCCTCATTTCTCTGCTGAAGGAAAGTCCTTGTTGTCTCCTTGGTGCTTCCCTGTAGGCTGTAGGCTGTGTCCAGGGCTGGTTTCCTCTCTTGGCTTAAGCTGTCCGTGGTAGAAATTCTGTTCTACTCAACCTTTTTGCCCTCTGTACCAGCTGGATGCTTGGCATTTAGTTGGCCCTCAGGAAAATGTTTATTTAAATCCCTGTTTTTCAAGCATCTTCAATTTCTGCTTAATTTCATGGATGTCTTTTACTGTCAGTTTTACCCAAAGGAACTCTGGTTTAGGGAATATTTGCAAGAATAAGGGCTCACTATCTCTGTGGACCTTCAGAGATATTTGAGGATCCACTGAGCTCAAATTCTGTTTTGTTCACAAGGAGGGTAATAAGAGAGAAACAGATTAAGGGGTTTTTGTGGTTTTCCTCGGATAAAGCTAAAAAGCAAAAACAAAATAAAGAACAGGCATAAATAGAATAAAAACTGAGGTGCACCCTAGTGTTTGCCAGTTAAGGCTATATACATCCCAATGACTGAAGTTTGCAGCCTGGGGAGAGGAAGAACAACCAAGAACAACTAAATACGCATAAAAAATTGCTTCTTCCTCCTCCTCTCTCTTCCTGCCTGCCTGTCTACTCACTTTCATTTCAACTTGCGCCTTTCCTTAAAAAAAAAAAAAAAAAGCAAAAGGCTTTCTTCCTCTCAATTTTTCCTCATTACCACATCCCAGAGGTCATCACCCATCACTTTTTATAGTTTGGCCTGTGAGCTACCATATTCTTTCTCTATGCACCCAAGCAGGCATGAGTGCTTGTATGCAAAGACCTCCAATTGGAAAGTCCATAGAATTCCAGAGAGACAAGAAAAGGAAAAGCCGAATTATTGATTCATTATACAGAATATGCAAGACTGTCAAAGATGAGGAGAAAATTATAACAACCTACATAGAAGAAGAGCAGATTACACAAAGGCACAACAATCAACTTGCCATTGGATTTTCCAACAGCAAAATTGTGTCATAGTGATCAGAGTGAGAATTTTGAGGGAAACATACCTCTTTAGAAGAAGAAAAAGATATCAAGATTAACTAGAGAATGAACACATTCAGGAGAAATTGCAGAGGCCAGGCAGCCTGGAAGGAGAGAAAGAGAAAACAGGGAGAAAACAGGCAAGTTTCTGAGTGCTTTCCACATTTCGACCACACAAAGAAAGGCAGCCAAGAACACAGTGGAAGAGTTGAGCTTTCAGAAGAGTAAATTATATTCACTCCAGTCCTGACTGACCAGGAAAAGGAACCCCTCTTAGGGTGGTGCTGTAATTAGAAAAGCCACATGCTAATGAAGCAAGCCCCCTTTTGAGGGAGCCACAGCTGCAACTGACTGCAAGTGTTTCAACTTTGTGTGAAGAGGAATCTGGGGAGGTTTCGAACCACAAAGGCGTGAGGACATATGTGAAAGAGTATGAATTATGTTTAAGAAGCTGAATACAGCTTTAGGTGATTAAGAGAGCCTCCAAAAGAGGAAATGCTGATAAACTGTACTTCAAAAAAGAAAAAAAAGGAAAAGCCACTTCTGCTCTTTAAATGACGTGGTAAGCTATAGAGAGGTATATCTGACAAAAAATTTGAAACCAGGCTATGTAAAAAAATTCTATAAATTAATACTATATAAATAAGCAACCTAGTAAAATATGAGCAAAAGATATGATAGACACCTCAGGAAAGAAAATATGTGAAAGACCTGTAAGCCCATGACAAGAGCTCAGTGCCATGAATCAGTAAGACATGAAAATTACAACCATAATGAGTTAAGATTTCATATCCATTAACATGCTTCAGTTAAAAAGACTGACCATATGAAGCACTGATGATAATGTGGAGGAATTGGAGCTCTTCTGCATAGCTGGTGAGATTATAAAATGGAACAACTACGTGGAGATGTGCTTAGCAATTTCTTACAAAGTTTTATGTATGTTCATATCATGATCCAGGAATTCAGCTCTTAAATACTCAAGAATGATAAAGACATATTCCATAAAGAGACTGTGAAGAATCATGGTAACTTTATTTACAGTAGGCAAACACTAAAACAGCCCCACATCTGCCAACCAGATAATAGATAAGCTGTATTGTAATTTTACGACGCCTCAGCAACAAAGAGGAAAGAAATACTGATACATGGGTAGGGATGACAGAAAACTCATGAAAGTAAAATGGATACAGAGAATATCCAAAATGGGGCCAGGGGGCCAACAGAGAGTAGAATTCATGAATATGTACCTTGCCTGACTACTCTGTATCTTCGATTTATGATCACTTATGTCACCCTCAGCAAACCAGCATCCTGACATCTGGAATTTGGTGAGTTTGGAATGACAGCACCAAGCCTACTTCCAAAATCAGTCAATGCTATCAGACCTTGGCCTAGAGAAGGCCATTCGCTATAATTTTGCTGGCATGTAGCCCTCCCTCCCTGTGGCTTGCTTTTTTTCCCCTTTCCCTTTTAAAGAATTAGTTTACCTGTAGGAGGCAGCTCTGTCTGTATAAGCTTCACATTTTCCTGCTTGCATGTTGAAGCCCTTTACTCAGCTTTATTGGACAGTGGTCCTGAATTGCAGTTCCTGAACGAACCCATATAATAGCTCTGTTTTCACTTGCAAAGCAAGAGAGTTCTGAGTCTCTGCTGAGTTATTCTTTAACACGTGCAATGATATGGTTAAGTATAAAATGTTACCTCGAATAAAAGAAGTCAAATATGGAATGTTAATACTATGTAATTCTGGTGCTATAAACCAGGACAGCAATGGCTAGAGGGTGGAGCAGGATTGATTGGAAGGGCATATGGCAACTTTCTGAGGGGATGGAAGTGTTCTGTATCTTGTTTTGGGTTGTGATAACTTGAGTGCCTCCTCCTCTCAGCTATTGTCTGGGCCTGAAAACCTTCCTTACTCACTTCTACCTCTGTGGCAAGCTCTTCCCGTGGTATTACCTGGGGTTCCCTCAGACACCCAGTCCTACCTGCTGTTTAGCCTTTGGGATTTCTTGAGGTGTTGGTTCATGTGTGTTGTAGGCCTGGGATTCCATGTGCTGCTTCGCCATCTTGGGATGCCTCACGGGGCCTAAGTAGAGAACTCAACAGCTCTTACTTGTTATGTTCCCTCCCCAGCAGCAAAGCCTCCCAATGGCGAGTCCTCTGTCACAGGAACAGCTATACCCCCACACACTTGGACCTCAATCTAATGGGTTTCACCTTCCTGTCAGCTTGAAAAAATATTCAAAATATATTCAAAGAAGTCAATTCTCCTGTGGAAACCAAGGATCATAGCCTCCCCCTTCCCGCCTTTTTGTCACTACAAATCCTGCTTCCACAGTTCACTCTGCTCCCAAGGGCAAGGGCAGTGAGTGTAGGTGAGACTGCTCCAACTCCATCTGTCCTGTGTTCAGCCATCTACTGCTATTCAGGGCAGGGGATTCTTCCTTTTCCAGAAGGGTGAATAGGAGATCATCAGAACAGACCAATGGTACTCTTTCTTGTTTTCCTGTACTATTATGCACTTATTAATTAATTTAAACTTATCTCCTCTCTGAGGTGCACACTTGTGGCTCAGACACCTGAGATACTGGTGTGAACCATGTAAAACCCAAGGACCCAGGTTCAAGACTCGGGGCTGGGGTGAAAAAACCTAAATGAATAAATTGAAAAAAAAAGCTTCTTTGCCTCTCTCCCTTCCTTTCTTCCTCCTCCCTTCTCCTCTCTCTCTCTCTCTCTCTCTCTCTCTCTCTCATGATTTGGCCATTTAAAAATATATATTTATTTTTATTTAGTTGTTCACATTGGTTGTTCCCCCGGCCCCAGGTCTTGAACACTGAATCTTGGGATGTATGTGGTACCGCTCCCAAGTATACTAGACCACTAGGCCGCCAGGGCGCCTTGCCTTCCTCTCTTTTTGAAAAACAATTTTTTCCTCTTTGACTTCACAGGCTTTGAGGTAGGAGGAATTGTTTTATACACACACACACACACACACACACACACACACACACACATACACACATATATACATACATATACATACATATATCTAATTTATACTATTATTGTAAATATAAATATTATATTGTTTTCATATATTTAGATGTAATGCTTTTGTTTCTATGAGGTGAAATACTGGAAGTGTGATGACTGACAAGGTGTGTTCATTTAAAATTTTAGAGAATCTGACAATTGTCCTTTTAGGAGGCTGCACCAGCTTCCATTCTCACAGCAGCACTGTGTCTAACAGTAGCTGCTGCTGCGGAGAGTGTGAAAGTGTGGGCACAGTTCCTTACATTTTGAGAATCTAATGATTCCTTGATTTTGGTAACACGCACATATGGAGCGCGCATATCTTGAGTGTGCAACTTAATGGGCTGTTACTGAGGGAATCCACCTGCATGGCCTGCCCCAGTTCAGGAGGTAGAGCATTCGCAGCCCCTCACGAGCATCCCTCATGCCTACTCCCTGCTGTTACCTCCCACCAACTGCTGTTCCTCTTCTCTCAGTATAGCTTTGATTACTTCTCAGCCTCAGACATATGGAATCCTACACTGTATGTCCTTTTGTGCTCCACTCTTTTTATTCAGCAGTATGCCTATGAGATTTGCCCCGTGATCATGCTTGTACTTTATCTGATGCGAGGTACCACTCCACGGGGGTGCATATCTCAGTCTCCTTTACATCCTTTTGTTGGTGGACAGGTAGGCTACCTCCAGGTGTCTGACTATTTCAAACTCTGCTACTATGCCCAGGAATGTACTATTTCTTGGTGCTCCTTTGTACCGATTTCTGTGAGAGAATTGCCTACAAGTGGGATATCTGAATCTTAGTGTTTGTATATGATTAGCTTGAGTAGATCCTGCCAAACTATTTCCAAAATGGTTATTCCAATTTATATTCCCAAGAGTGGTGTATGAGAGTCCCATTTGTTCCACATCTTTGCCTATAGCATTTTCAATTTTTAATATTATTTTTACTTACATAGTTTTGGGTTGCTTGTGAGATTGAACATCTTTTTACCTTTCATTGACTTTTTCAGTGTCTTCTATGAATTTCCTACCTCATGTTCATTAAAAAATATAGTCCCCACATTGTTTACTTTAAGCGTCATTGGTTTTTTTTAATGATATAAACATGTCTTACTTTACTTCCCTGTTTGCTTTGACTTTCAAATGCTCTTTACTGTACATTATGTTGCCTGGTTTATTAAAAGAGTGAGACTAGAATGGAAAATGCTCTTGCCCTTGGATGATGAGGGAGGAAAGACATGATTAAGGGAAATGGGTGGGTGGTTGAAGCTGGGTCTGTGCCCTGTGAGGAGCAGAGAAGGGCTCAGTTTCCATGACTGCCTCCACCACACGTCGCCTTGCCCAGCTTTTCTTGTTTTCCATTAAAAAGCACGCACACACAATAAAAGCTGCCTCCTTGCTTTTTTTTTTTTTTTTTCTGGTTATGTAAGTAACACATGTACCCTGTAAATACAACATAAAGCCATGTCACTTCGTGAAGGAGGAGGCCTGTATCTCCCTGCTCCTCTCCACCATAGTGTCTGAGATGGGCTCAGTGTCCCTTGTTCTTGTTCATGCTGCTGCTTTGATCCCAGAGTGGTGCCTGGTACCAATGTGGCTGTGTGACTAAAGACTCTACCCTCATTCAAGGACAGCCTCCCAAGCCTCATGTGAGAGGAAAATTTCTGGATTGAGCTGAAGGTGCACCTTGGGCATGAAGCCTTCAAGGAGCTCAGGGCAGGGGACAGGGAATGGCCATGATATTGAGGGAAAGCTCAGAGTATTTCTATAAATCCTCAAGCATTCCTGGAAGTTTTCAAGCCAGCAAGCAGAATGACAGAGTGCCACCATTAGGCCTCCGAGGAAGCAAGAAGGCATAAATTCCTTCTACACAACCAGTGCCATAGACCATATTGAAGACTCACAAAACACCCTCCCCACCTGTCTCTTATCTCATCTGAAATTCCTTGTGGCCACTATTCTTCAATTCCTTTCATGATTAAAGCTTTCCTCTCTCCATCTGTAATATTGAAACCCGTCTGCCAAAAACTCTGCTCCTGTGCCCGGCCCAGGTATGTATTTGGCTCCCTCTTGACCCAGTAGGGAAACACCTGTCTGCTTGCCCGTGGGACCCTGTTCCCATGCTATCTCTGTCCCTGCCATAAAACTAGTTAGTTGCACTGTCGTGTAACGGCTAAAAATTCTTTCTGGGCTGTTTCCTGCTGAGCCCGAAATCCTGCATCAATGAGATGTTCTAGGTGCTCAGTTCAGAACACAACCACAGCTGTGCTGACTCCAGCTGCCTCTCCCGGGTCTGAGTCCCGGCCTCCAGGGTCGCCGTTGTCTGTGCACCTCAGACGGAGCCTTTTCAACCAGTCAGAGAAGTCGGCGTGTGAGTGGTAAGGTTGGAGCTCTGTGTTTTTAGGAGAAAAAGAGGTGGTCTTCTTGGCCTTCTGTCAGTTTTGTTTTCTCCACCTCACCTGACCCCCGGCACCAGCTCTGCATCGAGGACAACCAGACGGAAACTTTGTAGGCTGGCCTTCAAAAAAAGGCAGTGCGGAGTTCCCCACTTTTTTAGTGACACCGCTCAGACATAGATGATCGCACGGGGACCCCTGTGACAGGCAATGTAGGAAAAAGCAACCTCTCTAGATACTGTGTATGTGCGTACATACATTCACACATACACAACGCAGACACCCCTCAGAGGTCGTGTGGGCTCACACCACCTCAATAAAGCAAGTATCACAAGACAGCGAGTCATGCAAGTTTTTGGTTTCCTGACTCATATAAAAGTCATGTATACGCTCCACTGAAGTCTAAGTGTGCAGCAGCATTATGTCTAAATGATGTGCATGCCTTAATTAAATGGGACGCAGAGATACGAAGTGAGCTGCCGGGAATCTGGTCACACTGGACTTGTTTAAGGCCACATGCCCTCAACTTGTGAAAAACGCAGCACCCGCATATTGTAGTGAAGGGTATCTCAGTAAAACAGAGTGTGCTTGTAAATAGAAGGCAGCCCTCCACTGGGTCCTTATCTGGGTGACTGCGTATCCTATCATCTTGTGAATTCTTTGAGGACTGGCACTTGCTCCTTCAAAGTCTCACTCATTTTATACCCGCCACGTCCTGTGAATGAATGAATGAGTGAGAGAGTGAATGAGTAGCACAGCCCTTCTGCTTGACAATATAGGTATGTTTTAACACATGACATCTTTCATCTTCTTAACCCTTGGCCTAGTACCTAGCACATGGTAGGCACTTAGTTAACATTTATTGAGTGAATAAATGAGTGAGTGAATACATATATAAATATGTAAAAAAATTGCCTTTTAAAAAGTTGGGGCAAGGCGTGCCTTGGTGGAGCAGTGGTTAAGTCGATTGCCTCTGAAGAAACAAGCCACATACCCCTGAGTTGGAGTCCCAGGCTCCAGGGTGGGAAGAAAATCGTGTGAACAACTAAATAAAAATAGAATAAAGATGCTTCTTCTTCCTCTTCTCTTCTTGCCTACCTGCCTACTTGCCTTCATTCCTGCCTGCACCTTTCCTTAAAAAAAACAAAAAAACAGAACAATAGTTTGAGGCCAGTCCAGCAGGACACCAATGGGACAATGAAGAGCAGGGCCCTTTAGAGCTTCCACCCTGGATGGTTGGCTCTGTTCAGTCACGTGGGTTGAGTCTCTGCCATTGCGCAGCCCTGTGCTTGGCACTGCTGCCCATCACTGCCCACATAGGCAAGTCATTTCTGAGCACATATCTCACAGAGCAAATAATCTCAGTTATTTTAAAACATGAAACTGACATGATGAAACTCATAATTGCTTCAGAAAATTGTGTTCCCTTCCAAGCCCGGGCATTGTCGGGATGCCGGTATTCCGTCAAGAACAGGGCTTTGTTGTGATGGAACAGGACTCCCCAGAAGATCTGCCAGGAGAGTACAGCCCGGTCTGTGGGTCTGGGGCCAATGTGGGAAACTGCTTGCAACAAGTTTATTTCTCAAATGACAGCAGAGTCACGAGAAATGTCGATTTTCATTCCCTCCTACTCTGAAGCTCTTTGTCCTTGTCCTCCTAGTTACTGAACTGATCTTATTTTATTCCTTTGTTTGTATTTTAGTTTATTTTTTAGATACACATATAAAGGAGGAAAGGGGAAGAAAATAAAGCTACCGAGATAGCTCACCGAGAGGAAAATAGCTTCATCAAGCCAAAGTTACATGACAGCCCAGCTGGGAATCTTTGTGTTTATGAAACAGAGCTGCTTTGGAAATCGTTACATAATTCTAATCAGAGTGCAGATATTTTCACCATAGTCACACAGAGGTGCTTTTCACTGTTGAGATTTATTTTTCAATAACTTTTCTTTTTCAGAAAATAGCATCCAGTGCTCTGCTGGTTCAGGTACTGAGCTGGTGGCTGGGCTGGAAACCACATCCAGCCCAAGGATCAGGGTTTGAGATCCATATTCAGGGGGAATAACCAAAATAAATAAACCAAAATAAAAACAACCGAAATAAATTAAGTAAAAGGGCTTTCTCTTCCCTTCCTCCCTCCCTCCATTCCTCCCTTCCTTCCAATCTTCCTTCCTTCTTTGAAATGCTTCTTCCTCAGTGCAGCCTGATGGAATAGTGGTTAGGTCTGCCATCTCTGGCTGAGCATAGCCCACATATATCCCAAAGACCAGGGTTCAAGACTGGGTGCTGGGAGCAACCAACATGAACGACTAAAATAAAATAAATAAATGTTTTTCCCTTCATTCTCTCCTGCCTGTCTACTCATCTTCGTTCTTGTCTGCACCTTTCCTTTAAAAAAAAAAAAAAAAATTCTAGCTTTCCTTTCTTAACAATTCCAGAGCACAAAAATGTTGTACTTAAAGCTAAATAAGCACAAATAATTTAATATTTAAGGACTTATTTATTTAAGAAGGAGGCAGGCAGGCAGGCAGCAGGCAGGAAGGAAGAGAGAGGAGGAAGAAGCATTTAAATTATTTTAGTTCTTCATTTTAGTCCCCCGTTCCACTCCCAGCCCCGCCAGCCGCAGGTTGCAAACTCGGGTCCTTGGGCCATACATGGACTGTTTCCCGGCCATGGTCTTAACACCTGAGTTAGCAGGGCATGCCAGAATTTTATTCTTTGAATTACAGTTGAATCCTGTCACAATTGGGTGCTTTGCTTTTAAGAGATAATTGAGTCAAATTTAATTTTCTGTAGAACAATAACGGGCAGCAAAACTCGTAAGCTTCTTAAACAGGGAGGGATCTGGGAACTATATCTAGTCTCCTAGATTTACAGCTGAGGCCAGAGCTGATGTGATTTTTCCAAAGGTCACCCAGCTAGTAGTAGCAGAGAGAGCACAGCTGTTCCAGCCCAAATTTCCCTCCACACTATCCAGAGAGGAGCATAGTTAGTTTGCATGATGTGAGATGTCATATTCTAGTGGAGATATTCTCTCTAATTGTGAGTCGACAGCATGGGTAGGGGTGTAAGGAATCAGTAGCGAGCTGAGGAAGCCAGGTCAGGGAGAGTACAACTAACCTATAAGTAGGGACTGTGCTCTGGAGACACTTACAAAGAGATCAGGCCTGCTCTCAAAGTTGCCTAGAGCCTGTTGTAAACTCATGAACTCTCCTTGGCCTATGTAGAATCCTGTATAATAATGTGCTCACTTTATAATGATGCTTACCTTAAACCTATTTAATGTTACCATACAATGAATGTTCCTTCAGTAAAATTAATTTAAAACAATCTGCTCAAGTAACTGGCTTTCCCATCTAACCTGTGAATCCTTGAGAACAAAGGCAGTATCTGGCTCGTTTTTTTTAGTGCTACACCTTGCACAACAAAAATAGCTCAAAAAAGCTTTGAGAAGTAAATCAACAATGGCAACTACGCCCATTGAGAGCCAGCCTCAGGGCAGAATAAAATCAGCTCATCATGGCTGCTTGCTCATCCCCTCTGACCCATAATTCTATCGCTAGGCGTATTCTGGGAAAACATTCGCCCATGGGAATTAGGAAAACATTGCACAAATGTTCATAGCAAGATTGTGTATCATGATCCCAAACAGAAAATATCCACATATCCACAAAAGGTAAAATAAATATATTTTAGAAATACCATTCAATGAAATAGACATAGCAGCATAAAGGAAGCAGGCCACAAACCCCTGGGTTTGAGTCCCAGATCTGGGAGAAAATAATTAGTGTGAACAACTAAAGAAATATAAATGAAGATGCTTCCTCCTCCTCTCTCTTCCTGCCCGTACTTTACCTTTAAAGAAAAAAAAAGTTTTAAATTCTTTTATTTGTGCTTTTGAGTTGAAAGTGTAACCCTGGAAATCAATAACAAGGTCTATATCCAAATAATACCTTGGAAAACAATAATTGATTTTGTTGAAATTATGACAAACTTGCAACAAAAACAATTCCGGCCAGTGATTCAGCGAAATGAAACAAAGAAGATGTATTGCTGTCCACAGAGTGATCTGACTTGGTAAGACAGGTAACACTGACTTTGCTACCATAGGATGAGCAGAGTGACATTGCTCTTCGTATGTGTTAGGCGGGAGTAGCACTCTAGATGATATTTAAAAAAAAAAATAGACACTGCAAGCTTTAAGCAAACAGTTATTAAACATGCTGAAGAGCATGGCCACAAGGCTGCTGAGAGACGCATTGGACCTCCTCCCACAGAGTGTCATTGGACCGTGAAGGAACAGGGAGAAAAACTGTTTATACCTTGTATCTGTTCTTATGTTTTATAATTATTTGTTACATAAATTTTCTTGTACCATGATATGTCATAAATAAATGCTAAAATTCCTTTATAGTGCAAAAAACAACTACCTAAATAAATATAAACAAATAAAAATTTGAATTATATAAATTAAAACCAAAATTTTTTTTTCCCTGAAAGTTTGGGCCAAAAACATGGACCCACATTATACACAGCAAAATATGGTAAGTTCCTTGACTGACCCATAGTAGCAGTTCAATAAATAATTGTATGAACATTCTCTAACCAACTCTTGAAGAGCCCATGCTCTGAGCACTGGGGTCATGGGTTGTCATTAAAGAGGTGACCAAATGGCCATTCTATGGGGAGTCTAGCTCACAAGTGCTCAGACAGGGCATCATCAGGTGGCCACACTTTGATGGGTTCCCTACATTCTAAACTCTTGTACTCAGCTCTGTTAATTTTGTCCATATATGCAGGAGAAATCAATTGGAAGCCAACTGGAAGATTGATATAAAAATCAGGAGAGCAATTTATTAATTTACCATGGGAGACAGTAGTGTTGAACAGACCTGAATTCAGAATCACCTGGGCAGGGCTGTTATCCTTTTAGACTAAGGATAATGAACCTCTTAGCATCCAAAGGCACAGGAGAGCAGGGAACCAGTAGACCAAAGTAGCAACTTCTACGTCCAGAGACTGCCTCTGTGCTCTGGAATGGACCGGCATCAGGGGTCCCCTGGGTATGTGCTCATCTGGGCAGTGCAGAAAATACCACAACACCCCTGTGTTGGGTACTGGCCCCACTCTGGGTCTCAACTCCTCACCTGTAAAGGAGGGCAGTGATCTGGGTGTTACCTACTGACTTCCCCACTGGACAGATTGTCATGGCCTGAGAGAGGACCAAACTCACAGCTTTGACTCTCCGAATGCTTCAGTGAGGCCCAAGCCAACGCTGTGATTGTATTGTAAGGGTGTGAGTGTGCTGTCTCTGAACAGGACTGTCCTAGATGGTGCCCCCAAATTCTTTGGTGAGCCCACCTCTTCCCGCCAACTCTCAACACAGTTTATCCAAATAATTATATTCAAATCAACATTGAAGACAATAAGGAGTAAGAAAAGAGGGGCTGCTGACTTTAAACAAGAGCACTCTGTTATTACAACAACAAAATAGGTTGATTTGGAAACCAAGAATAGAAGAGAACAGATTAGAGTGCACTCTTGGCAAGACCCATGTGCACTTCCATGAATCCAAGGCTACACCAGAGACCCTCCTCCCCAGTTCCCTGGGAAGGGGAAAGAACATCACTGCCCATGGGAGATGCAAGGCAGGTTTTGATTCACGCGTGATGGGCACTCTCTAGCCTACTGAACTGATTTAAATTGGGTTTCTGTATATAAATGTTGACATTTCCCCACTGGGGTCTAACTCAGATCATCATTGATCACTAGTCAGGTATATTGCAGATCTGATGGTCTTTTGCTCCTCGGTGCCAAGGACTTTTCCTGAGTGTAACGCCCCACATTGAAGGGAGGCATACTGGTTTGCAACCTAATGAAGTTCACTAGAGTAACAAGGTGGGTAGAAAAGAGATCTTAGATTTTTCCTAAATAGATCTATAACTTGTTGAACTTGTAGGCTGTGAACACCGATCCAGCATCACTTTATTAGACATGTTTTTTCTACAAATCTGTTTTTTAAAAGGAAAGGTGCAGGCAGGAATGAAGGCAAGCAAGCAGGCAAGCAGGAAACAAGAGGCGGGAGAAGTATTTTTATTTCATTTTATTTAGTATTCACACTGGTTGCTTCCCCCGCGGCCTGGGACTCAAACCCAGGGGTATGTGACTTGTTTCTTCAGAGGTGATTGACCTAACCACTGCTCCACCAGGGTGTGTCATTTCTAAAAACTTGTATAGACAAGTACAAAAATTAACAATGAGTGTGCAAAGCAGAATTAAATAATATTGCAAGTCCAGTATGTATGAGGGTGCTAAACCAGAAATCAAAGCCGAAAGACATTACCAAATAGATCAAAAGATGAAGATTGCTTGGTGTACTTGCTGTAGCCTATGCATTTGGTTCCTAAATTTTTTAACATTTTATTTTAAAGGAAAGGTGCAGGCGGGAGTGAAGGCAAGTAGGAGGCAGGTAAGCAGGAAGAGAGAAGAGGAAAAAACTCTTTATTTGTATTTAGTTGCTCACACTGGTTGTTTCCCTCCAGGCCGAGGCTCTAACCCAGAGGTGTGTGGCCTGCTCCTTAGGAGGCAATTGACCTAACCATGCTCCCCAGGGCGTGCCTTATTTTGTTTTTATATAGTTGTTCACACTGGTTGCTTTCCCCTAGACCCAGGACTTGAACCCAGGGGTATTTGGTCTGTGTGCCTTTGGAGGTGATTGACCTAACTGCTACTCCACCAGGGTGTGCCTGTTTCTTAATTTTATGTCATCAAATATCTGCTTTTCCAGAGGTGCTGATCGAAGCACAGACGGTGATATTGCTATCACGCAGATAGAAACCTCCTTGCTTAGCATGCAGATGTTTAAGGACTATACAGTTATTTAAAACCCTTTTCAGTCCTTGAGTCCAGTGATTGTTGCTGAACTGAAACTATTTTGACTGTAGAATTTGGTTAGCTCTCCTAAGACAGAAGATTCAATAAATCAGAAATACCTCCTCCTTTCATAATGGAGGTGAACAACAGCATTGTCCGTGGAAAAGAGGGAGACTCACGAGGCAAGAAACAGTAAGAGAAATGCATACTTAGCTTGGGCATTTTGGGATGACCATCTTCTCATATATCAACTGCCTTACCTTCCTGGAATTCTTCCTTCTCAGGTCCCCGGGAGGCATACGGGTCCGATCAGGATATTGTGATTCCTTCAGATGCATCCAGTGAACCCCAAAGTCCATTCCCTGAAGTTTGGTTGCATGGGGTTTATCAACAGTTCTTGACTGGGTCCTTTCCAAAGAAGTTGACCCCAGACCGGGTCTTGAACTCAGGTCTTAGGTTTTACATAGCCTGCACCTTAGTTACCTAAGCCACCTGAAACACAAGGGTGCACCCAAGTTTGTTTGTTTGTTTGTTTTTTAAGGTATCTTTTCCAATAGGCAAAATGTCCAGATTGTAGGGTGTGCTGCTTAAGGTGTTCATCTCCTTGGAGTGTTCTGTGAAAGGATTGCTCAGTGAGATCCCAGTTATCTTTGATCAAGGCAATCTGGGTCTTTACTATGTTGAACTCTATCTCTGCTAGTCAACCGTGGATCAAAAGAAGCAGAGATTCGGTTCATTGAGCATGTTGTGACTATAAGAAAAGTGTGAATTTATGAATTCCAAAAGTTTATTTTTTTTAAAGGTGCAGGAAAGAATGAAGGTGATTAGGCAGACAGGCAGAAAGAGGAGGAAGCGTTTTATTTATTTTTATTTAACTGTTCATCTTGGTTTTTCCCCTGAACCCCAGGTCTCAAACCAGGGTCCTTGGGATGTATGTGGACTACATCTGTGGTCTTATCTGCTAGGCCACCAGGGCACAACAGGGTTTCCGATGTTTGTATCTGAGATTTAGAAGATCAAAGGCAATGCTTTTGGTCAAGGTATTTGGAGGGTCTCCACAAGTTTGATCAACTGAGTTTTAAAAGTACTATAAGGGTATTTGACTAAAGCAGGTAATTAACGGTGGTAGGCACAGTGAAAATTGTTACAAAACTGTCCAAATGTCATAAATTGTCAGAGCACTGGCCAGTAAACCAGTAAAGATGGTTCCTCAATCACTATGGTGTCCAAGAGGATTCACCAGGGTAAGGGTAAAGTGAGGGTAAAGTGATAATCTTTTCAAAACGACTTTGCCTATAGAAGATCTGTTTACAAGGGAGGGTCCAGTGAGGAAGCATACACACCACAACTAAGACATTTTATATTCATGAGTGAAGTAACTACACGAAGTGCTATCGCCAGAATGTAAAGTGGCTATTAAGCAATTTAAAGTGTCTAGGAGCTGTGTGAGCAGGCTTCGCTGGATTTTATTGTGGTCAGATGAGACAAGTAAAGTAGGCACTTGTGGCCACCTTATTAGTATACCACCCACAGTGATACATGAATGCTATCATTTTATTGGTAGACCAATGGTTTAATGTATGTACAGTAGTTTGGAGTGGAAAATTTTATGTCTCAGGTAGGCCTGGGTTATTACTCAGTACAAACCAGAGTTTTCTCTTTTTGACATACCGTCAGTTATTGAGTTTCAAATCCTGTTTTTCTTTGTCTTTGCTTGGGGCCAGTTATTGAGTCCCTGCAGCCGGTTATCCTTAGTTGTCATACTAAGTTCTTCTAAGTTATCAACTGAAGAAATATCCCTTGGGACCATGACAGAGTTTGGCTACTACTGGTTCCTTGAGAGCAGCTTTCCTTGTTGAAATATCAGCAAAGTGATTTCCCTTAGCTTCCACAGAGTCAACTTTAGAATGCTCTGGAATCTTCATAACTGCTAAGATAGCAGGTAAGAGTGTAGTATCCAACAATATTCTGAACATAAGAACTATTTAAATTTTATCTCTGTTGGGATAAGGGAGACACATTGCTTCTACAACATTCCAAAATTATGAGTTACTCCAAAAGCATATCTACCATCAGTGTAAATGTTGGCAGTTTTGTTCTTGGCTAGGAGACAAGGCCATGTGAGTAAGAATAATTCAGCTTATCAGACGGTAGTAACCAAAAGCAAAGTCTTCAATTAACATTAAAGTGTGTTGACTCTGCATATCCAGCACAATATTTGCCATTTTTTTACCATTCAACTATGAGCCATCAGAGAACCGTGAGATGTCAGCTTTACCCAAAGGAGATTCTTAGCGGTCATCCTGAGGGTTCAGGAAATGATTTGCCAGTTAAGCAGCTGAAAGGAACTCTTTGGTAGCAGCAGGGAGAGCTGTTGCTGTGTAAGGTTCTTATAATGTGCAAGAATTATAGAGGGAGCAGGCAGCAAAAGGTTTTAATAGGCAGAAAGGCAGCTGATGGAAATTTTGAGTGAAAATTCAGGACTTTTTTTTTTTAATCCCCACCCTGGGTCTCAAACCCGGGTCCTTGGGCCTTACATGGCCAGCACCTCAGCCACCTTAACCACAAGGGTTGCCACCTCAGGAGGACTTCTACAGCATGAAGTACAAAATGGTGAGGAGGGGATCCCACATCAATTTCCTCAGTGACCTGAACCACAGGACAGTGACAACAACTGCTTAAAGGTAAGGAGGGTATCTACATCCCAGGGTCTAGTTGTTGACAATAGTACCTTATTGTTCAGTCACTGTCTTCATGCTTCTGGGTGATTACTCAAGAAAATTTCCTTCCTTTTCAATTTCAGGAAGGAAAAAGGAATCTGATAACTGGGATGTCCAAAGACAGGTTGCTTGATTAAACGCCCCTTTAAAGCTATGAAGGCCTTTTACTTATAAGGTATTGATTAATTCTGGGAAGAGGTTTAGGTGTCTTTATTTGAATCTAGAAGGAAAGTGCACTATAATTGTGCCAACATCAGTAGGAGAATTTGCCCACAAGGAAGATGGTATCTGATTTAATAGGGATAATAGATTAACATTTAAAGAATCAACTTTAGTACCCAGAGACAGGGCAAAAAGAAGGGGTTAAATTTTCATTTTAATTCACGTGGGTTGTTATCTTGATTGTAACTGCCAAAGTTTAGAATTATTTAGGAGAAAGCATGATGATTTTCTAACAGTGCTTGACCTAATAAATGCATAGGGATGGAGGAACTAAGGAGAAAATGATCAAAAGAGATCTGAGGTTTGTTTAGATTCTCAGAAGACTTAACTTTAAAAGGGCAGATTGTAATGAATTCAGAGGCTGAAGGCTCAGAAGGAGAATAAAGGGCCAGTTCAGCACAAAGAGATGGGTAGGCTGAGGTTCTGAAAGGGAGGTGGGCGGTCCAGAAAGGGAGGACAAGGTGGCCTTGAATGAGGGTCCTGAGCACATGACTGCAGCTGGGCATCCAGAGACTTGGAGAAGGTATAGAAAGGAGACAGGAGGTTGTTGCTGGAGGCAGAACCTGAGCACACAGTTGCCTTACATGACTGGGCAAAAAAAAGATGGAGCGAAGAGAGGGAAGCTTCAGAAGTCATTTCATTTTTCTTTCTTTGTTGGCCTCTGTTAATTTAAAAATCTTCTTTTGCACTGAGGTCATTTTAGACCCTTCGTAATGTTTAGAAGCTTTCATTTACCAGTCAAATATGTTTTCTATTCAGTTTTAACAATTTCAGAACCAAATCTGTCCAATTCTATTTTTTTATTTTTCCAAAGGAAAGGTGAACACAGGAATGAAGGAGTGTAGGCAGATAGGCAGGAAGAGAGCAGAGGAAGAAACTTCACTTATTTTTATTTTGTTGTTCATTTTGGTTGTCCCTCCTCCCCCATTTTTAGGATGTATGTGGACTGTGCCCAGCAGACTTATCTGCTAAGCCACCAGGGCTCACCCTATTTCAACTTCAAGAAAAGCAAATTTGGGGAGTTCAAAGGCTCACCATAAAGGCCATTGGAGTTCTAAATTACTTTTAGTTAACTCAGTTCATTTAACTAGTCCAAATAGTTAGAAACAGGCCATGGTACTGAAATATTAAGTTGGCAGGTGTTCCTGAAAGAGGAAACACTTAGTGAGCCATGATCCCATTTCCATTATTGTTATTATTATTATTTTACTAAGAATTCCCAAAATAGCTTGTTCCTTTACAGGTGATCACTGTCTCCAGAAGGATATCGGACCAAGGCCAAGGCCAATGCAAATCTGAACTCTCACACACAAATGCATTACCTTTAATGGAATAGCCAACCTTCACATCAGGCTGAGGTGCAACCAAGCATGGTTCCACAGGCAGCTCTTTCTCAGAACTAATGAACTTCACTGCAGTTTTCAGGAGATAAATGACACAATCCCAGGTGGAAATTTTGTCCTTATAGGATTGAACTGAAGGCCAACACCACTCTATTAGCAGCCAACTAAATTAACAAGTCAGCTGACACAGATCCATCAGGACAACCCAAACCCTTAAGTGGTGGGGCGTGGGGGGGAGCTTTGTGCCACAAGAGGCGCTCCCACGTAATGCAAGGCCATATAAGAGCATGTGTTTTTGAGTAATTCCATGAAGAGCTCACCCCTAAATTTTGGGGGACTCTCAGATCCAGGATAAAACTTACCCTGAACACTCCAGAATTTGTGAGAAAACAGCAAATCTGTTCCACTCTGGACACTAACACCTTTTTCCCCACCAGCCTTGGAATGGTTGGGGTTTTATCTCTGGATCTCCATTGGGGTCACCAAATATGTGTCAGTATATTTTGTTTAATCTCAAACAAAAGCAATCAGTTATTCCAATAACAGAATGGGTTTATTAGGAAATAAATAATGGAAGAGAGGGAAGATTGGTGAGACCCATGTGCATTTCCCTGAATCCAAGGCTAACACCCCCCATATAATCTCTGGAAGGCCTCACCCTCAGTTCCTCCAGAGAGGAAACAGCATTGTCTTCCATGGGAGACGCAAGGCACATTGGGTCCTGTAATTTGCTGATTGACATATGGATGGACACTCTTTTTCTAACCTGCTGACCTCATTTAAATAGGGTTTCTGTATATTAATATTTTCTTTTTAAAATCTAGCTCTGTACTAAACTTTTGATATTAGGAAGCTTTGCTAGGGCTTCGAGAGTTCATGCCATACTCTGGAAATAAGTTGCCTGCTGTCCACTAGATGGTGTCCAACACACACACACCCCCATTGCATACACATCACTGGACGCGCAAGCAGGTGTAATGTCAATGAATGAAATCCATAAGATCTCATATATCCCATTTTGGTTGTCTTTGTTTGCTGGCAGTATGCTCCGGAAGAGACACAGGGACGTAGGAATGACCAGCAGGGGAGGAAGATGTGCCTTTAGAGAACCCCTCTGCTTGCACTATCAAGACGAGGGAATTGTCACAAGATTGGAGGCAGAGAAAATCAGGTGCCTTGGAGTCATCTGCTAAGAGGTGATGTTGACCTGGACCTGGGCTGTGGGTGATGAGGATGGAGGGAAGAGGATGAATTTAGGAGACAGGAAGTGTATGCCTTGATGACTGGATATAACATTCTTTGAATTTGCTAGTTTGAATGTCTCCCTCTACAAGCTCTAAACTCTAGGAGGGCAGAGATGATGATTTATCAGAGTCTATATTTCCAATGCTCAATATATACTTTTTGAATAATAATGAATAAAATAGCTAACATTTATTCAGTGCTTCTTGAGCTCTTTTAAACACAAATTTCCTTTATCCCCCTCCTTCCTCACCCTAATGAACATTTTAGGCCCCTGCCAGATTCAAATGTGGGATGACTGGGTCTGAGTCACTCTATTTGGAAAAATCTTCATAGGTGAGCCTTACATGATTCTTACCTTGCTGGGAGAGGTAGTTGAGGCCTAGGCAGGCTTGTGCTCTGAAGGATCTGGGGCTCCTGCCTGGCATGCAGCTGCTACTCCAAGTGCCCCGGTGGCCGTGAGCCATGTTTCTCTTTTCTACTTTAATCTCATCACGTCAATCTGCTGCATGTGCTTATTCTCCTTTCCTTTTTCTTCTTTACAGAATACCACCTCACTCACCTCCCCAACCTTACCTCCAGTCAACTTCCTGGTCCCTTATCCACCTACGAATTGAGCACAGCCTGGAGCACATCTGCGGAGTTAGCCCTGGTCCCCTGTGCAAGTAGCCATGTCCACGTGTGCCCTTCAGAGAGGCTGTCTCTAGCACCCTGGCTCCTAGCCCTCTTTGCAGGGTGGGCATCTGGATTTCACTTCACCCCCATATGCACATATAGGACCTCACCATGCATCGCAGTCCTCCTTACTCCTTACTCTGGCCTTCTTCCCCACTCCAGCGCTGTCTACATGTTAGGTAGGCTAGTCTAGAGAGGGGAGGGAATGGAGAAAAGGGGCATGGGGGTGCCTCAGAAGACCAAATCCTGAAATGGTCAGATGAAATTCTGACCAATGGGAGAACAGCACATACATTCCTGCAGCCATGAAAGGGAACCCCAAAGGCAGCCTGTCAAGATGGCCAAAACCAATTGGCTGCACAGGCACACTGACTACTGTACCCACCTTGGAGTAACCTTTGCCTCATTATAATCTGATTAACATAAAAATGTATATTGGCACATATATTAAGCTCATTTAAACAGAGTGACTTATGGGTAAGGGGCATGAGCAGTAAAGGGAATGCCTGTCCCCATTAATCACCACATTTTCCCTGGAAATCCCTGCCCCAGAACACCCCTGGGGCGGGAATGGGGAGGAACAACAAAGGGATCCCTTTTACAAAAAAGTGTGCCGCAAATGGGCAATTGCCAGTATCCTCTCAAACCCAGCTGGCTTCTGCTCACCTTGAGGAATGCACTGTCTTTTTTGCTTGTTTCAATAAAACCCCCACTTAATCTTTTGTCTGCTCTGTCTTGCACCCTAATTTTACACATGGGATGCAAGAACCTGGAGTGGGGCTCTAGCCTCTTTGGGAGCTCTCACATTAACACACTGAACGCATCTTCCCCAACCTCATCCCATCTACAGCGTCCATCTTCTCACCAGAATTGGAGCACAGGTCTCAGTAGCACAGAGGAATGGAGGGAGGGCCTAGACACAGAGGGGCCCAAGTATATGACCATGGGAAAGGCCTTAACTTTGAGGCTCCCTCCCCATCAAAAGTGAGACCTGTAATTGTATTTAGCACAACAACCATTCATTGGGTACCTACTACGCACCAGGGGTGATGATAGGCTCTGGGGTTACCAAGGTCAATGACAGCCAGTGCCTGTGAACATCTATTCACAGACAGAGTCACCATGGTACCTGTTACATGAGACAAGGAGCATGCAGTGGTCCTGTCACCTGGTGGTTGGCCATTTACTCAAAATGGCTAAACCAAAGCTACAGTCTGGCTCAGTTGTGCTTCATTTTAGGAACTTCACAACTGTTGAGGTTACAGGGGATGGTGTAATTTACAGCCATAGATTAGAAACTGATGGTGGCTGGACTGTCTTGACTCTCGAATGTGCCCGTGGAGAACTATGGGAGCCAGCCAGACACAATGGAGGTGAAGAAGACACAAAGGTCAAGAAGAAAGACTCATTAAATTTCTATCTCTCTAGTATGTGACATCTCTGGTCCAGAACAAAGTTGGATTGGGAGTAGGCGTGGTCCTGAGGAGGAAATAAGCCTCCACTGAACTATCTTACCAGCCTAAGCCCTAAACTGTAAATAACTTCTGCTTATTGCAACCATTAGCAGACCTGCCTATCACACAATGAACAGAAACCAGTCATGGAAAAATTGCAGAGACCCACCTCTGTGTTACTCTAGCTTACCCTGGAAACCCCTGCCTATAAAATCTTTAATTTACTCCTGTTCAGTGCGCCAGTCTTTGGAGACCACTCCACTGGTGCCCGCCGGCATTAAATAAAATCCTTTCAACTTTTCTCGAGTGCCTGAAGCCTGTTGCTTTCCACTGGCTGAACCCGTTTGTGTAAGAGTCCCCTGAACCTGGAATCCCACTCCTTCTTCTGGAAATCTACAGACCTCAGAGACCTAAACACTGTTGCTTTCTTCCCTTCCTTTGCAACAAAGCATACAACCTAGTCCTCATGTGATTGGAGAGGAAAAGGCCTTGTGAGGAAAAGCTCTTTTCTCCCTCTTGGGTCAAAGAATAAATTTATTTCTGATGGTTTCTACTTGTGGCCCTTGATCTCTATTAGCTGATGGGAAATAGACTCCTAGGGAAAAGGGAGATGTTAATAAGCCTCTCAGAGTCTGAGTATCTAAGGAACCCCATAGCCCATTAAAACCTCACTCAACTGCCATGTCCTCCCAGAAACCTCAAGTCCACTTGGGCAAACCTCCAGGCTGATTCAGGAGCCCTGCCTCCAGGCTCCCGAGCTCCCTAGGCACTTAGCACGCAACAGAGAGCAGTGATTCCCAGGGCCCTTCTTCCTGTTAGTAGATTCAGACAGAAATTGTATATACACTTCCCATCACAGAAACCAGGGGTTGGCACATAGTAGGTGCTACATACTTGCTTGTTGGTGGGATAGGTATTATTTGAACCAGGTTTTTGTAAATAGGAAGACTTTATAGAGGATGAGGTTGTGGGAGGTGGTGCAGAGTGGGGAAGCTGCGATCAGAAAGCAAGCAAGCACAACCTGACCCTGTGCCCCACTCGGGTTATGCTGGGGCTTGAAAGGCAGGCACTCCCTACTCTGCCTCTGGAAGCACTAAGCTTTGCAGGGCCACCCTTCTTTAGAGCCACGTGCCTTTGTCCAGGGTCTCCACCCTATCCCCGGTGTTGTTCTTTTGCATGGCCTTATTGGGGAGGTGTGTGGTGGGCTTGACAACTCTCGGCTCAGGGGAGTCTCCACTCTCCAGCAGCCTAGGCTGAGCCTCCTGATCTCATCTCTGGGGGAACTTTAGAACCCTCCAGGGAAGCTTTTTAAAAATACTGCTTTATTTAACTGGTCTGGGGTGGGGCTGCTGCAGCATTTGTTAAAGCTCCGGCTCTGAGCTAGCCTGCAGCTGGGGCAAGCCCTCCCTCCCTGCAGGCTGTTCCCCAGCCTGATTTGATGCTCCAAGCCTCCTTCCCATCAGCTTTATCACAAGTAGTACATCCCAGAGCCCTTTGGGCACTGAATTATACACCTCCCAGCAGACTGCTGTGGTGTGAATTACTGAGGCCAGAGCTGTAAAGATATCTTCCTGGCAAATAAATTAAAGCATTCAATCATTCATCTCAGAGCGAAAGCAGCGAGATTCTCAGCCCCTGGAGACAAAGATTACAATGGGGATGGGGGACATGAGGGTAGTGGGCAGTGGAGGGGGTGCAGTGGGGGTGCTGACTAGGAGAGGCAGGAATGAAGACAATATGAGGTGCGCGCCACAGCGAGGGAAGAGCTCCCCTCCCTCGAGTGCCCTCTTTGGAAAGCTGGGACAGAAGACACGTGTCAGTGTGGAGGCAGAGGTGGGAGGGAGGACACAGGCTGACAGTCCCCGTTTGGGAGCTTGGCTACTAGGTGTGGAGGACGGGCAGTGTGCTGTTAGGCAGATAAAAATGAGCTATTTGAGAGCCTCCTCCCAAAGCAGCCATTCAGGGTGTGAGCCAGAGGGAACTTCCTTGCTTAAAGAACAAGAATGCTGGTTGACAGGCTCGAGGACACAATCAATTGGAAGCTCACAATCACTCTTTTAAAAAATATAGTCTCATGCGAGTGGGCACAGGCTCCAATGAGGTGGCGAGTCTGTCCAGAAAGAATTCAAGACGAGAGATGACCAGCACCACGTGGCAAATTTATTAGAAGCAGCACAGCTCTCTGTGGGTCGGAAAGTTACAGAAGAAAAAAAGAGTATAGGTTAAGGGAATCCCTTATATACCCAGGGATGGAATTCTTCCCTTGGTGAGAGTAACTATGGACGCTGTTATGATTGCTGCCAGCTCCAACCCAGTATGCTGGTAATTGTCAGGGGCATGGTTTCTATTACTAAGGACACTAAGCCCCTTCCCAGCATGCCTAGCCTTTAGGCGGGAGTTGTTAAGGGGCGGGGCTAGAACCTGGTTACCAAAGAAATGTCTTTTCTGTGGGTCCATCTAAGCATGCCTACCTGCGTGGTACTGGCTTATTTTAGCATGCCTTAGGTTTAGTCAGTTAATTACTTCCTGCTTATACATCTGCCCTGCCTTATCGTTTGCAAGGTGTCCCCTATTTCCCTCATAGTTATTGCCCTTCTCAGTGAGAATATGTTCCAGAACCCCCAAAAGATACCTAAAACCAAGAATGGTACTGACTTTTAGGTAACTATGTTTTTTGCTATGCACACATAACTCTTATAAAGCAGGCACAGTAAGAGATTAACAGCAATAACTCCTAAATAGGATGATTATAACAACATATAATAAAAGTTATGCAAACATGGTTTCATTCTTAAAATATGTTATTGTGCATAATATTTATACACAGTGGTTGACTGTGGGTAACTGAACCTTGGATAAGGGGGTATGACTGTGCTACTCCCAACAGCAGCCCTGGCTTTGGGCAGAGGATAGGGACATTAAAGGACACTAGAGGGAGGGTTCATCTCCTCCGTCTGGGGTCCAAGCTGCAGTCCCTGATTGGGGGTTTCAATGCTGCCTCTCAACCCTTGTAGAGTCACAGGTGTGGGGGTTCCCGCAGGGCAAAGGGAAAGCAGGGAGGGTAGATGCCATATTTACTCTTACTGGGACATATCCATAAAGATGACTCTCTCTATCAGCTAGTATCTGGGCCTGTGTCCAGGAACTGGCAGTGGGGATGGTAGCTGTTGGCCACAGTTTCCTAGCATGTGGTTGTCCTGTGCGTGGGATCTCACCGGCAGTGTGGTGAGATAACTGGTTGGGCATGGTAACAGTGTGCCAGGTTTGGGGACTGGTATGTGGTGTGCCTGTTCCTTGAGCATGGGCAATGCTCTGGTGGCAGTTAATCATCTGGGCCCTAGGCCTCAGGCCTCAGACCTGCTTCCCCACTTATCAGACAATGAGATGCCTAAACACAGAGCCTCAAGCCAGGAGAATCATCCTAACACCCCAAGGGAAGGCCTCTTAGGGTCCCCAGTTCTGTTTCTGGGCAACCCTGAAGACAGTGGTAATGCTGACACAAACAGGAATTGTATCTTGGCAGGTTGGGCCAGGGGATTTCTCTGATGTCGCTAGCAGAGCAACTGCCTGGTTGAATAGACATTGCCTGGCACTCTTAAAATTTTATAGCACATATGCTGAAGTTTGGATAAGAATGTCTTAAAAAATAAAATCCAACTGTAAATGGGGAAGTGGGCAGTCCGCCTCCTCTGGTCAAGAATTTAAGGCTGCCCTGCTCATCCTGGAATTGCCCAGGAGGTCATAGTGATGGAGAATGGACAGTGTAGTGAGTTTTGCTCCCTCTTCCAGCACCTGAACCCCTGAAAAGAATTAATCAATGTCATGTCCACCATCATTTGAAAGGTGTTTCAAATGATGAAAACAGGGTCTATCATGGTGCAGACTCAGGGAGTGTGACCCATGTGAGGACCTGAGGTCCCTGGGCTGCCTGCAGAGCTTTTATCCCTCACCTGGAGGCGGCCACCAATTTCCGATTAGCTGGAGGCTTGGCAGGCAGCTGCAGGCTCCAGACTCCACTGCATTAATGAAGGTACCATCCCTGCTGGAGACAATGCTGGAGGATGGATGTCAAATTAGGTTATCTCCATAGAGAGCCATTGAGGCTTCCATTTGGGGCTGTTGACACTTTACCTCAGGCAGGGATGGGCATTTCTTGGGCTGAGAAAGTGAATTCCACTCAGCATCTCCATCTGGGCCTGGGTGCTGGTGGTGGGAGATTTTTATCCCTGAAGCTGACCCTGAGGCTCTGGGTCTTCCTTCTGGGGGGTTAAGCAGGAGCTGAGGAGAGAGTAGTGGGGTTTCCAGGACTTGTAGCAGCAGGGAATGGAGTAAGGGGTGGAAATAGGGTCCCAGAGCCTGAGAGGGCCCTGGGCGGGGACTGTGCCAGTGATTCAAAGGTGTGGATGCGGCGAGGGGGCAGGGATTAGTCGTGGCTGGAGCTTCAGCATGATGAGGTGGCCCTCACTCCGTGACGGAAGTCTGACCAGCCACGGGGCCTCAGTCCCCAGTCCATGGACAGAATGGGGAGCCTATTTGTAGCCTCAGGAAAGAGGGGCTGGTAACTCCCATCTCCAGTCAGGCACACTGCAGAGCAGTGGTTGGGAGTCCTGGGGAGAGGCCCACATGCCTTCAGAAGGCCCCAGGGAGTATCAGCTTCCCTTACTGGTGTGCCCATGTCTACCAAATGCACACGGGTTTTCACGAAAGTTAATTAATGATCAATAAGGTGTTTTTCTGAGGTGGCTCCCCATTTGCTCTTTCTTCCTCCTCCTTTGGTTGCTCAGATGGGTCTGGGATATGAGAGGAGACCAGCCCGAGAGCCCTTGAGGCTAACCACAGGTGGCCCGAAGGTCAGCACCAGCTCTTGGCCTTTTTTGCCCAAGCTTGGGGAAGTGGAGATAACTAGGTGCTGTGATAGGCAGGGGAGTGGGTGTGCTTATTGAGATACTACCCTCAATAAGTGGTTGGGGTGTGCATGAGGTGGCCTGAGGGGCTGGTTCTATAGGTTTCAGCTTGGAAGTTTCTGAGACAAGCTGGTGTGTCCATGGATATGGAGTGGGTGGGTTTCCACATACATGACCTCATAAGGCCTTCAAAAGATGGGGAAACAACTAAAGAGTCCCAGATAGGCCAAATCCATGGCAGAATAGGGACATGGGAGGATTCTCTCATCAAACCCCTTTCTTTATCCATTCATTGACTGATTTTAGCATTTCTTTAGATCCTGGAAGAACCTTGAGTAAGGCGTGAAAATGAAGATTCCCAGGTCCTACTTCCATAGATTTTGATGAAAGAATCGGAGGTGGGGCCTAGAAAGTGAAATTTAAGAAGAGAGCAGATAGATCCACCCTTGGAGAAGCACTGCCTCAGTCCAGCAAAATAGATAAACATCTACAAATATCCTCAGTCACTTAAAATTCATGAGAGGTTCAAGTTAATTAAAAAACATTTTCTGAGATTCTATAATTATAGACCCAAATTAGGGCCAACTTCATGGACAACCAGATCAGTTACACAAAGTCTCATGGTCTCAAGGGCTTGAGGTTTCATGATCCTTGGTGGCTGCCCTTGAAATTCTTAGTAGTCTTATGAATTTGTGCTTTTGTAAGTGAAGTCTCATGGGACAATGGTGCATGTGCAGGGTGTTGGAGCCTGGAGTCACAGCTGCACAGTCCCTGCCCTGCTCCATGACCACTGCCACCAGAATTCCCTGCAGGTGTCTGGGAGGAGATGGGGAGCTTCAGGGTCAATCTCAGGACCTCTCCAAGTCTTGGGGAGGGGGCGTGGCTATGGGCTTGCAGCAGCACATGGTGTCTGGAGGCTTCCTGAAGGTGGAGTCAGGACTCTCGTCCAGCCCCACCCCCGCCTCCCCCAAACCCCAGATGCTGATCTTCTACTGCAGATCTGTACAACCTGGGGGATTCCTCTGCTGTGGATTGAGACAGTGGGCTAGTAAGAACAGGAGGTGTGTGGTTCAACTGTGGCTGACCTAGTTTATGACCTCCAGGAGATAACAGCTCCCTGACTGCAATGAAAAAGAAGGAAACCAGCGTTTATTGAATACCCTTGTTCCCCCATGTTTCATTTAATTTTCCCAGCTATGTCCTGGCGTATAGACCATACTCAAAAAACGTTGGGGAAGTGAATGAATGAATGCATAACCTCTTTGAGGTAGGTCTTATATTCTTTCCATTTTATAGGTAAGACATTGAGGTTAAAGGTAGGCCAACAATTTGCTGAGGTCTAAGACTGGTAAGTGACAGAAGTAAGATATCGATGCAGATCAGAACTCCAGAGCTTTTGCTCTTTCACCATCCTACAAGTCTGAATTCATACCTTAAAGACACTGACTACCTGGTCAAGGTGAGGTGAACACCTACCACCAACCCACCGGTCTCTATCTGCCTGTGAGCACTAGTTGTTTCTTGGATGGCCTTCTGGTGGTCCAATAGGGAGAGTACTTGTGACTCCACTGTGAGATTAGTCATTTGGATTTTCATTACTTCTACAAAAGAGCTATATTCACTAAAATTCTCTGCTTCAACGGAATCAATTCAGATACTCTACAAAACCGCACGATTTTTTATTTATTATTATTTAGTGTAATTGAAAGATCCACAGCTTATCAGACTCCAGAGTTGGTTGATATCAGGGCTCTTTCTGTCTCTTTCTGTGACTCCTCAGTGTTGGCATCTCTAAATGTGACCTCTGGAGGGAATCACCAGGACTGGTTATATTCTTTATCTAGGGTGGAAATGGTATTTGAGAGGCAGCTATGATGTTGCCATGTCATCGGTGCACAGGCAGCTGTGTTTTAGGACTTCTCTAAAAAACATTCCAGAAAGAGACTGTCCTTCCTTCACTGCCACAGACCACTGCCCAGCCTGGGCGGCCTGAAGGATCCAGCATGTCAGCCTCACCTGTGCTGCCAGCGCGAGGAGCAGCAGCAGCAGAGTTAATGGGGTGATCCTGGCACAGAGATGGGAATCAACAGCCAGGCACCTTCACGGGTGCATGTGTCAGCCAGGACCCAACAGCAGCCATCGCTGGAGGGCCTGCACCTGGAGAGCGGGAGTGAGAGAAGGAGTGACAGTTGTGCATGATAGTAGGGCTTGTTCGTTAGCACACCTGAGATGCCTCTGGGGAACAGCAGAAATAGTAACTGGGGTTTCTGCAGGTGGTGGCCTCAGAGCGTAACAGATGGGAGAGGGCACGCTAGCAGAGTTTGACTCTTCTCCTCAAAGTGATCCTATGACCCCAGACACTGCCTATAAGAGCAGCACCTGGGAGAGCTGGGTGAGCAGCCCCCACCCCACAGGCTCTCCCAGCTCTGTTCCCTCCTCCGGGAGGGGCGATCACAGCTTGGGCACAAAACCCAGAAAAACCTCCACCAAACCCTTTTCTTTGTGTGTGCTGAGGTCACCTAGTTACTGGTTGTTTTGGGTGGTATGATGAGATTGAAAGCCTCCCCTCCCCTCCCCTCCTTTCTTGTTGACTGGCTCTTTTCTGTACAGCTAAATTAAAAGAAAAAAAAGATTGCATTTTCTGAATAAATCCTTGTGGTTCAAAACTAAACCATTTACTAAAAAAGTAAAAGACTGCTTTTTATCCCTGTCTGCTCAGTTTCCCTTCAGCTCTCCTCTTTTTTCCACTATATTGTATCTTGATTTATCCTGTAACAACTTGTGTGTACTTCTAGAGTTTCTTTATGCATGTGCAAGCAAGTGAAAATAATATTTTTCATTTTGCTCTTTCAATTTCATACATGCATGCATATTGCTCTGTACTTTACCTTTTGCACCTAACAGTACATTGTGGACAGCTTTAGCAGTACAAAGAATGGCTCTATTTCTTAATTAGCTGCCCGATGAGACATGATAATATCACAATTAAAAAAAAAAGAACAATCTCCTATTGAAAGTCCTGTGGATTTTGTTCAGATTTTGCTTTTCCAAATGATGTTGCAGTAAAAAAACACTGTACATGCATTATTTGTATATGTGAAATATTTCTGTAGTGTAAGTTCCCAGAGGTATAATTGCAGTTTAGGATTATATGAAGTTGTAATTTTGATCACTCTGGTAGATTGCCCTCCCTAAGTGTTTTCACCAGGAATATCCAAGAATGTTTTTTCTCCATAGTTTTGCCAACAGCGTTTGTTATCCAATTCCTTTTTTTTTTTTTTTTTAATAGAGGAAGGAAGGATGAAAGGAAGGAAGGAAAGAAGGAAGCGAGGAAGGAAGGGAGTGAAGGAGAGAGGGAGGAAGGAAGGAAGGAAAAAAGAGGGAAAGGAAGAAAAAACATTCTTATTTTGTTATTTATATTTAGTTTTTTTGCCCCAGTCCCCTGGGTGCTCTCTCTGGTCCTTGGGCTTTATGTGGTCCAGACTCCAGTCTTCTCAACCACCTGAGTTACTAGACACACGCTTGTTATCAAATCTTTGGGGTTGTGTCATACATAAGTGAATGTATCTCAGTATTATTTAAATCTTTACTGACCTATGAGTTTCATACTATAAAATGGACTAATTTTATTTGTATACTTCAAAGAGTTTTGACATATATATGTTTCCATGCAACCAACACCTGCAATTAAGATATAGAACATTTTTATCACACCAATAGGTTCATTTATGCCCCTTTCTAGCCTACAAACTCCCAATCTGCCCTAGGAAATGTGGCTCTGATGTCTGTCACTGTAAATTAGAATTTATAGCTCTAGAATTTCACAGATTCGGAATCATTTAACATGTGCTTTTTATAACTTTCTTCTTTAGTGTTATTTTGAGATTCATCCATGATGTTTTATGTATCAATAGTTCATTCTTATTAAAAATTACTTAATTTGTTTTGGTTCCTGCTCCCTTCCTCCCAGCCCAGGTCCTTGGGCTTTACATGGTCCACACCCTAGCTGTCTCAGCTCACTGAGTCACAAGGACATACCCAAAAGTTCATTCTTTTATATTGCAGAGTAATACTCCATTAAAGAATTACCATATTTTACTGTGCATAATGTGCACATTTTTAACCCAAATTTGTGAGGGGAAAAATAAGGATGCACATTGTACATGCTAGTACTAATTCTGTATCTATATAAATGCTTTTCATTGTTTTATTTATGCTTATGATTTAAAAGTATAACTTTTGAAATCAATAACAATATCCATATGCAAAATCATACCCTGGAATACAATAATTGGTTTGTTGAACTTATGATGAATTTGTAACAAAAGCAATTTCAGTCAAGAGTCAATGAAATGAAATGAAGAATGAGCGACATATTGTCCACAGAGTAAATGACTGATGTGGTAAGACAGGTGACGCCGACTTTACTACCAGAGGGTGAGCAGAGTGACATTTCTCTTCATATTCTTTAGGTGGGAGCTAGCCATCTAGCTGATATTTTTACAAAATTACAGACACTGAAAATTTTAAGCTCACGGTTATTAAATATGCTGAAGAGCATGACAACAGAGCTGCCAAGAGACACTGTGGACCTCCTCCCACAGAGAGTGTCCTCAGATTGTGGAGGCAACAGGAAGAAAAGCTTGTATCTTGTAGCTGTTGTGTTTTGTAATTATTTTACATAAAGCTTCTTGTACCATAATATGTTAAAAATAAATGCTAAAATTTCTTTATAACATAAAACCAAAGTGATGCAAGTGAAGGTGAGTGAGACACACCAATGAGATGCTGGGTCGTCCAGAAAGAATTTGTGGAGAGAACCATTTGGTCAGAAACAAACAGTAAGTTTATTAAAAGCAGAGAGAGGGAGTTGAAGTGCCCTGGGGGCTGGGAAAGTGACATCAAGGGAATGAACAGTGTGTGTGCAATCTGTGCTGCCTGCCTCTCACTCAGGCAAGATTATTGGATGGATTATTGAAAATGTATGAGGGGTGGGGAGGTCTCTTCCTTCATGGGTGCGTCCAGGTTACCTGGAGTAAAGGCACAAATATCTAGGGGTGTGGCCTAGACCCAAGTTGCTAAGGTGAGGTTCATTTTAAGTTATGCTGTCCTGCATCACCCAGTACCTAAATATAAAAAAACAAAAATTTGAATTAAAAAATTAAAATGAAAGATTTTTTTTCCTGAAAGTCTGGGCCAAAAATGTGGGTGTGCATGTTATATGGGAGCACATTATACAGGGCAAAATATGGTATGTTACATTTTGGGGTTGCTTTGTTTTTTATTCCTATGTTGACAAACACATGCGTTATTTACAATTTGGGATTCTTAAAATGAAGTGGCTGTGAGGAGAGGCAGGGGGTACAACTAAAATGAACAGCCCATAGAATAAGGTGTGTTTTCCTGTCTCTTCCTTCCTGCGTGCTGACCATGCCTGTCTCTCTTCCTGCCTCTCTCTTTACAAAAAAGAAAAGAAAGCAAACAGAACTAACCAATTACTTTCTAAAGTAGTTGTGTCATTTTATACTCCCATCAGCAAATTATAAAAATTCCAGTAATTTACCATTTTTTATCAGCACTTGTTATTGTCTTTTAAATTTAGACTTCTAGTGGGTATAGAGTAGCATCTATTCAGATTTCAATTGCTTTCCCTGATAATTAATGGACTGGGTTGTTTTTAATGTGCTTATTGGCTACTTGAAATCTTTTTCCTTTTTTTTTTTTTTTTTTAAAGTTATTTGTCTTCTTAATGTGGAGTTTTGAGAATTCTGTGTAGATTTCCCAGGGAGATTTAAATTTACATTCTTTTGTTATGTATGAGGTTAGGTCTTTTCACTTGCTTAAGATCCATTTGTGTTTCCTTTTCTGTGAACTATTAATACCATTTGCCCACTTTTCTACTGTATTGTGAACCTTTGTTTTATTGATTTCTAAGAGGTTTTTATACATTAGGGGATTAAACCTTAGTTTGAGATAGGAATAACAATTCCTTTCTCTAGTTTGTTGTTTGCCTTTGACTTATCTTAGGGTGTTCTTTGCTCTGTAGAAACATTTTTACGTATTTGAATTTGCCAGTTTTTTCTTCTATGGCTCTTGGATTTTGGTAGTAAATAGAAAGGACTTTTTCGCTCCAAAAGTACCAAGAAATTCTACCATGCTTTCTTCTCTCATGTCTTAGCCCAAATTACCTAGGATGAGGGAAAGTGAAAGGGAAGCAGCATTTTTCAAACTTATCTAGGAACTGACAGAACTGAACAAGTCAAGCCTCCTAGAAACTAAAAGCCATTAATTACTTCTGAGGCAGTCAGCACAATGGACCCGTGCACAGGCCTTGGCAAAGTTTCACAGAATGTCCTCCCTCTACCTGCCTCTGCCTGCCTTTTATCTAATTAATAATTTCCCTATGATTAGTCTTCTAGTCTTCTACTTATTTATTACTCAAAACATTTGTTTCTAGGCCTATAACACATCAAAGAATAATGTAATCTGCCCAAAATCCTCCCTCCCCATGCCCAGCCAGGGTATATATCGAGTGACCCCTCAGACCATGGGAGGAGCAGTTCTTTGCTTGTCCAGGAGACACCATCCCCTGTGCTCTTTCTTTCTCTGATAAACTTGCTGAGTTGCACTGTTTTGAGACATCTCAAGAATTCTTTCTTGGCCGATTGCCACTGAACCTCATCTCCCCACATCACCTAGAAAACAGAGTATGAAGCAACGATATAAACACTTTAATGGGAGATGCAATCCTGAGGCATGTAGAGAGAGGGCAAAAAGGGTGTGAGAAAGGGGAGGGAGGGAAACATGTTATCTGCTGACCATGCCCTCACAAGATATAAAGCAGGTTGATTCCAAATAGATCGATCGCCACCATACTTCAGAAAGTTCCTGGGAAGGTTGACATTATCCACTGACTCCTTCCTATTTCACCTCTCATTGGTCCAAGCTGGTCCTCTGGTGTTACTCAGTCTCTCTGGCACTCAGCTCTCATACTTCACAGCCCAGACTGTCTTCTAAATCTGGAAGTGGCTAGAGGAGTCAGAGGCTCTATGAATTTGACTGAGTTTGGTTGATTGGACCCCACTCAGCATAACACTGTTTCCTGCTGTGGTGTCATTGTGGAGCCTTGCCAGAGCCTGGTCCCTGCCCTGGAGACTGCAGCAGTGGCAGTGTTAAGTGTTAGAAAGAAAGGAGATGCCACTAGCCTGCAGCATTCTCCATGGATCAGGTAGCTCAGGCCTGGGAGGTAGATGAACTGGGTCCAGGCCATGTAATTTCATGGCTCTGTTAGGACAGGCAGCTAAGTGGCTTGTAGCTGAGGCAGACAAAAGGCAAACACGAGTAACTAACAAAATGCTGGCACAAAGAACCTGGCCAGGCAAGAGGCAGCAAGAAGCTACAGGGAATGTAGATGGGGACTTTTGAGGAAAAAAGGATTTTGAAATGCCTGAAAATGTTGCAAAACATTCCTATAAACCCCTGAAGTAAGATGAGGGAATAAAAACCACCCCAGAGCATAGCCCCTGAGATTCAAATTCTGAGAACCCACGGTTGCCTGTGCAGACCTCTTCTGAATGTACACTTTCTTCTTACCTATTAGTCTTGCTAAACTTTGCTTCTCTGTCTGGCATTTCTGAATGCTTTTACCCACCAAGACAAGAACCCAGGTTTATTCGTTCACTCCTGGTGACGAGGTTTATTCATTCTACAATGCTGACAGTTTCTGCTTTTTGCTTCTACTTTATTTTGTGCTGACATTTAAATATTGAATCAATCAGACAGTTATCCTGGTCATTACTAGTGTATAGTGTGAGGCATGACTCTGATTAATTTTCCACCCCCAGATGATAACCAACATTTTCAGTCTCCTTTTGTTGAATAGTTTGTCTTCTCTCCCTTTTTATTATATGCAAATTTCCTATATTTTAAGGATCATCATTTTCTTTTTGGTTCCCTTGGCTTGTCTGTTCAAGTTCTTTTAATTATTGAAATTTTATAATATCTGGTAGATCTAATCCCCCATCATTACTTTTTATTTTTTTTTAAAGGAAAGGTGCAGGCAGGAATGAAGGTGAGTAGGCAGACAGGCAGGAATCAAGAGGAGGAAGATGCATTTTATTCTATATTCATTTAGTTATTCACACTGGTTGTTTCCCTCTGGATCACACTCACACCCAGAAGTATGTGATTTGCTCCTTCAGAGGCAACTGACCTAATAGCTGCTCCACAGGGTGTGCCTGCCATTTTTTTTTTAAATCAGCATTTTCCTAGATATTCTTGTTCAATTTTTCATATAAATAATATCATTAAGTTGTCTGGTTAAAAAACTGGATTATAGTGGATTGCATCAAACTTATAAATTAAATTTTGGAGACTTGATTCTTTTTTATTATTATGACTTTTCTATCTTGAAATGTGGCATACAGTTTCCATTGGCTCCAACCTTCTTTGTGTCCTTTTTAAGGTTTTGCCCTTATTCTTGTTATTTCATTTTTAGTTATTAGCAGGTAGTAGGGCTTGTTTTTGCTTTTTAATTTTCCTTTGCCTAAATTTGAAAAAAGGGTTGAATGTGTACACTTTTTAATTCAAAGAAGAAATCATCAATCTATAAAAAGAAAATGAAATAAAGAATGACTTTTTACAAGTAAAAACCAAAACCCCAAAGATCTGGGTTTTTCTTTCCATCTGCCTAATAAAGATGGATGACCACAAGTGCGATTGGATAGAGACATTTTTCCTTTGGCTAAAGAGGAAGTGGGGAGCTCCTGCTCAGAATGCTTCATTCACCTCTTGCCACATGGGGACTAGCTTACATGCTTTTTGCAAAGGAAGGGGAAGGAAGGCGTGGAGTTAGGACTCTGGAGTCTGCAGATTTCCAGGAAAAAGGAGTGGAATGTTCCAGAACCAGACAACCATATCAACTCCCAATTCTAATTTGGTCTGAATCAGAGCTGTCATGGTACAGAGGGGCAGGGATTTAATGTGTCCTTAACTTTTGTCTCCTCTTTGCTGATGAGGGACAGCATAGGGAAAAGGGGGACACCTTGAAGACAGTGGAGCAAGATTGCAGATATATAAGCAGGAGATCAGTTGAGTGGTCAAGCCTTAGGTATACTAAAATAAGCTATAGCACCCAGGCAAGCCTAAGACCAGCCTAGCCCCATGCATAGCAGGGATGGGTTACAGAAAACACGCTTCCTGAATAATGCTTAGCCATGCCCTTAACAACTTCCACCTAAATACCAGCCATACTGGGAATGGACTCACTATTCCTAGTAACAGAAACCATACTCTTGGTTATAACCTCCAAGAGGCCCCCACGTACATTAGGTCCATTCTTCTGATATTGAGCCTATTAGGCTTACTTCATTTTATAGCTTTCCTACCCACAGAGATTCTGTTCTTCTCTGGGCTGCTTCTAATAAACTTGTCACGTGGTGCTGTTTATAAGATTATTTTGAAGTTGTTTGAAACATTCTGATGCAATACTATGTCACTATTACAAACTCAGAAAAAGCCTGTTTAAACTCGTGTGGAACCTTGCTTGTGCTCAGTAAAGATATTAAACCTATGTTGAGTGATAGACAAGACGTCGGCAATGTCCTGACACACCAATGCATGTTAAAGTGCGATATGTAAAATGAACATTAAGATGTGATAACAGAACCCCAAGTGTACCCAACCGGTAGCCTGCGGATTCAAGCTATAAAAGGGGCTCCCGCTTCAAACATGTCAGTCGTCTAGAATCCAACATAGACACTGTGACGTTCCGCACGGTGAGCGGCTGGAAGCAACTGCTCGCCAGTGTCCCGTCGGACACTCCGCTATTCACCAGTCAAAACTCATCGCTGCAGCTGCTGTTCGAGACAAGATCGCCACGGGGCCCCTTCTAAGCTGAGACCAGGCGTCAGGAACTTGTGAGCAATAAAGCCTGTGTGTAACTTGCAGCTAATATTTGTATGGTCGTATCTTACTCTGGCAGCACAGAAATATTAATATTTATATAAACTCCTGAGAGCAAATAAGTAACAGAACAGAGTGTCCCTAGAGCAATCGCGACAGTTTTCTTGACCTGTGATTGTTCAATATTTAACACGCATGTGTTTTCCATCTCAGTCTTATCTCGGACACGCTGTCATGAGTATCTCTCCTTGAATTCTTTCCTTGACAGACTCCGTGCCTCATCGGGGCCTGAGTCCCCTCATGTCATTTGCCTCTATTTTATCTGGCTGGTTCCCACAGTTCTCCATGAGCATGGTGGGAGCTGCCACTATTTTCTAATCTGAGGTTGTTCGGCTGTGCTCTCCAATCTGCACGTCATGCAATTTTGGTGATTCCTAAAAGGAAGCACAATGAGCCTCATGTTAGCCTTGGTTTAATCATTGAGGAAATGGCTAATCACTAGGTGACAACTGCACTTTCTGGTGGTTGAAAAGGTGGCTAAACAGGATGATTCCTGTTACCAGTGGGCTCAGGGCACCAGTGTGTCCTGAGGTGTGAAGGCAGGCCAGGAAAGAATTCAAATAGATGCTTAATAACCGCATGAGGCAAGTTTATTTGGAGAAGCACAGAGACACAAAGCTCTCTGTGGGCAGGAATGAGCTGCAGACTGGAATAAGCTAAGGGAATGCTTTATCTACCCCAGGAAGGACATTTTCTCTAGGCAGGCATTACTAGGAGTGGTTCAGGGCTGCTATGAACTGAAAGCCTGGAGCTATTTTGGGTGGTACTAGTTCATTTGGATGGTGCTGGCTTATTTTAGCATACCTGCAGGTTAACTAATCTGCTGACCTCTGCAATCCTGCTTCATTGTTTTCAAGGTCCCTAGCTGTCCCTCATCAGTATCCTCCAGTGGATTTGGCACAGGAGCTGTGACTTCTGCTCAGTTAGCTTGGAGTCTATGTGCTTGCTGGAAGCTATTCCCAGGGCAAAGGGAAACACTTCACTCAAAGCCCTAATCTGTAAACTGCTTCTCACCACTGAAGAATAAACACACTTGCTTTCTCTCCAACTCTTTTAAGAACCTCCTTGCTGCTCCAAAAGCCAGACTTCTTTCCCTTGACATCAGGAAGGCATGGACAGGGCTTTGCACTATCTGTGCATCATTTTGGGAATATTATGATTTTGTGCTTCAAAGTCAGGTTGCAGCAGTCTTATCAGGGAAGGGGAAGGTAGGAATCCTAGAGACAGATGAGGTTCTGGGTTCCTATGGAACTGGTTTTGGCCAGTTTTTAAAGAATTCTGTAACTTTTGTTTCTTCCTTCCTCCCTCCTCTGATCCCACCCCTAACAGAGCAGCAGACCCACCCAGTCCACATTTGCTGAGCTGGTGAGTGCTCAAACAGACAGATTTCAAACTCTGCCCTGGTACTAGTTTTATCATCTCACCTTTTTAGCCCTCTTCCTATTGGTTCCGAGTGGCTTTATGAATGGGAGGAGATACAGTTAGTGAGTAGCTCTTCAGGGACTCGATTGTGAGGGTCCTTGTTCCAGCTACATTGGTTAGGAGGCTAATCTAATCTCTGCTAAAGAGTTGACCTCATTGTGCTCTACCCTAGGATACCAAACAGGCCTGTCTTTTCAATGAGGGGGTGTTTCACCATGTTGCCTGTGGCTACAAGTAATACAAACACAACTTAACTCACTTAAGCACTAAGGACAACTATATCCTGCGCACTCAAGTCCTCCTGAGGTGGTATCCTTCCAGAGCTTCTGGTTATTTCTGTTGGCCTCTTGCCCAGTCCTCCTCTGGGTGCTGGCTCTAGCAACAGGCCCCAGTCCAACCTCCTAGTCGAATGGGAGAAATGTCACAGGAAAAAAGTAACGATCATTCCTCAGAAGCCCTGTACCACATTGATTTGTTACTGTGAGGGTCTTATGGTCTTGCTCTAGGGGTCTTGTGAGTCCAAGGGAAGATTATTTTGGGCCCACCTACTCCAGAAACAAAGAAGGCAGCACCACCAGTAATAAGCAAAAGCAAGTGAGATTTATTGAAGATAGTATAGCCTTTAAGAGACAGGACAAGGGTGGGCCACATTCCAAGAGGAGAACAAGCCAAGAGGAGCTTCCCATTGGGGTCTTTAAGGAATCTGGTACCCCTGCTCAGGGTCATCCTGAAGTGGGACAAGGGTTTTGATTGGTCCGTTAGTGCTTCCTCTTTTATACAGATTGGAAGACTTCAGATTGGCTCCTCTCAGTCTTCTGCCTTTTGATTGGAGGACTGTCTCTGTTCTCCGGACCCCTGTTTCCCTGGCTGATGGCTGAGGGACTATCTCACAGACTTAAATTAGGTCACACGCCCTATCTGGAACCAATCACTTCAAGGGAGAGGAGAGTAGCCTGAGTCCAGTCAGATCTAAACCTAGAGCTGGTGGTAGTTTAACTTTTCCTAAAGCACTTGGGCGGCAAATGGTGAGCACGATGTATGAAGTAAAAGGGAGTTCTGTCAGGAGGGATAGGTAATGGGTGATGGGAAAACAACCAGTACCGTCTACCCGAGTTGGATTCTAGATCCTTCTCATCTTGGTTCATTTCTTTTGAGTCTTTTTATGAAATTGGCCTTGCATGATGAGAATAACTTGGATAGACAGAGATGGAGGTGGAGAAGGGAACTCTTAAGTGGAGATTTAGGATTTCTAAAGAAGCCTGGCTTTCTTGGAGAGGGTGCCTTGACCTGCAGATATGACCTTCTGACATCTGGATAAACATGAGTCATCTGATTATTCTAGCTTGAAGAAAATAAGCAACGTGAGTAAGACCATTAGTCTCATTTCACAGTTACCCATTGACCTTCTTAATTCAATTTCTCATGAAGATTTCTTACCAAGAAGACAATATTCAGAGTGGACAAAGCAAGTTCTCTGATCTTTTTGCCAATTAAATATTAAATGTCATATTTCTCATTCCAAGTTAATAAGTAGTCATTGTGGCTCCTCAAATAATTTATTTGGACTTCCAGTTAAATCAATTTCCTGGAGTAGGTGGGCCCAAAAGGCCTGGTCATCCCTGGAGAACTGAGGATGTTTGAGCTCCCTGAACAGCATAATTAGAATTTTTGCTAAAATACCTAGAAAAATATAAATGTGTAATATTATCATGGTCATGATTAAACCGCTGGTGTTAAGTTTTTGTGATACAGCATTGACAACAAGCTGGGTGGACCCATCCAAAAACTGATTTCCTAATTTAAGACTGACTGTATAAACCTGGCTGATCAAGGAGGCAATGGATAACAATTAATAGGTAATGATTGTCCATAAAACATTTAGACGTGTTCTAGGTATGTTTCAAGAGAGTGGCATGGGAACTGTGGTATCCTACAGTCCATGGATTCCTGTCCTGTGACCTGGCCCCATTGGCTCTAGTAAGCTGCCGTGTGAGGTCAAGTGTGGGAATAGAAAACTTTAGCTTCTATAGTTCACATTTCATTAGCTGATGAGCATTGATCAGTCATTGCCCATAAGAATACCATGAAGAGATAGGAAAATAATAACATGAATACACAATATTTTATTATCAGAACTTCTGGATTGGACAGAAAAACCACACTGTCTCATAAATAGAAATTTTATTTCTTTATAAACAGGGTTGCTGTCATGTTAGGCACAAGCTAGTTCTAGTTGCTCAAACAGGGGTCTCAGGGGCTCTCTTTCTATCTGGCCTACTTCACTCCTCCTTATGTTACATTCATACAGGTACTATGGCTATTGACTGCCCTGGACTCACATCTTCCTTGCTTGGCAGCTGCAGATGAAGAAGAGTCTCTCCCAATGTTCATAAATTAATCTCAGGAAACCTGTGTTTGGTCCTAATTAGGTCACATGTACCTTTCTAAAGCAATCACTATGGCAGGAGGATAAGGTGCAACGAATGTCCCATCAGGGTCATCTCTACTCTAATCATATGGGATTCCGGTGGGGGACACGTTCTGCTACTCTCATCCAAAATTTTGTGCAGTTATTTGCAGGGGACATCATGCTAGGGATGTAGGAAACCAGACAGACATGACCCCTGCACTCCAGATGTTAGTTCTGTCTGGCTAGGGGCAAAACCCAACATCTAGTTTCTTCCCCATCACTCTGGGACTTGTTGGGAAGGGGCAGTCTGAGAGCCAAGAGAAATGAATTGCCCTTAGAGCTTGGTTCTGTTTTAAGTGAGACTAAAGTACATTTGTGTGGTATGAATTATGACACTATCAACCAACACGTTATGGCTGCCTGCATCTTAATGCAGGCTAACTCAGGGTCCTAACTGTGTTAATACAGTGGCGTTGCCTGTTTGCTTGTCCACAAAAACTATGACCAGATTGGAGGGATGACAGAGCCCACAAACAGCTATCGAATGTAGGAATGAGGTAACCGATCTGGGTTAATTTGTATATAACGCCTCATCTCCGACCTGTCTTCTCACTGGTTGGCCTCGGCAGCTGTTACGGGGAGAGAGTGTTCATTTTGCAAGGTGACTAAGGAAACATCCAGGTGCCCAGCTAGAGGTTAAGATGTGTGTGACCTTTTACCCTGACCCCAAAGAAATATGTATGTGTTTTAAATAAAAAGAGTTAGTTCTGTAATTTTACATAGGATACTTTTTATGCTGAACAATCCTGTAACAGATGTAAGTAATGCAAAAAGGCTACCTCTTGATTCCACTAATTATGTCAAGGCTGGTGACTGTGACCAGGGTGTCTGTAGGTTGACTATACCAGGTCACCTTGGACTCCGTTGGTTCCTCACACTGCATTCACCAGACTTAGCCAGTGAACTAAATCAATGCTCCAGGGAGAGAACAGTGGTGCACTCAGTGGGGTAGGGTGTTTACCCCCGACACCCTCCTACCAGGAGGCCCAGCAACATAGAGACAAGGGCCACCTTCCCCAGTCTCCCGAGGGCTCCTGCAAGCAACTAAGGATGCTCTGTAGTATCAACAGTGCATGATTACTCTTTGCAGATGCTGCTCAGAAGAGCTGGAGGCATTTAGACAAATCTCTCCTGTTTGTCTTTCAGGCAGACCTTAGAGGAGGGTGGAGGAGCTGTCATTTCAGATCTGAGGCACTGGGGTGAGGGATGGGCACATGGTAACACAGTCAGGTCTGTGGTGTGCCTGGGTTGGATCACTGAGCTATCCCCAGTTCACTATAGACCAACAAGGAGAGAGGGAGAAATCCCACCAGCAGCAGACAGCCTTTTGTAGAAGGATCTTAGGAGCTGAGAAAGCGTCCAAAAAGCAGAAAATAGCCTCCTGGCCTTGGCTGTGACTGCTCTCAGTAAAGGGCCCCAGGCTGGGGAGTCAGCATTTCCTTGCACGGGACCCCATTAGCTCATAGGTCCTAACAGAGGGTGAATTGCAGACAGTCAACTGCAGAAGGAACCATGTATGGATTCTGACTTTGTAGAATCCCTTCTTCCGTTTTTAATAGTATTAGGGCTTCAATAAGGGGATGAGCATGTTAGGGCTTTCTGGTTGACTATTTTTACTACTCCCTTGTTAGCTTTTAGCCTGTGGAGCATTTTACCTTAATAACAGTAATAATAATCCTAACACCAGCAGCTTGCCTGTGCAAGGTGCTTTTTCTTTGCAGGAAATAATCCTAGTACTCTTCTCTGAAGCCTCTCCAGGGATCTGGAACAAACACTTCAGAGTTCTTTGAGGCCTAAGAACCTACGCAGGGTGGGGCAGGAGTGTCTAATTTGACAAGGGCAGAATCTTCCTTGGACTTCTCAACTCCAGCCCAGTACAGGGTCTTCTTGTTGATTGATGGAAGCTTAGCAAACCAAGATGTATCTTTTCTACGTATGTCCTGAAATCCTTCAGTGTAAGGATCTGGAGTTTCTGTTTCATATTTTTTTTCAGGGGTTTGGGTCCCAATTAACGTGCAAGGCTGGCTGTGTGATGCCCACTGGGACAGTGATGGTGAAGATCTGGGGCTGGTGGTCATGAAGGCAAGGGATCAGGGGAGGGCTGCTCACCTGTCCACCTGCTCACTACCTGTCTCTGCTGTAGACTTGGGCAATATGCATAGACTGGGGAACAGAGAAGCACTAAGTTGGAATACTGATGAACTTGGCCCTGACTCTGGGCCCTGAAGGAAAAGTCAAATAAACCAGTTCAATTAGGAGTAGAGGAAATCGATGGAGAGAGTGAGTAAGTGCATTTTAAAAGGTAGGTAAGTGTAGGTGGCTGGGGAGACAAGTGAGTAGGAAACGGAGAGGTTCAAATGAGGCTGCACTGGATGACAGTCGAAATTCGTGCTTAGGAAGCACAAAAGAGTCTGTCAGGCACATGGGGACAAAAGCATACCTTTCCTGGGACAGCAGAAAGGACAAGATTTGAGGGTGGGTGGGGAAGAAGTAGGATTCTCAAAGCCTGTGCAGAAACATGCCAGTCATATGTAAATTAGGTGCAAATGAACTTGAGACGCTCTTGCACAGACATCTCTGACCCTGGGGAAGTGTCCTAGTGCGATCGGGAGTTCCTCTGGAGCAGAGGCTGGCTGGGAGGGGAGTGGGTGCTGATTTCGCGGTGGCAGGTACCTCAGTGTCTGCCTAGGAGACTGATGTATTTCTAGTTAGTGTTTCTAGTCAGCTGCAGCTGGACCCTCAGCTGGGCTTAGACGTTTTCCCAGCAAATGTCACTGTTGGGTCAGCAAGGGGTCTTTTCTGGTTTCCTACTGGGTGGAACGGCCCCTGCAGGTGAAGAGGCAGGAGTCCTCCAGACTTGATCACAAGTTCCTTTTGCTATTGTAACAATCAGCGCCCTGGTGCTGGTGTGTGAAACTCTCGTCAGACAGCGCTCAACGGCGCCTAGAGCAGCACTCATGAGTCCAAATACATGGGTGGAAGTCCTATTGGGCTGAACGCTGGTGTTCAGACAGAGGTGGACAACAGCGAGTCATTGCTTCTTCTCCCTGCCAGCACCTCAGAGGACACAGACTGTGACCCAAATGCCTCCCTTCCCCCCAACCATTAGAGCTGTAGAATGCATAGCATCTTGAAAGTTTTTGAACAAGCTGTTATTACATTTCCTTTGTCAACTGCTTGTCTGCAGAGCACTTCGAGGTAATAATAAAAGGCAGTAACACTCACCTGCATGGAGTTCTTTTGCTTTCAGGGCACTTCTACCCCTATTATCTCATTTGAAGCAGTCAGATGATTCCAAGAACAAGGACAAGTGCTTCTGGGGGCCGGAATGGGAGCGCAGGAGGGTTATATGGCTCCAGGAGCTGTGCAGGCTCTTAACAAGTGTTCTCATTTCATCTTCACAGCCTGGTGCTGGGTGGGACCTTGGGGGCTTACTTATTATTTTATTTTTTCCCCTTCGTGTGTGTGTGTGTGGGGGGGGCTGTTTTGTTTAATTAAAAAAACAAAACAAAAACTGCACAGTCTCACCCTGGCCACCTGGCCACCTGACACCAGGAGCCAATTTGTCAGATGGAGAAAATGAGATTCAGAGAGTGAAAATGCTTGCTTCACTTCAGGTCTTTTTTTATGTTTTATTTTTTGGCAAAGAGGCAGATATAAATTAATCAATCTAAATAAAAGCCACTCGCCCAAGACAACCCTGTAGAATCCTTGATCCCTGCGGTTCCGACCTGGAGCTGGGTCACATCTGAAGAAGCACTTCCATAAACAGGGAGTAAATAATTGAAGATTAATTGCACCCTGTACTCCAATCTCCTGAAGGGCGCTGAGGAAGATCCAGTTTATAATTCCCAGATGTACTGGTAGTCACCCCTTTGCTGCCTCTTTAATTCCACCCCCACATCCAAATCTCAGTGCTCACTTGACCTTTACTTCCCTCTTCTCTCTTTAGTGTTCTTGTCACTTGAGCTTTTTATTTTGTGCTTTTCAGGTTTAGATTTATGTCATGTATCATTCTGTGCAATTATACATCAAAAGGAAAATATTAGTGAAAAAACTGGTCAAAATATTTTCTTTCAGGCAATGACAATTCCATCATAATTGTCACCTGGATGACAGCAATTTTGAGGCCAGTCTGATGTCAGAATTGGCAGGAAACAGAATAGTTGCTGACATTACTGAAGGTCTCTGTGTCTAACTCTATGGCCACATCTGTGTCCTTTCTGCCCTCAGGTAACTGCCCTCCTGGATTTTATGTTTCCCATTCCCTTGTGTACTCTCCAGAGATACTGATCCTGGTTCCCTCAGCTGCTTTTGCTCTGGTGGCGGAGATCACTGTGCCCTTGATCTCATTGTCACAGAACCAGGGATCTCAGTCCTTGCCACCTATGTGTCTCCCTGTGACCTCCATGATGTTCCTTCTGCTATCTTTGACATGATGCTACTGCTATATCTCATAAGGGAGCACTGTTTTGGCTTTGAAGTTCTGAAGAAGAGTCAACCCTGATGAATCTTTTTCTTGCAGAACTTGAACTACCTGTAGATGAACAATCTATGTCCTGTGAGATGTCCTGGACTCCTTTGTGGAGGGTCAGTGGTGGCTCCTTTTTGTGAGGTGGTTGTTCCAGTATTTTCTTTTTGTCACCTCCTGTGGTTCTATGGCTGGCTATGGACTAGAGAAAAGATGTTTTGGGGTTGACTTGTCTCTCTTTTACTACTTCCTAACTCCTCCCCATCCTGAGGGCATGAAACTCCTCTTACGGGGAACTCTGCCTTTCTCCTTCCATTTCTTTCTTTCCAAGATGGCACCTTCTCATGCAGGCATGACGTTTTTCAGGAGGGGTAGGATGGGGCTGGTGGAAGCAATGCTCATGGTCACCATTATGACATGACTATCTACGTGTCACATCTCCTCTTACTGATTTCAATGAATTGCCTTCAAGCATTTTTCCTCCTACAGTTTCTCCAAGGACATGTTGCTCTTACCCACTAGACGGTCACTGTGGACTGTGTGAAAAAGTCACATGTATCCTCTACTGCCCTGTCACCTGTTATACATATCTCTTATTTCTCATCCCTCGACAGCTGCCCCCCAAGTCAGGGTCATGGATCTGAGCTTACAAGACCTCCATTATCTCTCTAATGTTTGCTGTCATCCTAAACAATCATGGTCTACACCACACCAAGCCTGTGCTGTCATAAATATGAAAATAAATGCTGAATTATAGTCCTAAGAGTAAGATGAAGGTACCTGTTGATTCCATAATTTGAGACACGGGAGTACTGGTTCCCCTTGTTACCTGAAAGTAGAGCATTCCTATTGATATGATTTTGGTTGATTATTTTTTGCATCTGGGAATATTAAAATTTTTTTCCCTATAAATCAATGGCAAAAGCATTCTCAGACCTCCAAAATAACCTACTAATACATGCCAAACTGGAACATTCTACTTTTGGATAGTGGGGAAATTCTGGACCTCCAATTAACCTTAGCCCTGGCGAGTTGCTTACTGCTGTTTGAAATGCATGGGAGATAGTGCAGGTGATCCCGAGGGACTTCCTAGGTGAGGTATGATTCCTCCTCTGCTGGAAATAAGAAGAGTGATGCTCAAGATCAAGGACCGGCTCAGTTCCCTGGCTCGGAAGTGGTGGGACTGTGACTTCAGTCCAGCTCATTGGACTCCGCTGACTGAAGGCTCTTTGCATGTGAACCTCCCGCCCCCAAAGACACGGGGAGCTGAACAAGGGAGATTTTTTGTTGTTGTTGTTGAGAGATGGGCAGTATGATATTTTCTTCTGTAGTAAGAACAAGTTTGCAAAGGTAGAGGCCAAGCCCTCAGTAATTTAGTTTTGATTCTCTTGGGAGCTGCCAATGGACTTTTGGATGCTTGAGTGACAGCTTCAGAATGGAATCCTGACTCACTTCCCTGATGCCAGCACTTGATTCTGTCCTCTCTGCTTAACTCCTGGCTGCAGAAACACAATGCAATCCTGGGAGAGCTTTCCGTGGGGCTCCGTCCACCAGTCCCTGATGCCCCAGCTCCAATGGCTGGGTCCCGCAGGTATGTTTTCGAGGCTCGTATTTGGTAGAGGTACTTTTACCCTACCTCCACCTAGCCCCTTCTCCTAAGTGACCTTCGCTCCCCTGGTCTTTGTAAAATGGCAACACCTACCACCCACCAACACCCTGCCCACTGTGCTTCCATCTTTGACATGTACTTTGGCCAAGAATCAGTTGTTCCCAAACCTGATTTGTTGTTGCACTTAATGTAATTTGTATTTCGTAAACTAATAAAACTTGAGTACAAACAGTTTTCTTGGGAAATTAATCTAAGTGCTTTGGGAGGGTTTAATAAAGGCAAATCACGCACAAATGAGACATGGTGAGAGAGTGAAATTGGGGGAAAGATACTGAAGAATTAGGATCCCTATATTAAGTGAAATAAGTCAGAAAGAAAAAGAGAAATACAAGATGGCTTCACTCATATATGGAGTATAATGAAATGAAACAAATAAATAAGCTCCAGCAAAAACTCACAGGACACAGATGATGGCTGCCAGTGGGGTGAGAGGAGGGATGGAAAAAGGGGAAAAGGTGGACGTGAACGAGGACACTGGGACTCTGGTGGAGGGTGTGGTGTGAAATACAGATTGCGATGCATTGTCAATATTCAGAAATGAATGTCCGATTGTCAACAGAAGAGATAATAAATATCAATAATTAAAAACAAATCAGGATTCTGAACTCAGGTTGCCTGGCAGTGTCTTTACCATCTCCCTTCACTGCCAAGAAGGGGACGTTGGACACCCTCTGGGTTCATTATAGGTACGGCCCCTAAGAAAGAGGACTCATAACTCCAAATGACGGCTGTGCAAGCAAAGAAAGGCCTCGATTCCACACTAAAAGATTGGAGGGATATTTGTGTGATTAACATAAAAGTAAGATGTATGAGGGATACATCATTTAAAATGATTTTACTCTTTGACTGTATTGATTAACAGGCTGATTTTCAGGTTTGAATGTGTTGCTAAGAGGGCCCAACTCACTGCGGGAATAGGATGATGATGTGGTACCAGCTCCCCAGTCCCTAGAATTCAGAGAGGGAGGCCCCTGAGAACTTGTGGAATGGGTCGTACTTGGACTTAGTCTTTAACGAAGGTCATATCTGGGGTTATGATGTTACACACTTACAGGAGCACCAGTTTCCTAGAGATGTGTTCCTTTTCTTCCTGGTCTTCAGTGGGCAGGGTCTGTTCCTCCCTCTATAGCATATGAAGCATAAAGCAGGGGCTAAGTGTGTTTTTGCTCTCCATGGCATCTCCACAGTACCTAACACATAGTAGGTTCTCAACTAATATTGGCCCATTAACAAATAAGTGGGAGGCTCATGTGAACAGTAGAAAGCTTCCTAGACCTTGTGCGTGTGTGTGTGTGTGTGTGTGTGTGTGTGTGTGTGTGTGTTAAGGACTTACATATTTAGAGGAGTTTTAAGTTCACAGCAAAATTAAGTGGAAGGAGCAGAGATGTCTCATATACCTCCTGTCTCCACAGGCTCAGCCATCCCCATTAATAACATCCCTTACCAGGGTGGTAAATTGTGATAATTTATGAACATGGATGTATCATTATTACCGAAAATCCATAGATGGCATTAGGGTTCACTCTTCGTGATATAAATTCTCTGGGTTTGAATAAATATCCTGATATATATCCATCACTGCCATATCTTACAGAGTCTTTTCACTGCCCCCAAAACTTCTAGGTCCCACCTATTTATCCTTCTCACCCCTATCCCTAGCTGCCACTGATCTTTTTATTGTCTCCATAATTTTGACTTTTCCAGAAAGTCTTATAGTTGGAGTCACACAGAATGTAGTCTCTTCAAATTGATTCCTTTACTTAGCATTGTAGATTCATTCATGTCTTTTTATGACTTGATAGCTCATTTCTTTTTAGTGCTGAATAATGTTCTATCTTCTGTTTATACTATATTTATCCATATTTATGCCCTATGGAGGAGCATGTTAGTTCCTTCCAAGTTTCGGCAATTATAAATAAAGTTGCTATAAACATTTGTGTGCAGGTTTGTGTGGACATAAGTTTTCAACTCCTCTGGGTAAATACCAAGCAATGTGATTGTTGGATCACATGGTAAAACCATGTTTAGTTTTGCAAGAAATTGTCAAGCTGCCTGCCAAAGTTACTGTACCATTTGTATTCTTAACAGTAGTGAATGAGATTTTCTGTTGCTCCATATCCTCGTGAGTATTTGGCATGCGAGGGTTCTAGATTTTGGACATTTTAACAGATGGGTAGTGGGATCGCATTACTGATTTAATACGCATTTTCCTATGCTTATTTGTCATACGTATCTTCCTCAGCGAGGTGTGATTACCTGTGTTTTACAAATGAGGCAAGATCTTTATCTCCTGGAGCTTTGTAAATAAGACTGCAGATTCTGAGAACTTTCTCTTGGAACTACATGGGGACTTCCTGATGAAGTGCAATAGCAGCTGAGGTTTACTTTACCTGTTCTGTTTCATTTGTCAAATTGGGCACCCTTCCTGTATCCCAATTTAGCATGTAGAGCATAGGAGCTAATGTGGACCAAAGCCATTGGTCAATATGAAAGGCAAAGCAAAGAGGTGGAATAAATATAAAATATTTGTATATTAAAGTACTGGTGGAGTCACTGGCTTAAAGCTCATAATGAAAAAAAATCAGAGTTAAAGTACGGATAGACTGGGGTACATTTATTTGCATAGAAGAATGTCTTCTCTGCAAATAAAATCAACAGAAATGACTGGAAGAGCAATCTCTTCTAGTACATAAAAATATTTCTTGAATTTAGAAATGATTATTTTAAGGTGAAATATGGACAGGTCAATTAACATTTGTGTGTGTACACATGTATGTGTATTTGGTAGGGTGGTGTTCCTGAGCTGGCTTTTGCTTTATCTAATGAAGTAAGTTTCGAGAGGTCATAGATTTGACCATATTACGTCTGGAGCTCATCTTCCACAGATCCTAGAAAGTTTCTAAGACGGGCCTAGTATAGTTACTGGACAGCATTGTTGGGAAGATATATGTGCAGTGGACAGAATGATAGCCTTCAGAGATATCATACTACAACCCCTGGAACCTGTTCATTTCACTTTATTTAGAAGAAGAATCTTTGCAGATGTGATTAAATTAAAGATCTTGAGGTAGTAAGATTATCTTGAATTACCTGGGTGAGCTCTAAATGGAATTGTACACATTCTTATAAGATGAGGCAGAGAGATTTGACCACACACAGAGGAGAGGTGACGTGAGGTAGAGGAAAGAGAGATTCGAAGATGCTAACCTTGAAGATGGAGTGATGTGACCACAAGCCTAGGAATGAAGACTTCTCTATTCTCTCCTCAAGCTCCTAGAGGGAACATGGCCCTGCCAGTACCATGAATTTGACCCAGGAACACTGATTCCAGTTATCTGGACTCCATAAACATGACAATACATTTCTGCTTTTTTAAGTCATCACATTCATATAATTTGTTACAGCAGCCACAGAAAACTATCTATACTATGTAAATCAAATTGCACAACGCATGGATTCAGTATGTATTTAGTAATCCAACAGATCTTGATTGGTGATATTACCTCATCCACTTACTATGTGACTTTGCGTAAATTACTAAATCTTAGTCTTAGCCTTAGTTTTCCACCTGTAAAATAGGAATAATAGCAATTGTCTCATAGGATTATTTTGAGAATTAAATGAGAAAGTGTAAAATGCTTAGGAAAAAGCAGAGTTTCCTAATCTTGACATTGTTGACATTTTGTGCTGGATAATTCTTTGCTGTAAGGGGCCAGGCTGGGTGTTATTGGATGCTTATCAACATTCCTAGCCTTTACATACTCAATGCCAAAGTATTCCTAACTACAGTGGCGATAATAAAATTGTCTCCAGACATTACCACATGTTTCCTGGGGGGCAAAATCGCTGTGGTTGAAAACCACAGGTATAGGGCCTGGCTCATGGAATGTGCTCCACAGGCAGTAACTATTATCATGTGTTGAATAAATGGGTTGTTAAGGAAAAAAATTAGGTGCCTAAGAGCCAGGGCTCTGGTCTCAGGGTTTTTCATCTGAGTTTTGTCACTTACCAGCTCTGTGATTGCGGGCACATTATTAGGCATCTCTGTGCCTGCATTACTCCTCTATTAAACAAACAAACAAACAAAACCAGGGAAAATAATGTCATTTCACAGGGTTATTGAAGGACTAGCTGAGATGACCCAGGTAAAACATTGACAATTGAGTCTTCATATTGTAAGCCTCCCTCATAATTGTGGTTATTGCTATTTATTATCTCTGAATAAGAAATTGGGAATGCTTAGGCATACTCTCTTAGGCCAGCCACCCAAGTCTGAGGCAGCACCTCCTTAACCCCAGCTTTACAAGGAGTCTGATTAGATTGTCTCCTGTTTTAGCTGCTTCTCAGGGGCTGGTCACAGCAATTCAAATATAATTTCAGTCCCTGCCATGAGTAGAATTTGCCCACATTACTGTTTTCATTCTTGCCTGGTCATCTCAAAGGGAGAGGCATGGTAGCAGTTAGTGCAGGGACAGAGATCCTGTCTCTGCATCGCATCACCAGGTGGCTCTGAGGATGCTGGAGGCCAGACATAAGGTTCAAGGAAGCCAGATTCCATGTTTAATAAGAGGGACAAGGACACTAAAGATCCTCTGTGGAGTACTGAGCCAGGCATGCCTGGAGCTTCAGAACTGTGTAAAAATACAGATAAGAAAACATGGACAAGTACTCACAGAACAGTGGACTAATGTGCAGATGGCGGAGGTACAAGGTGTTTGGCACACATCTGGGCAAGTAGGTAGCCACCTTCTGGGGGGCCGTATTAATCAGGGTTATCTGCCTAAGATAATAGGATTCGAAGTAAGAGAGGCTCAAAAAGTCTTTTCATCTCTCTTTGTAAAAACAGTGTTGAGTTAGACAACCCAGGGCTATAGCATGCCCCACCCAGCTGTTAAGTCCCCCTCTGAGGCAGCAGGATAAAAGAAGGTGTGGAGAGAGGTGACTGATCCCCTTTTCAAAAAGACAACCTTGCAGCTGAATCTACACTACCCTTCACATCTCTTGAATCAGGATGGAGCCATGAGGACACACCTAAGAATAAGAGACTCTGGGAATGAAGAGTAAAGCTAAGAGCATTGCTAGAAACTCAAATTAAATCAGTGTTTTGTTATTAAAAAGAAGTGGGGGATGGATGTTGGGGTTAACACAGGACTTAGGTTCATTTTCCAAAGGAGATAAAGTTTCCACTTCTATACTCTGATTTTACAGAAGAATCTTGAAGTCCAATACTGTAAGCCAAAGGAAGTATGTTTAAGAGATAATCAGGAGGGGAAGATTGAGGAGGAGGAGGGAGTAAGACTTTCAAGCTTCCCACTGACAACTAGACTTTAGAAATCAATTTCCTTATCTAGCCTCAAACCACAATCAGATTAATTTCACCCAAGTGTCTCTTCCTGAACACTAACCCTAACTATAATTATAACTGAAAACAAAACAGAACAAAAAAATCCTCTTCTTGGCACTCCCTGCTGGCCTAGCCGTTTATTTCACCACAGCACAGTTCATCATATACATCCCAAGGTCCCCAGTTCAAGACTCGGGGCCCAGGGTACCAACCAAGATGAACAACTAAATAAAATAAACAAAGTGCTTCTTCCACCCCTTGCTTCCTGCCTGCCTTCCTGCTTGCCTCCATTCCTGCCTGTACCTTTCCTTAAAAACAAAACAAAAGAGAAACCCTAATGATGACCTGAAATCGACTTGATCCCTATTCTAATCCAAACCCTAAACCTAACTTCAACCCAATCCTAATCCAAACCCAGAGTCTAACTCAAGCCCCAACCTTACCTTAATGCTAATCCTAAATCCCACCCACTTAAGCTTCAACATAAACCTCAACTCTAACCCCAGTTCTTGTCCTTTCTCTGACCCTAACCCTGATTTCAACCCTAACTGCCACCCCTGCTCTAATGCTAGCTCTAACCCTAACTCGAAAGGCAGTGACAACTTCAGTCTTGTATTAGTTGGGGTCCTTTCGAAAACTAGACCTAAGTGGACATGCTTATATAGAGGCAAGAGATGTATTTTAAAGAACTAACTTAGGTGGTAGTGGAAGCGGGCAAGTGCTAAATCTTCCAAGTGATCTGTCAGACTGGAGACCCCAAAAGAGATGATGGTACAGCTCAAGTCCAAATGCTGCCTGCTGCAGAATTCCCTCTTTCTCAGGAAAGGTCAATCTTTTGCTCTTTTCTGGCCTTCATTGGGTTGGACAAGACCCGCCCACATTATGGAGAGTAATCTGCTTTATCACAGTTATTGATTTCAATGTTAATCTCATTCAACCCCACCCTCACAGAAACATTTTTTAATTTATTTTTTTCTTAGTGTGATTATTATATACATTAAAACAATTTCCTGTGTATAGGTTCCCCATTTCTTAGATATATTTCAACAAACCATGCCCTCCACCAAATCACCAAGTGTTCTTCCCCACTGTCCAGTGGGCTCTGCCGCCATTTGCCATCCCCTGCTCCATTTCCTATTGGTGACCTCAGTTCTGTTGCCAGTGTTTCAGGATTGGTTATGTTTCATCTGTTCCTTTGTTTTGTCTATTCGCATTCCACCTATGAGTGAGGTCATCTGGTATCTAGCTTTCTTCTTTTGACTTGTTTCACTTGGCATAATCCCCTCTAGTTCCATCCATGTTCATTCAAATGACAGGGTTTCATCTCTTCTAAGGGCTGTGTAGTATTCCATTGTACATATGTACCACATTTTCCTAATCTATTCATCTGATGTTGGGCACTCAGGTAGTTTCCAGTTCTTAGATATTCTCACAGAAACATTTAGAATAATGTTTTGTCGCATATCTGGGCACTGTTCTCCAATCAAGTAAACAAGTAAAATGAACCATCATAAACTTCAGTCTAAATCCCAAACCTAATCCTAATCTTCTCCAAAGAAAATCCACTCTCTACCAGGTCAGTGTAACCTCTGCAGGTGGGCTGGTCTGACAGGATGCAAAGTCCCACTTGCTTGGTAGTGTGAATTTGACACAGGGTCTCATGTCACCAAGCTGCCTTGGCAGAATGGGGTTAACAGCATGAAGGGCAGTTTGGCAGCAGGAACACTATCTTCTCAGACCCAGGCCCACTAGATCTCATGAAGATTGCTGGTCTTTGTTCTAAATGGCAGTGAAAGCTCAGAATGCTATTCCAACCAATTTGGCCTTCACATATAATTTTAAAATGATTATCACAAATTGTACTGATTTCTATTTCACAGGCTTGGATTTAGTGGCTTTTGAAGTTGTCTCAAAAATGTATGTAAATTATCCACTCTGGTTCAAACTCCAGCAATGTTTAGAAGAGAACTATGGTGTTTTATTTATTTAACTTTTTTGAAGACTGTAATTTTTGTAGGAGGACTTTATAACCATTCTTCAAGCGCTGGCGCACTAGGCTAGGGTTCAATGGAAGGTTCATGTGAGTAATGAAAGAACATTCGTGAAATTCAAGGGAATAAGAAGCACTTTTCAGAGTGCAGAAGAAAAGCTATAGATGGTCCCAATTAAGTACAATTCAACAGATGTTTGCTGTATACATGTAAGAAAGTGGGAATGCTGCAGGAGAACAAGTAGGAGAATGATGATTACTGGGTGTAGGGATGGGGACCTGGTGAGGCAATGACCCCATCAACACAGAAATCACTTCCCACTCCCTCATCTCTCTGTGCCCATGCTATTGTATCAGAAAGGACTTCCTTGTGCACTCTAAAAAAGCATGAGGCCTCTTGCTTGAGTCTGGGTCCCATGGGACATGGGAGTTATATTCCACAGGGATTTGAAGAGAACTGATGAAGAGTTGGGAGAAGGGAAAGAAAACGAAGGTTATTGAGGCACCCAGGGACCAGCGGCACTTAGAAGCCATTCTGAATCACTGAAGAGGGAGGAGGAGGCGATGGTAGTGTGATCATCTGTTGATAGAGCTGTGTCCTGGAAGGATGCAGAATCAAGGATGGGGAGAATCAAGAACATTCAGATCTCCCTCTCTGCCCACCAACGTGGTGTTAAAGTGGCCCATATTGGCTCATGCGGGTCAACTGTGCGCAGCTCTTTCAATTCTATTATCAAGCTGGACTTTGAAATCTCTCAAGATGAAGTAGTCACTCCATGGAAATGAACAAATGCCACACGTCAGGATGTTTTTCCCCAGGGAACTTGCTAATAAATATCTACAAACACATCACTGCCCTTCTGCCCTCTCAACTCCGCTGTCTGATCCAACAGGAAGTCAGAGGGCATGGAAGCTCGGTAAGAGTCATATGGGTCAACCCGGGAGACACAGAACAGGACTCGGAGAAAGAAGAGGGAAAGTGTTTCATGGGAGGGAAAGGTGGTGAACTGACACACGTTCTGTCACTTCTTATCTCCTGACCTGTTTTAAGAGACACATCACCACCTGCCCTTTTGCAGTTAATTGCTTACTGCCTTTCTCCCTCACTGCAATGGAAGCTCCTTGAGAGAAGGGACTTTCTTTTCTTCTCTAACAAGTCTCTAGTTCTTGGGACAACATCTGACACCTAGCAGATGCTCAATAGCTTTAGTTGAACGAATATAAGGCATCCAATGAAAGGTGGTGGGCATGGTATGTTACTATGTATTTAATGAAGAGTGAACCTACACATCTAAAACTTATATTGTGTTATAGAAATGAATGTTACCTCAATTAAAAAAAGAGAAAAAATTATAAAAAGAAAGAATATAAGGTGGAATCTGAGTAGTTGAGAGAGGTTGAGAACGCTGGCTTAGGCAAAGGAGAGAGGCCATCTAATGTGGAGTATGAGGTGCCTGTGAAACACCCACAGAGAAATGTCTAGTAGAGGCATGGAAATACGAAAGTGGGAGACAAAGATACAAATTTGAGGGTTTGACGATGGAGTGATGGAGAGATGAGGGGGTGGGAAGTATTTGTGTGTTGATTGGGCCAATGCCTCTCCAGTTCCCCATCCCTACACCTGGTAGCCATCTTTCTCCTACTTGATTTCCTGCAGTGAAACAAGGAACTAGAAAAATCTCATTTTTGCTGTAAATCACAAAGCCCTGGGGTCCCCGCTTTCTAGATAATCCTCTGGAAGTGAAACAGATACCTTAGACCTGTCCAAGTAAGACTGTGGCTGGAGGGGTTTCTGTGAATCTGCTGAGATCTAGGAAGAAGTTAAATGTCAAAAGATAGCTTAAGGCGTTTAGGGTGTGACCTCCACTTTAGGATGTGACCTCCACTTTAGGGTGTGATCTCTACTTCTGTAGACTTCACCTGTTAAACCCTTTAAGTATATATCCTGATACACCTGGAAAACAAGCTAAACTATAAATACCTTGCATTATTTGGGTTTGGGGCTGTATGATTTGGGTCCATTTTTGCCCCTATGGCCTCCAGCTAAATAACGCTCCTCTTAAATTATCTCTAGTTCTGGTATGTCTCTCTGATGGCGTTGGCTACTTTGTAACAGCAGCATTCCCAGTTCCTTGCATGTATCCAATACACACAGTGTTGAATTGTAACAAATCAGGACCATCTTTTCTTCTGCATAATAAAAAGTGCTCTTTATTCCCTTGAATTTCATGAATGTTCCTTCATTACTCATTTGAACCTTCTGGAGATCATAGAAAGCTGTAAGAGGAGGGACAAATGCATAAACCTTGGAGAATTCCTACACTCAGGAAGGAGAAGAGAGACCATGGAAGCAGAGAGAAGAGTCCTGGGTAAAGAAACAGGAGACTGAGGATGATGTGTGAAATGTAAGGAAAGACCATTTTGGGGAGAGAGGAATTATGCCACTGGGAATTGGTATTTGGTCAACACTCAGCCCATGTCCATGTTTGTGTTGAGTGGGGTGGAAATGAAACTTGAGAAATAGCCACTAGACTGTACAATGAGAAAATTGCCTATGACCCACACAAGAATTGTTTCAGTAAAGGCATGGGTTCAGAAGCCAGATTCCAGTGACTTGAGGAGTGAATGGACTATTTTAAAAGTAAAATAGAATGCTTTAATATGGGTGAAACTTGAAGTGGAATAAATCAGTCACAAAAGACCACTATATATAGTATGGTTTCATTTATATGAAGTATCTAGAAAAGCCAGATCTATAAAAATAGAAAGTATATGAATGGTTACCTAGAGCTGAGAGGGTTGGAGGAAATGGGGGAATGACTGTTCATGGATGAAAGGCTTCTCATTGGGGTGATAAAAATGTCCTAGAGTTGATTCATTGATTGTACAATTCCGTGACTATACTAAAAACCATTTAATTAAACACTCTGAGTGAGTCAATTGTATTGCATATGAATATATCTCCATAGAGCTGCTGTTTAAAACTTACTGTGAAATATTTGTACTTCTGAACACATACCCTCTATTTCAACCGCTCGAAAGCATCATTGATTGTCAGAAGTATACTCATGCACTGCAGAGGAAGATAGCCTCCCAAAAAAACTGCAGCACAAGGCTATTTTTTTCCTTACTATATTTATTATAAAATGCACCTCAGTTTCAGAGATGTTAGACTTCTAAAATGCATGCCTTGGAGTAAATTAAATAAGGTGCATAACATGCATATGTGTTTGCAGAGGAGACAGGTGTGGCTGAATGTAGACAATGAGATAAACAGGGGTGATAGGATGAGTGCCATTATCGAGCATTGTGTGCCAATCTTCCTCTGTCCCATTCCTTTTGCTCCCCATGCAGTAGTATTGTTTTTTCTAATGTGGTCTAACATTATATGTTCCGTAATATTTACCATTACAACCATATTTGACTGCACAGTTCAATGGCATAAAGTGCATTCATATTGTTCTGCAACCATAACCAGCATCCATCTCCAGAGTTTCATCTTCCCAAACTGAAGCTAAATAAACTGAGTTAAATAATAACTCCTCATCCCTTCCTTCCCCACCCCTAATACTCACCATTCTACTTTCCATCTCTATGAATTGACTTCTCTATGTATCTCACATAAGTGGACATAGGCACTATTTATCCTTTTGGGACTGGATTCCGTCACTTAGCATAATGTCTTCCATGTTCATTCAAGATGTAACTTGTGTCAGAATTTCCTTCCTTTATAAAGCTGAATAATATTCCATTGTATGGATATACCACCTTTGTTTATCTGTTCACCTGTTGATGGACATTTAGTTTGCTTTCACCTTTTGGCTATTGTGAATAATGTTGTTATGGATGTGAAAATATCTGTTTGAGTCCCTGCTTTTTAAAATTTTTGTGTTATACCCAGAAAGTTGAATTTCTGGATTAAATGCAATTCTATGTTCAATATTTTGAGGAACTCCCATATTATTTTACATGGTGGCTGTGCCATTTCACATTCCCACTGGCAATGTGCAAGAGTCCAAATTTTCCACATCCATACCAATGCTTGTTATTCTCTCTTAAAAAAAAAACAAAAAAACATCCTAATGGGTATGTCTACCATCTTGATTTTGTGTGTAGATATAATTCTTTTGCTTCTTTTTATAGTTCTCTTAAATATATGTACTTCTAAATGGTAGTTTGAATCTATAAGTTTTAAAAGTTTATTTCAAGAGATCAAGTATTGAGCATCTGTTGGATGCAGACATGGTGCTGGGTGCTGGGGAAATGACAATGAACGAGATGGACGAGGTTCTGTCTGCCCCATGGGAATATGCTTTTCCCAGGGGAAATTAATTACAAATAGGATTCACACTCCAGAAATTTCTCATGGGACAGGATTACCAAGAATTTTAACCTAGCTCAAGGGGCCAGAGCAGGCTTCTAAGGAAACAAGAATTTTGATAACAATAAGGAAGAGGCTGGGTGGAGGGTATGCAGAAGCAAGTGAAGGTCTTTGCTTTAGTAAGAGAAAATCTGCCCTCAGGAAGAAGCAACGATATAGGGTAGACTGAGGATTCCAGACCCCCATGAGACCAAGTTCCAGAGGAGGCAAGGAGGTGGGATATAAGTCACTGAGTGTGTGGCCTCTTGTGACAGTGAGGACGTCTGATTTTCTGCAGGGCACCATGAGAGGTGGTCTCCCAGAGATCTGAGGTGGGAGCTTGCTCTCTGGGGTCTCAGGTGAGGGCCTGAGTCTCCCTTTGCAGGGTCTCTGGAGCACAGAAAAGGCAGACTGTGAATGAAGAAGCTCAGATCAGTGTGCAGAGGGGATGGAGGGGAAGGGGAAGTGAGCTGTGTCTCTCACCACCGCCAGAAGCACGACTGGGAGCCTCTCCACCCACTCTGCAATCTGCCAAGATGTGGTCCTGCTGCCTCATTCTATCGATAGGCCCAGGAGCACGTTCCGCCTCAGAGCAGACACACGCTGAGTCTATGAACTATATTCTGCAGACAGTGGGGGGACTTCTGAGTAGGAGGGGCTTGGGTCTACAGGTGTTCCTGCCCCTTTCCTTTGACCTCCCCTCCTCCCTAAACAATGAATGCCACGGGGACCCGGCAGTCAGGTGCTTTTCCGCAGAACCCGTGGGTGCAGCAGGAAGGGAAGGTCAGGCTTCATGCTCAGCTGGCAATGCAGCATCCTTGGGGGTGCGTCCAGAATCTGTGTGCATGGAGGGGTGTAGGACATAAAGGAGGCTTGGTAGATGGTCATGGGTAGGTTCCTAATTCCTGAAGGTCAAGGGATCTGGTCGCAGGCTCCAGGGCAGAGCATGCAGTCCTGAGGGTGTTTCTACACTCATGTGTCTATTTTGTTCTAATTGTGTTAGTTGTCAATATGGAAAAATTTGGAGATTTCAAATATCTTTCCAGAAACCCCGCTTCTTTTGACAAGTTGGAAGACCTGGCATCATTACATCTACCTTGTTTTCTGAAACAGAATCTTGGCTGCTCCCTTAAAACTTCTGGGGTTCTGACCAGATGCCAGGACACTCTACATGCAATTCATTTATCACAACCCCCAGGACCTGCTTCTATGAAGGGTCCTAGCCCAATCCCGCAGCCTTCATTTGCAAGCCCTGCTCCAGAGGAGAAAGGCCTGTAGGGAGGTGGCTGGGGCCCTAGTCTGTGCTCCAGGCTGCTGCCCGGGGCTGATGAAGGAGCTCATCTCCTTACCACAGCCCCAGTTTCCTTCCAGATCCATCTACTCTTCAGGCAGCACATGTCCTCTGCCTCCTCCCATTGCCATTATTGCTTCAATGCCACAGCTTTTTTGACGTAGCTTTCAGGAGGGCAGAAGAATTTCCTGATCAGGGACCCACCTGCCAAATACGACGGCAGGATGAGACTGGGGCATGGGAGCAGCTTTCTGGGCTCATGAGGTTTGTTTCTTCAGGGAGCTTTGGAGGTAAAGCCTTGATGAAACCTCAGGCTGGAATGTAGCCTTGATTTTAGCAAAGCATTTGATGCAGAATCCCAAGTCCTTGCAGCCAAGCAGACAACATGTGGGGCGGCTGATAGCAGGATTAGTGGGTTTTTGACTAATGGATAAACTTCACCCACACTGTTGTGATTATTGGATCGGTATCAATGTGGGTCATTGATGCTCACTAGAAAAAACAAAATATGTTTGCCACATGTTTAGAGGATGGGTTCCCAGGACATTGAGATTAAGAGCCTTAGCTCTGAAGACAAGTAGATGCCAGTTTGCAGGCCTGCCCTGCTGCTTATTAGTGATGTGACTGCAGCTGGAGGACTCAGCTCCCAGATGTTTGGTTTCCTCATCCATACAGCAGGGGTAACAGCAGTACTGCCGTCTCGGATTCCATGGTCTAATGTCCAGAGTGCTTGGCACACGTCTGGTTGTGATCAAGTTCATGTTAATGCACTGCCATGGGGAAACTGAGGCAGAAAGTTAAGTACAAAAGCCTAATCACCCTCTCCCTCCCAGTTAAAATAGGTATGAAATAGGTATGTGCCTACCTTGTTGCTGCAAACACTAGACTCTCTTGTCCACTCGGGACATAGGTAAAGCCAAAATAATCATCGGGTGAGAAGGAGAAAAGGAGAAGAGATTACAATTAAGAAAAAAAAATCAAAGTTAGTGGAGGAGAGAGATAGAAAAGGGGCAGGGAGAAAAGGAGAGTGACACAAAGGGTCTCCCTTGTCCTGCCCTTTCATGGGGGAGAGTCTTACAGTTTGACAAATGGGGACCTCCCGGCGGCTGGCAGTGTTCCAGAAGGGTCTGGTAGTAGGGTGGTGATCTTTCCTTGAGACAAAAATGGACATCAGGATGATGAAAACGGGATGAGGTTATGTGCTGGTGACTAAGAAGAGGGGAGGAGGCGGAGTAATCCGAGCAGGAGCACAGCAGCCAGGACAGCAACAAGTAAGTCCTGTGTGATGCCCATTGCCGATCACATAGTAATGACATGTGGATACAGGATATTTCATATAAATCACCAGGACCAGTGCAATGAATTTCTGCTCCTTAGGCAAAAACCAAATTTGGTGCCTCTGTAAGTTATACTCTAAATATCCTGGCTAAAACACATGCCGCTTTAATCATCCCAGTTCCAGAAATACCCAATAACCCTCAGTGCCAGAAATAATCCCCATAGTTCCAGAGATAAACCCCACAGTACTTACCTGTGTCTTGACCACCCTGTAGTGCTCTGCTACCTTTGAAGAAACAGTTGCTTGCAGGGGTTGGGTGAATCCTCTTTCTATGGCTCCTGCTTCCTCACAGGGGTGGGAACAGCAGTAGAGTCCTTGGCACACTGCAGTCAGCACCAGCAAGGGTTGGCTTTAATGCAGAGCAAAAGGGGCAGCTACTTTTGGGCCCCCTCAAAAGGGACTGGGGCAAGTCAACTGCCCCTTTTACTCCACATTAAAGAAGGTCTTGATTTATTAAAATGAAGCAAAATTGACATTTATATTAAAGGGATGGCCAGGAAATATGAAAAATGATACTGTCCCATTTAAAATGGTGAGTATGGTCCGTGTAGCTATTTAGGATCTAAAATGGCAACAAAAAAGAAGCACAGATGCCAGGTGCCCTCAGACTCACTGGTAAGTAGGAATTTAGCACCAAATAAATTTAATACCAAACCTCCCACTGGATGGCGGCCTCTGTGGCGACTTCTGCTCTCGGCAGAGGAGCTGAGTGAGGGCAGGAAGCCCACTTCTCTCCTAAGTGCCGAGGGGAGCTGTGTTCATGTTTGACCTCACAGATTAAGAGGGGCAAGTGGAATATTTTGCCTACAAAGGGGAGTGTTTCTTTTTCTCTGAAGGCCCAATTTCTAAGTGACTGGCATGTAGCAGATGCTCAATAAATGTTTAGAAATGAAAAGAATGACACCTGAGTGGAAATGGGGGCTGACCATTCAAAACAGACTTGGAAATCTATTTTCATGATGGTGAGGACAGCAGGGGTCCCCTTGTAGCCAGGCTCACCCCTTGAAGAGATCACACTGCCCCTTCGAATAGTCATTGACATAATATGTATACTTTTTAAAAAGTCAACTGATATTATAAGATTTATAGTGAAAACAGTATTTCCTTGTCCTTTTATGTCCCATTCCCCAGAGGCAATGCTATTAGTCAAACAAGCTCCCATTGGAGATATTTACTGCAGCATTGTTTGCAACAGAAAAAGGTTAACGATAGCCTAAGTGTTCATCAAATGGTATGTAGTAACATAAAAAGAAGAAATATTTTCTTTATGTACTGATATAAAATGATCTCAGATATATTAATGCAAAAAGAGGCAGATGAGTTCTTATGTCACGCTACTCACTGTGCAGAAAAGGGGGAAAATGATATATGTGTGTTGCCATTTTTATAGATTGCCACATTTGAGCAGACAGCTGAAGGAGTGAAGAATGACAGGAGTGTATGTATGCATATATTATATACATAGAGTCATTTGTGAAGTTAGGAGGAAAACAATTATATTTACTGCTTCACAGGAAGAGAACTGGTTGACTAAGAAGTGGGGATTACTCACTGGCCAAAAACAATTTTTTTGTGAACTGTTTATGGTGGATGGCATTTAAGTCTGTTCCAGTGACCCTGATTTCCTGGTGTTCCCACCTGAGCGAGGGCAGGACACTCATCTGGCGAAGGGAATGGGATGTCGCTGCCAGCATTACGCTGCTAGAGCGCTTCTCTTAGCACACTGGAGCAAGAGGCTTTCCTTGGGGGCTTGATAAAGTCAGCGACCAGTTTGAAAAGCCCAAGTGGTAAGAAACTGTGGGTGACTTTAGGTGACCTACAGACTTTAGGGCAGCCTTCAGCTGACAACCAGCAGGACGCTGGGGCTCGCATTCATACGACCACAAGGAAATGCTTTCTACTGACAACCTGAATGAGTCTGGGAGAGGATTCCTCCAAGTCGAAACTTCCAGTGAGCATACGGCCTAGCTGCTGCCTTCACTTCAGCCTGCTGAGCCTGCAGAGAGCCCCTGCCCAGACTTCTGACCCGGGGAAACTGTGACATAACAAGTACGTGCAGCTTTCGGCTGTGAAGCCTGTGATTTGTTGTGCAGTTATTGAAAATAAATAGGCTCTTTGAACTGCTTCTTCTGGTATTTACCTCGATGTTTCTAGTAATGTGCTTGTGTTGCTTTTCTTGATCTACCGGTTAGACATGACTTACTGATACCCTGCTGTGCAGTCCAGGATTTGCTCTCTACCCATCTCCTTCCCTCCTCTGGCCCTCCCGGGATAATGGCTTTAATATTCCTACTCAGCAGTCAGTATTTAATTATTATAACTCTATGATCTTGTTTATGGCAGAGCAAGCAGTATGCAGTGATTATATCTCCTTTCTCCCTTTGTGTATCCTGGGATTAATAATTGTCTCATTAAAAAATTTACTTAGTTTTCTAAGGAACTTGCCTTAATTTTTCCCTAGTTTCTCCTTTAGCTCTAGCAAATGTCTAACAACATCATTTCTGAATAGCAAGGCCTGTCGTTGATCCTCTTTCTCTGGTATTTGCCCCCTGGAGCAGGTGCCTCTCCTACTCCTAACTGTACGACTTGCTCTCTCGGCCTCTGCACTGCCGTTACCCGGGGACTGGCAGTCACCATTCTGCTCGTTCCTCCTTCTGCCCTTTCGCCCATCCCATGTCTTTTTTTCTTGGTTTATAGTCTAGTTCTGGTGGATACATCCTCCAGCAGATTTTTTTTTTCTTTTCTTCTGTTTTTTAATTAATATTATGGAAGGAAAGTTGCCTCATAACATTATATAGGTTTAAGGTATGCATCATTGCAAATCAATGTCTGTATATAATACAGTAAGTTTACCAAAACCAGTCCAATTTTTCCTTCCAGCAGTTGCTTAAGACAGGGTATATGAATGGCAAATTTGTCTGAGTCCATCTGATCTGAAAAATGTCTTTTCTATACTTAAACTTATTGATAGTGACTGAATATAGAAACTTCAGTTGAAAATAACCACCCACCCCACACCCCAGCACCCTTAAACATTGAAGGCGTCCTTTCCCTGTCTCCTGGCTTCTTGCGTTGCTACTGAGAAGTCGGTGCCATCTGACTCCTGGCTTTCTTAGTGTGCTCTGTTTCTAGAAGCTTTTAGATCTTCTCTTTGTCTGTGGTGTCCTGAAATTTTAAATTGGGGTAGACCTTTTTTCATTTGTAACGATGGCCTCTCAACTGTCGAGTTCAATGTCGAGAACCATGTTCTTCTGTTTCAGGAATATATCTGAATACATACATGTTTTCAACCATTTCCCCCCACATCCCCTGCCCCACGTATTTTCTTTGCTGTCTCTTTGAATTCTTTAATTTTGTTATTTCATCTGTGCTGTATTTCCTCATTGTCTTTTTAAAAATTTAGTTTATTGTAGCAATTACTCTACACATTAAAATAATTTTCTATGTATAGGTTCCCCATTTCTTAGATATATTTCAGCATATCCTGCCCTCCACTAAATCACCAAGTGTTCTTCCCTATTGTCCAGTGGGCTCCGCCACCATTTGCCCCCACCTGCCCCATTCCTTTTTGGTAACCTCAGTTCTGTTGCAAATGTTTCAGGGTTGGTTATGTTTCAACTATTCCTTTGTTTTGGCTGTTCACATTCCACCTATGAGTGAGGTCATCTGGTATCTATCTTTCTTCTTTTGACTTGTTTCGCTTAGCATAATCCCCTCTAGTTCCATCCACGTTGATTCTAATGACAGGGTTTTATCTCTTCTAAGGACTGTGCAGTATTCTGTTGTGTATATGGACCACATCTTTTTCATCTATTCATCTGAGGTTGGGCACTTAGGTAATTTCCAGTTCTTAGCTACTGTGAATAGGGCTGCAATAAACATGGGGATACGTACATCTCTGCGGATGGTGCTTTTATATCTTTTGGGTAGATGCTCAGAAGTGGAATGACAGGATTATATGGAATTTCCGTCTTCAGTTTTTTGAGAAATCTCCAAACTGTTCTCCATAGGAGTTGTACCAATTTGCACTCCCACCAAAAGTGCAAAAGTATTCCTTTTTCTCCATATCTTCACCAATATTTGTTGTTTCCAGACTTTTAGATAATAACCAGTCTTTCAGGTGTAAGGTGATATCTCATTGTTGTTTTAATTTGCATTTCCCTGATTAGGAACATAATTTCATGTGCCTGTTGGCCATCTGTATATCCTCTTCAGAAAAGTGGCTCTCCAGTTCCTCCTCCCATTTTTTGATTGGATTGCCTGCTCTTCTGTTGTTGAGTTTTATGAGTTCTTTGTATATTTTAGATATTGAGCCTTTGTCAGAAATATCAAATGCAAATATCTTCCCCCAGTTAGTAGGTTTCCTTTTGGTTTTGGTGATGTTTTCTTTTGTTATGAAGAAGCTCCTTAATTTGATGTAGTCCCAGTTGTTTATTTTTCTTTTAGTTTCCCTTGATGGTGGTGTTGAGTTCCCAAAGGCCTCTCTATGACTGATGTAATAGAAAGTCTTTCCTATGTTGTCTTCTAATTGCTTAATGATTTCTGGTCTTATGTCCAAGCCTCTAATCCATTTTGAATTAATTTTTGTGAATGGTGTTAGAGAATGATCTGGTTTCATTCTTTTGCATGCAGCTGTCCAGTTTTCCCAGCGCCGTTTGTTGAAGAGAATTTCCTTTTTCCATTGAATATTTTTGGCTCCTTTGTAGTAGATTAACTGACTGTATGTGAGTGGGTCAATTTCTGGCGATTTAGTTTTATTCCACTGATCTGTGCCTCTGTTATTATTCCAGTACCATACCGTTTTGATCACTATAGCTCTGTAATACAGTTTGAAGTCTGGAAGTGTTTTCATTGTACAGATCTTTTACTTCCTTTGTTAGGTATATGCCCAGGTATTTCATTCATTTAACTTCTATTTTAAATGATGTGATTTTTGTTTTCTTCTATTGTGTTGTTTGCATATAAAAATACAACAGATTTTTGTGCATTGATTTTGTAACCTGCCACTTTACTATATTCATTAATGAGTTCTAGAAGTTTTTGATAGAAGTTTTTTGATAGAGTTTTTGGGTTTTTCAACATATATAATCATGTCATCTGCAAATAACGAGAGTTCTACTCCCTCCTTTCCAGTTTGGATTCCTTTTATTTCCTTTCTTGCCTAATTGCTCTGGCTAGACGTCCAGTACAATATTAAATAGCAGTGGTGAGAGTGCACAAGCTTGCCTTGTTCCTGACCTAAGAGAAAATGCTTTCAATTTTTTGCCATTGACTATGATGTTGGTTGTGGGTTTTCCATATATGACGTTTATTATGTTGAGGTATGAACCTTCTATTCCCATTTTATGGAGGGTTTTTTTAAAACCATAAATGGGTATTGGATCTTGTCAAAAGCTTTCTCTGCATTTATTCATATGATCATGTGGTTTTTCTCTTTGCTCTTGTTGATATGGTGTATGACAATAGATTTACATATGTTGAACCATCCTTGCATCTCTGGGCCCCATTGTCTTTTAATTCTCTTTTCCTTTATTACATTTTTACTTCAACTGTTACATTTGTTTAATGTCTAAGTGTTCTTTGCTGCTCTTCTGCTTATTTCTTTTCCATAAAGGGTAAAGTCACTCTTGCTTTTTTGGAGAATTTTCACTAGAATTCATCTCAGAATTGTCTTCTGGGCCTCCCACTGTCTCTGAGATTCTTTGCCAGCCACCTCAGCTCTGCCTGTTCAGATCACTTTCATGTTGGAGTCCTTCCTCAAAGATGCTGATCCTTGACTGTCTGCCCATGTTTGTGAGAGGCTCTATACAGCCGATTGGAAGCTCTCAGTGTTTGGGTGGAGTGTCACTACTGGCTGTGGGACTTCTTACACTGGTAATTGCCAAATGTCATTATTTGGAAGTCTTTTTCTCTGGATTAGTTCAGCTACTCAAGAGGAAAATCCTTGAATCACTTGCCTGGGAGCAGAGAATTGGAAGCTGCTTAGTGATGTGGGACCAAGAAGGGAATCTAGGAGTCTTAACTCCCACTCAAACTTCCTCTTCTCAGTCCCATACTTGACCACAAATTTCTCTGCTTTCTGTCTTCAAGTTCTGAGTGTCTCAGGCTCCCTGAAGGGCAAATGGGTCTGCTCCTAATCTGGAACCTTTTTTTGAAGGCACTTAGCTTATTTCCTCCTCTCAATTTTTCAACTCCATCTGTGTTCCATCTTTTAAACTTTGTTCCAATCTCTTATCTATAATTGACTCCTCTCATATTCACCTAGTGTTTGTGTATATGAACCAAAGTGACTCCATCTTGGATGGTGCCATCTTAGACCTATGATCACTGATTGCTCTCTTCCAACTATTTAATCAAAATCAGTTCCTGGAAACTTTGATCCACTCAGGCCTATACTCTTGAGATACCTTTAGGAGAACAAAGATGCCTGGGACATATGTCTAGGATAGTGGCATCGGTGCTCTTACATTACTCTTTTATTTAGTTAACTATAAGATAAATACATAGCAGAGGAGGGTATAAAAAGACCTCTGTGGTGCACTCTGGTGGCTTAGCAGTTAAGTCCTCAGCCTCTGGTGAGTGTCGTCCAATAATTTCCAAGGACCTGGGATGAACAACTAAATAAAATAAATAAATGCTTCTTTCTCTTTCTTCCTGTCTGCTGGCTCAACTTTATTCCTACCTGCACCTTTCCTTAAAGAAATAAAATAAAAAAAACGCCTTTATTTTTGAAAGTGTTTCTTCTGAAGCCCTCTCCACCAGCTCTGGTATGGAGGACCCCTGTATGCAAGTTACCCTCGCAAATTACTACTACATCTCATGGGCTGCCTGTCTCACCTTTGAACACAAATTACCTTCTCTGTTTAAGGAAATTTACTCATTTTCCACAGTCAGGCATTGGGTTTATGCTAAAAAAAAAAAAGCATTTGCTCTCATTTTCATGGGATTTTGGAGAGAGATAGGACAAGCACCTGTAGTCACCTTTGATAGAAAGACATTTCTTATTCTTCATGCCGGGGGTCCCAGCTTCTTCCCCCATGCTGACGGCTCTGCACAGCGCCACCACTCCGGTATGAGAGCTGCTGCTAGTGCCCGAGGCCACCCTGGACTCAGGTTGTGTCCCTGGAGTCCCAAGTCAGGAAGTTAGAGCCTGTAAGAAATAAAATGACACCTCTGTTTCCACCCTGGGGACATTGGAAACAATCCATGTGTAAGGGGACACAAATTGCTCAAACCTGTGTTGTTCAAGGGTCACCTTCAAGGTGGTGAGGGCCACTTCTAGGAAGCCTTTTGACCCTGGGTGATGAAGAGGTTGCTCTCTTGTCTCTGTCTGGACCTGGTCTGGCCATGCAGAGTCAGGCAACAGAGGCTGGCTCCAGAGCAGGTGAGGTCAAAGTTGTTGGCAGCAGGTGATAGCAGAGGCTGAGGAGTCAGGGGGCTGCTGCCCCCAAAGCCTGTCTGTCAGAGGGAGACAGAGTTTCCAGACAGAGGCACTTGGCACTTAGGGTTGGGCACATATGGCAGCAGGAGGGGCTGACAGACAGTTGAACTCAGGACCGTCCCGTCTCTTAAAACAGGCGTTAGCTTGAGGGCTGGGGTCTGAGTTTGGAGGAGGTAGGAAGTCTGTTCCCAGGGACTGGCTCAAGGTGGGGATACTGATGCAGATTGTGGTAAAAATCCAGGGCTCTTTATTGGGACTGAGACTCAGGAGGGAGAGGGACAGGGGGACAAAGCAACAACACAGTCATAACCAGCCTCCAGTGACAGCCTTGGGATTGTGATGGGATTGAGTCCCAAGCAGGGGTCAGAGTATGACACAGGCGACATTAGGTGAACACCAGGACAGAAGAGTCTTATCCACCAGCAGGACTTGAACACAAGTAAATTTGTTTGTCATGGAGGACATTTCCCCAGTTGGGAGCTGACTTGGACATCTCACTAGCTCCATGGCAGAGTGAGCAGAAGGGAAAAGCATTGTTCTCTGCTGGGAGCCAGATGCTTGCTAGCAACTCTGCTAGCAAAGCTGATGGTCTTGGTGAGCTGGATCAGGGGAGAGGCTGAGATCCTGCGGAGCAGGCGCTTTATAGGCTCTGTCTCATTTGATCTTCCCCTCAGCCTTCTGAGAGGGTCTTATCACCCAGATGAGGAACCAAGGCTCAGAGAAGTTGAGGTCAGGAGTCATACAGCGTCTACATGGTGGATCCGAGATTTAACCCTATAGGCTACATGGAGCCAAACGCAACCTGCCTGTTTCACCTTGCTGCCTTCCCACAAGTGACGCATCCTTGGAGGGATGAGTGGACTCGCAGGCCTTGACTGTAGGACCTCCTGTGGAGACACGAAGATGCTTTTGAAGCTGAGCAGGACCTGGAACCAGCAGAGGATCTGTTTTTCTAATAATGCAGCATACCTCGAATCCTGGTGGGCCTGCGGCAGCTAAGAAGAAGGCCTCCTCAGCCCACAGCCCTAGGGGTGGGGGCAGTGCTCTTTGGAGTCAGATACAGGATTTAATTTGCAAGGATTTAATTGTCCTGAGCTCTCCTAAGTCTGCCAAGTTAATTGGGCCTGGGACATCTGTGAGCTGTGATGAAGCGCCTACATTATCCAGGAAGGGCTGGTCCTGCCAGCCCTATTAATATGTGTCTAGAATCCTGAACCCAAATCTACCTCCAGCTGCTGCCTGAAACCACCACTGAGTGGTCAGACTTCAGACACCGAGGGAGATTCAGATAGAGGGAAAAGATATGGAGATAGAAAGACTGCACTCCAGACGTAGAAAATGAGATACCTATGAATGGATGCCAATGCAGGTATACATAAGACATGGTGGATGTTGACGTATAACACAGGTTTGTATAGCATGGGTCCACTTCCACACGAGTTTTTTTCAACCTCTCTTGTTCCTTCTCCTCCTCGACCTACTTAGCGTGAAGATGATGAAGACCTTTATGACAAATCACTGCGGGTGTTCTTATAACATTTTCTTTTCTCTAGATAACTTTATGCTAAAAACACAGTATATAAAATGTAACACAATGCATATGTAATCTACTGTTTATGTTCTCGGTCAACAACAGGTTATTAGTAGTTAAGTTTGGGGAGTCAAAATTTATGTGTGAATTTTTGACTACAGAGGCATTCAGTGTCCCTAGCCTCCACATTATCTAAAGTCAAGTGCAGTTGCAGATTTGGATATAGAATAGATGCAGATCTATGCATCGAGATATAGGACCCAAGCAAAGGCACACCTTGTAAAAAGCTGCCACTTACTGAATTTGTTTAACGTCACAGTAACCCTGTGAGGTAGAATCGTGATCCTCACTTTACAGATGAGGAACTAGGGCTCCAGGGGCTTGCCCAGAATGCACGTGATGATGGAGATCAGAAGTGCACTTGCAGGAAAGCCCAGGCAGTGTGCCCCAACTCTTGCTCCCAGCCTCCGTCAGCCTTGTGCAGCCTTCTAAGGTAGCGGGGAGGCAGCTCCAACCCCCACCATGTCACACAGCCATTGTTTTGGGGAGAAATGAGGTCCCAGAGTAGAAATGGCAATGTGACCATGGGGAAAAGAGTTCCTGAAGAGTGTGTCCCAGACCAGTTCTGCTTGAACCTGGAGGGGAGACCACAACCTGTCCCTTACTATCTGCTTCTCTTCTTCCTTAGTAATTCTCAACTGGCACAGGAATGCTCAGAATAATGGCATTTCCCAACCCCTAGATGTGATGTGACTATGTCCTGTCTGTTGGGGTATAAGCTGCAGTAGTTTGTGCAGCTAGGAAGTGTTCTTAAAGGAAGCTGCCTTTCTCTACTGCTCCCCCTAGCTGCCTGGCCTATGGACATGATGGCTGGTGGTCAGGCAGCCGTATTGTGAGGAAAGCAGAGCAATAAGAGAGAAAGCGCCTCTGGTCACAGAGCAGTGGCCATGCTGCTCCTGCTGCTTGTGTTTGCACAAGAGGCAAATACCCTTCTACCTTACTAAGCCCTTGGATTTTCTGTCACAGAGAGAAATGAATCCTAACAGATCCAAACCTTAAATTTCTCCCACTAAATCTGTCCTTCATTTAAAAGTCTGTGTTGTCTCCTAAATTTTCGCCTGCATTTGCCTACATTTTCCACCTTGAAGGCGAAGTGAATGTGCATTCATCGGGGCTGAGGGTAAGCAGGAACCAGAAAAATAGGTTCGTTTTAACTGGGGGAAAGCCAGTGTGTGCTGGGAGCCAGAAGAAAGTGTTGCACAAACCCCATCTGCCATCCCTGATCCCAGGAGAGTTACAGTTGCCTCTGCTTGGGACCAACGCAGCCCCCGCTCTGAAAACTGCCCTGTTCCTAGGCAGGAACTGCAGAGAAGACAGCTGGCTCAACACACGGCTCCATCCTCCTTGCTAGTGGCCTCTTCCTGAGGGCTGTTGTGTGGCATGTGCTCCATGATCATCTGTTGAATAAATGAATGAATGCATGATGAGACCAAGACCCTGACACTCATTCTTTGATCCATGACTTTGATCCATCCCTTTGAAACAGATCTTGGTCCCCAAATCTTTATTACTCCTTTACCCCATCTGGTTATCTTCATCAATCACTGCTTCTTCCCTACTTTCCCATGTAGACTGCCCTGCCTTCTTGTCTTTGCTCACTGTTGACCTTAGGCTGAAAGGAGTTAAGCAGATGTCAGCTAAAATTTTGTGACTCCACATCAGGTCATGGCTGGTGACCATTGATCGGGGTCTGCTTTGGGGGTACAGTTCTCACAAGTGGTCTTTGCCTTGTTTCTGAGACCCAGGTTCTTCTCCAGGGAAGCCACATGTGGAGAACTGGACTTCCATCTTGTTCCAGGAGGCTGAGGCCTGTCTTGGTGCCTGGCCGAGGCTGGAGATCCCCTGGGATTTGGTCCTTCCTCATACCCTGTCAGATGCCACCCCCCTGGGACAGAGTCTTGTGGCTCTCTGGAGGCCCTCCCTACCCTGGCTTCTATCACTTCACTTTCTGTCTATCACCCTATCACCTTGACGACCTTTCTGGACTTTGTCCTTGCTTAGGACCTACCTAACGCTGACTATTAAGACATGACTCAAATTCACTTTTTCTTTTCCTTCTCTTTTTAAATTACTTTGACAGAAGGAGCATTGTATATAAACATTATATAGATTTATAGCGTGCATCACTCTAAATCAACATCTGTATATAATACATTAGGTTGACCACCACCAGTCCAATTCTTCCTTCATCATATTATATACTGTTGGTGGAAGTATAAGTTAGTGTAACCATTATGGACAGCAGTATGGAGAAACCTCAAAAAATTGAGAACAGAAATTTCATATGATTCGGTTTTCACACTTCTGGGAAATGCAACAACACTAATTGAAAGAGATATGTGTACCCTTATGTTCATTTCAGTTATTTACAATAGCCAAGATCTAGAAACACCATAAGTGCCCATCTACACGTGAGTGGATAAAGAAGATGTGGTATATTTACGCAGTGGAATACTACTCAGCTGTTAAAAAGATGAATCCCTCCATTTGCAACATGGATGGACCTTGAGGGAATTATGTTTAGTGAGATAAGTCAGAGAAGAAAGACAGACATTGCATGATTTTGCTCAATGTGGTATATTGAGACATGAAGCAAACAAATGAACTAATTAAAGAAAAATAGACTTTAAAAAAAAAAATAAGTCTATAAAATCAAGTTAGTGGTTATAAGAAGGGAACCAAAAAAAGGGTGGGCAAATTAGATAAAGCTCTAGTGCTTCACATTCTAAAGAGCCATTTCTCCATACCCAACACTGATAGACACTTTAAGGAGATAAGAGAGAATAAAACAAGATGCTCCTGGACCCTGGGAGTACAGGAAATATGGTAGAAAGCTATTAACATGGCATGATGATGGCAGTCAGAGCCCTGAGCATCCCAGGGGTGAAGATTGTGTTCTAGGGAATCTGAGCAGGTCTGAGGGGTCGGGGAAGACTTCCCTGTGGAAGGAAGATGAGGGAGCAGTCAGGTGTAAAAGCAGGGTGTGTTAGCAGGAGAAATGGCTGTGCAAAGGTTCTGAGGCAGGAACCTCTGAGATCTGAACTGAGTGAAAGAGAAATGAGCCGCGTACACAGAGAGGCTGGAACACAGGCAGAGTCCTTCTTAACCAGTGACTGTTCACTGTCCCCCAGTAGACCTGTGCTCTGCTACTCCCCGTGTTTCATGCCAGCAGGTGTCGTCCAGGTCTTGCCACCTTCAGCTGACTCAATTACAGGGACCATGTCCAACTGGGTCCCAAGACCTCACACTTATCTCCCCATCCTCCAAGGCCCTTTCAGTTGCCACACAAGTCCTGGCAACTCTCAAGCTTACAGGAGCCCAGATAATAAACTTATAATCCTCGCAGTAGAGTTTGCTGTTCTTAGAACCTTAGGGCAAGACAAAAATGAAAGTCAAAGAACCACAACCTTCTGCGATGGTTTGACGGTGGCATAGGGTTCCTGGCTTTGATCTTCCTGGAGTACCTATCCACAGCTTCCCCTACCTGTCGGGGGGAGTCACCTCTGAAGCTCCCTCCTGGGCACAAACTGGGGGGAGGAAGTTTCAAAGAGAAAGTATGAGAGGGATGTCACCATCAGCCTGCTGGGCGCTTCAGCACATCCTGCAATTCTAGAACCAGATCGACTCCGATATTTCCTTTGATTAAACTTCTGTTTTCTCTCAGCCCACTGGATCCATCTTTGCTTTATTTAATTCCAAATGTAATAAAAAATCCACTGAACGCAATATGAGGCTGTGAAGCAAACAGCAACCCCAGGAGGGTGGAATGGAGCAGAGTGGAATCTGCAGGGCTTTGTCACTCTTCTGTGCACTGGTCCATCGTTTCTGATGGCATCTGGACTCAGATCCGGGGCCAGGAGATGCTCTCAGGAGAAACTAGCGGTCTTGGGGGGTGAGGGGGCAGGAGGTACCTGTTCTGTCCTTGCTGATAGCTCTTGTCCTTTGTCTCAATCACAGTCACCCTCCTTACAGCTTTCTGGGCTTCTGGTCACGAGCCTCTACACCCTCCCCACCCCCACCCCCCGAGTCTGACAGCCTGCAGGCTGAATCCAGCATCATAGGAAACAGGCTTCAAGCAGCCTGACGAGAAGCACATCACTGAACTGGAATCGCATGCTCTGACCCACCTCCTAAGCCTCTGATCTGTTCTTACTCTTCCAGCTTCTGTCTCTGAAGTCTTTCTTCCTCTCTGGTTTGACTGTACCGCACACCCATAGTCAGAGCTTTGACTTCTCCAGCTTTGACTTCCTGAGCATTTGGACCTTTCTTGGCTACTGTAGACCTCTCCTTTTTCCCTTCTTCCAGCCAGTCTCCTTCACCAGGGTCCCACAGTTCGTTTGGGCCAACTTAATGCTGCCTGACCTGATTTTGGGGTTGTCTATCCAACCCCCTGCCTTGGGGGCCATGCCCTTTGTGCTGACACAGTCTGAGCCCCGCCATGCAGCTCCTCTCTGGGGATTGAGGGTAAGGATGTTGCTTCAAACCAGGGGCCCAGAAGCTGCTGCAGATGCCCTTTCAGACCAGACGTTCCCATGAGAGGGTGGGGCCCAAAGGAGAATTTCTCAATAATGATAAAAGGTGTGAGGAAAATGGACCCGCACAGACAAACACCTGAGACCACATACCTAGTAGGTGGAGGGGCAGGCATTTACCCTTGAGTTAAGAGAATAGGGCAAGCTCCGGGGTTCTGGGGGGAGCTCAGGGGGGTGACATTGGGGAAACAGCTATTTGCCCATTTGCATGAACATAGCTCAACATTTTGCCAGCAGGTGCAGCTGCAGCAGAGCACTCCATCTGGTTAGCAGGCCTGGTTGGTTCTAGGAATGACCGTTAGGTAAATAAGCAGGCCTCAGCTATAGAACTCTTCGGGGAGGCAGCTGCTCTGCCCAAGGACTGGATTGTATCCACACCTCTCAGGGGCTGATCAGTTTGCTGATTTGAGGGTCCTTGACATGGCTTTTGAAAGGAGGGAGGGGAAGGAAGGGAAGAAATACTTAGGACAAGAACTTGGGCAAGAACTTGGGCTCTGCACTCAGACTGCCTTGGGTTTGGAAATTGACTATGTTGCCAGCTGTGTGACCTTGCGAAAGTGGCTTACCCCCTCTGAGCCTTCGTCTCCTCGCCTCAAACATGGGGCCCATAACATTTCTCTCACAGGGCTGAGCGTGTGAAGTCTATAAAGCACTTGGCATAGAGTAAGTGCTTAATTAATGATAACTAATGCTAGTGTAATTAATTTGACTCTGATAGGCTGAGTGCTTTTGACAGTCAGCAGACTGTGCCCCAGCAACCCCTGGGAGCTTACACTGCGCTCAGCACTGGGGTTTCAGAAATTAGCATCTCAGACTATAGACTAAATGTTACTTGGAGTTTTAAAAAATGGACAAAGTACTTGCAGACTACTATTCACTCCACACATCATATACCAACCTCTCACCTATCTTGCAGAGAGACACCCCTAATTCTAATGTTTCATTGTCCTATCTTCCCACAGAGAGACCAAGAAAGAGCAGGGCCCATGTCCGTCATGACCGGTGTCCACACAAAGGCAAGGGGTTATCAGAACAGAAAGGGGCCTGTGACCCTCCTCAGTGGTGCTCAGACTTTGGGGAGGAACTCAAGCTCCCTGAGTCAGAGACCGACAAGCCAGGACAGATCTCCTGTGATCAGGGCAGGGAGAGGACCAGCCTGGGGAAGGAGGAGGAGAGGGAAAGCTCTCTCTGTGCTGAGGAAAACTGCTTGTGGTTTCTTGCTCAAGGAGAATCAGACAAGCACTGTTCTCCAAAGAGGCCTGTTTGAAATGGGTGCTTACATGAGAGTAGATATGTTTTATGTAACAGTTTTTCAAATGTGTGACCTCAAAAGCCGAATTGTCTTTCTCCTTACCTCTTTAGTGCTCAGAGATCATGACTGACATCTAGTCTCCCCTGCTAAAACTGAGTGTAAAGTCTGCCACACCTGGAAGAACAGACACCTTGTTCCTTTTTCTTGATGGCAGCACTGTTTGTGATTGTACACCTGATGTTGACATAATAGGAGCGAAGAGAAGAGTTCCTGCACCTTTGAAGTGCAGACTATTGCTCAGTTATCTAATATCGATCATTTGCACAACCATCTTTATATCTATGGTCTGCAGCTGCTATCACAAGTCAACCACATCTGCAGACCTACCTGTGACCTGGGTGCTCACCGTGCCCATGTGGGCAGCACCTGCGGGAAGGTGGATGGCAGTCTGTGTGTCTTTTACATCAAGAATGTAAAGAGATGAGGCTGCGTTTCTTACTTGTCATGCACGAAAGCTTAATTGGACCAGAAATACTCTCTGGTTCCTGCTTCTGGAAGACAGATCTGGCTGTCACTAAGCATCTGTGATACCCGGAAGGGACAGGTGGAGTTCTGTGGGCTGGAGTGTTTGAGAAGGAGCAGACTTTTTCCTCTGTGCCAATTATGTGCATTCGTGTGATTTTCTGGTTGGAGCCACCATGTCTGAACTTTGATTCTCGGGCTGACATTCTAAGCATGCTTATGTCCCCAGGACTGTGAACAGCAGGGCCTCAGGGAAGCATGGCGATTGAACCCCTGGCATCTGGGCATTGCAGACACCAGAAGGGGACTCCAAGCCAGGAGTTGCTCAAGGAAGACTTCTGCAGGCAGGGAGGGAACTTGAAGAGGTGATGATCTTGATTGCTGGAGGAAGAAGAGGGAACAGGCAGGGGCATTGTGGGCACTAAGGCAGGAGGCAGCCCCCTGGTGAATCCTCTTGTTCAATAATCTACTTGTTTGCCAAGTACTTCCCGTGGGCAGCAGCCATCAGGGCAGATGCCATTCCTTCTTCTAGGGAGTGGGAGGCCGCAAGCAGACACGGACTGGATTGTCTCTGGAAGTGAAGTGTGCTTGGAAGGAAAATGAAACACAGCAAAGGGAGATGGGCTGGAGTGTTGGTTTGCATGGGTGGTCAGGGCAGAGTGCAGCAGGAAGAGTGACAGGAGTGAGGTAGGGTGGCTGGGATGTAGGCTGGAGAGTTTTGATAGGCCCTGATGACTTGGGGTCCTTTTTAATGTTGTCCACAGGGAAAGGGAGGACAGCTACTAGATGCTTGGGATAAGTCCTCTGCCCTGCGAAGGAATTCATTACCTTGTTCTGCCCAGATCCTTCAAGACAGCCCAGGGGTGTCAGTATGTGAGCTCATCAGCATCAAATGGAATAGGAAAACCGACCACAGAGACCCCAGAGACCCCAGACACGGAAGTGACTCAGCCAGGTTCACAGCCCCAGAGAAGAGAAGGAACTCAGTCTCCTGATAAAAACAAAGCTGCCTCTGCCCAGGGAGCAGGCAGGAGGCGCTTAACTAGCCTGGTTCAGCATCATCATTCTGAAGAGGGTACAAAGTGGGGCAGACCTGGAGGAGAGGCTCAGCCTTGCTGGGGTGAGTGGCTTCCTCTCTGACCAGAGCAGAGACCCCTGCCAGTCCCCTTTCCTGTCCTGCTTGCCTTCCCCACTTCTTTTATTATTATTATTTTAATCTTACAATTCGATTTGTCCATTGTAACCCATTAAAATACATTTAAATAAGAAAAAATACATTTATAAATATGATTCAAAGAATGTATTCCTCAGAGGGTTGAACTACTCTTAGCTTTTTTATATACACAAAAATTCAGTTTTTTTTTAATGATCACATTAGTAAAGTTTCCTTCCTTTTTAAAAAATTGAGATAACTTTGATTTACAAAAGCAAACATGTAGGTTTCTTCTTCTTTAAATGTATAACACATCATGCCCACCACCAAAATTCTGCTGGTTCTCCACTGCTGTCCATTCTACCCCTTTCTCTCACCCCGCGCCCTCTTCTCCACAAGCAACCTCAGGTCTGTTGCCCACGACCAGGTGTTAGTCTTTGTTTTGTCTGTTGGTTTACTTTGTTTCTTCATAGTCCACTGATAAGTGAGACCATCTGGCATTTGTCTTTCTCTTTCTGACTTAGCATAATCCTATCTAGTTCCATCCATGTCGCAAATGTCAGGATTTCATCTTTCTTTTTTTTTTTAACCCTTAGCTTTGAGCAAATTAAATGTTCCTCAAAATTTGTTTCAATAGAATACATTCATATGATATTTTCATTGAATGTATTCCAGAAGAACATATTCATTAACACATTCGTGATAATATAGTCTTATCTATTGTATGGATTTAGAAATTATTTTCTTTTAAAAGCTTTTATATAGATCTGTTAAATATTTTTTATTTTTTGTGTGCTCTAGTACCTGTCATTTAACAAGTTGGACCTTCAGCAAATTGGTTTTCAAGGAATTGTTTAAAGAACTGATCAATTTTGGTTGAGGTTTAAGACTGGCCTTTTTGTATTTATTTACTTAACTCTTTTTAAGGGAAAGGGACAGATGGGAATGAAGGCAAGTAGATAGGCCAGCAAGCAGGAAGAGAGACGAAGAGGAAGCATTTTACTGACTTTACTTTTACTTGCTCATCCTGATTATTTCCCTGGGCCCCAGGTCTTGAACCAGGGACCTTGGAATGTATGTGAACTAGGCCCCGGTCGACTAAATCGCTAGGTCACCAGGGCATTCCAAGGCTGACTTTTAAAGTAAGAAATGCTGTAGTTAAGCTAAAATTAAAAGTCAAATTAGATGAGGACAATGAGTAACACGTAACAGCAAAGCCAGCTGGCAGACCCCTCTCACAGGGAAGCGTGGGTCTCCTTGGCAAACCTTGTGTTGGTCTCCGAGGTGATGGGTGCTTCAGCCCTTCCCCTGTGCTGTGGGATTCTCTCAGTATGTCCTGGACAATTGTCCCTTTCGTGATGGAACAAGGAACATCCTCTATGGCCGTTTTGGTGACATGACCCGTCCCTCAATTTTTGCCCTAGTCTCTTCTATCTAAAGCCTCTTCCTCTATTTCCCAGCCCCAGTCCGTGAGTGGGGTGCCGTAGGCCGCACGGAGGACATGGGACTGAATGCGCTTTGCACCTGTGTGTGGCATCTCTGAGCTTCTGTGACTTCCCTGAGAGAGAGTCTGCCAAGCGATGCCAACCTTCCCTGGTACAAGGAGGAGCCCATCCCTGGGAGACTGCAGACTCTGCGTGCCTGGTTCAGCGGTGGGCTCTCTTCAGCGGCCCAGGTGGGTGCAGGCCTGAACTTTCTTGTTTATTACGCATTCACAGAGGGTGTTGAGCAAAGGCCTAACTAACTCTGGTGGAAGATGCGCACGTCTCGAAGGGACTATTAATGTCCTCATAGGGCAGAGCTAGGCCAGGACTGACATTTTAGCTGCCTGCTGGAGCGATCCTTCAATCCACATGAAAGTCTGAGAGCTTCTCCTTAGAGATATTAATTAGCTCCGATTAATGCAAGACAGAAGCCCACGCTGGATCGAGAGCTCCAGCTCTGGAGTCTGTCCTTCATTTGGCTGCAAATCGTCCAGCAAATCACAATGAGGCTTCAGTCCTTTCTTACCAAAACAACATAACAGCTAAATGCGAAAATGAAATAGCCCTTGGAGGTTTATTTATTTCCTTGGCCTGTCATTGAAGACTCCCCCCAGGACCGACTTTATCTGGCTCCTCACTGGGGACTGATCCCAGCACGCAGAGACCCCTGCCGTGTGGCCGATTAGGTCTTTAATTAGTGACTTGGAGGAAAGAAAACACTTGCATGGAATGGAGCTGTCAGAGTTTCTCTGAGAGTTATACTTACTGGTTTGTACAGGGGTTTCTGAAGTCAGTGGTGCTGTCACGGTGACCTCTGTCCCCCCTCGCTGGCCGGTTCAGGTAGCTGGAGGGTGAGTAGGACACGCGGGAAGAGAGTGCAGGCTGTGCTTCCTAAGTGGGCTTTCCTTCACCCCAGGCAGCGTTCAGACACCACACTGTGGCCTAGCACAGAGTCTCCTTTTATTATTATTGTTAATAATATTAATTTAATCATTTTAATTTCTTCTTTTTTAAAGGAAAGGTGCAGGCAGGAATGAAGGTGAACAGAGGGAGGCAGGCAGGAAAGAGAGAGGAGGAAAAGCATTTATCTACTTGTTCATCTTGGTTGTTCTACCTGCCCCAGAACGTGATCCTAGGTCCTTGGGATGTATGTGGACTCTGCTGGTTGAAGGCCGCCGACCACACCACTGCTCCATCAGGTGCACTGGTGGTGTCTTTTAACTTAGAGCTGTTGAAGTGGGGATGGGAAAGAAGAAAGGTCAGGGCAAAGAAAGAAAAGGGTGTGTGTGACTGACCACTCTCTCCCCTGGCTTCACACATCTCGTGAACACACACGCGCATGAGTGCACAACATGCAAGCACACGTGCACACGTACGCACACACGTGTGCACATGCCAACAGAGGAGAGGGTAGACTGAGAAACAAGAGGGAGTCAGGAGGAAGAAAGGCTGTCTGATGGGATAAACTCTCATTCCTCAGGAATCACTCGAGCTCTGACAAGAAAGCCAGTTGTGGCCTTATCCATGCGTCTGTGCGTGGTCACAGCTGGTCCACATGCAGGCTGCTCTGCTAAGTGCCGGGGAAGAGAGAGATGCCTCGGGCTCCCTGGCAGTCCCTCTAGAGAGCTGTAGATGTAAGTGAGCCCCCGGTGAGTGTGGAAGTGATGAGTTATCCAAACGAGAACATGATTTTCCTGTTGAAATAGCCTATTTGTATTTTAATATCTTGACATTTATTTAAAATAGAGGCCTGTTGTCTAATTGAATTCTGATGAAAGGTTCAGGTTTAAGTAGTTTCCTTAGACTGGAAGGAACTGGAGCATTTCCCCAGCTACCCTGACATGATAGGTACCCCAAGAAAGGGCCCAAGGGGACTGGCTGGGTGTCCCCTGTCATCACTTTTAGGGTTCTCATCATTGGTGGGCCCAAGACTTGAAAAGGAAAGGGGAGCCTCCTCGTTTAGAGTTACCTTGGCTCTCATCCGTTACCTGGGTAATCTTGAGTTCCCCCAGTTACTGGAGGCAAGTCCCACCTGGCCTCTCACAGTGTGGACCCAGGTCCCCTGACACTTGGCGTCCGCCTTCCTGCTCAGATGGGGGTTGCTGAGTCACATGCCTCTCTTCCTGGCTGACTTTTTAAAGACTGGGAGCATAGAGTGACGCCACGCGTGCAAGAAGCCAGACGAGGAGAGTGAAGGGACAGAGGCTGCTAAAGCAGCAAGAGCCACGTGTAGCAAAATTATTCTCAGACATATCATGATACGGGCAGTCCCTGAGTCAGTAACAGCAGCACTCACGAGTGGCTGGTGTTCAGCACGTCCCTCATTCTGGGGTCTCTCAGTCTGCTCAGAGGTCCCGCCAAGCCCTGCCCTCTGGGGTTGATCAGTCCCGAGTAGCGGGGTACCCAGAACTGGGACCCGCCCTTGAAACCTCAGTGTGGAAACCCCATCCAATCTGATTCCAGAGTCTGGACCCCACTCTGAGCTGCTGAGCTCAGGACCCCCTTGTTGGGATGAGATTTCTGTTCTGGTCTGTTGTGTAGCAATTCCAGGGAGGAAGATTTTCCTCACTATCCCCAGTTCCGTCTTTTGTCCCAAATCTTTCCTTCCCCCAAGGATGTGGTGCTTGGTGAGGCTTTGCCTCCTGCCAGAACCTCTTGCCTCCTGATGCCAGCACCATGCCTGGGTAATCCACCACTTGTCTGGTGATGTTCTCTCCAGCTTCCTGGACAATGTCTGCTTGTGTGCATTCTTAGCTGTGCCCACCAGTTGAGCTGGTCCTCCCTTCTCTGCCTATGTGTGGACCACGGGCCAGGTCTGGCCCTCTTGACTGGCATCTGGCCTGGCTTTTGTTAATACCCCCACCCCAGAGAATTGGATGCCATCTGTCTCATGCCTGAGCCCCCAACCAGGGTTTAATGATGGTAATGATGGTGACTGACAGCCACCGCTGGACATACATGGCCTCTTTTTCCCTTTGGTTAGGAAAAAGTTGCAGATACAAAGAGAAGAGTGGAGAACTCCTATGTATCTCTCTATTATCCATCTCCAACAGCTATCAACCACAGCCATCCTTGTTTTCTCCGTTCTACCTGCTTTGGTTGCTTGCTCATTTGTTTATTGGAGTTTTTAAAACGAATCCTAGATGCCATGACGTTTAACTCATAATTTCATTTTGAACCAGTTATATATACGCACATGTAGAGAAATGATCATGGTCATGATCATACTAGCACAAGTTAATACAATTATCAGCAGTACCATAATTCTCTTTTATCAGTTGGTTTGTCCAAATGAGGAGCCACACTAGGTCTGCACATTCACTTAGTTAAATCTCTTTAGACTGCTTCTCTCCTGTATCTGTAGTGAACACCCGCAGGAGCCACCCCCATCATTAAGACGAATGCTTTCTTACAATGTCATTTTAACTTGTCCTTCTGTATTCTATGCATTCTATAGGCTGCTATCAGGTCTAGAAACTTGATTAGATTCTTGAGCAGGTAGTGATGGATCAGGATGGGGAACCTTTGGGAACAGACATCCTGGAGGGATGGCTATTTATTTTATCTCTGACATTCTTTGTTTTTTCCCTTTTTTTTTTTTTTAAAGGAAAGGTGCAGGCAGGAATGAAGGTGCACAGGCAGGGAGGCAGGAAGAGAAAGGAGGAAGAAGCATTTTATTTTATTTAGTTGTTCATGCTGGTTGTTTCCCCCAGGACCCAGGGTTCGAACCAGGGTTGTGTGGCCTATGCTCCTTTAGAGGCGATTGACTTAACCGCTGCTCCACCTGGGCATGCCATCTCTGACATTGTTTAGGATTGCTGGTGCCTGGTGATAGTAAGCCGCAAACTGGTTTTATTATTGGTTTAGAATTCTTTACAAAGTAGCCTATTGCCTGCACATAGACAGACCCCCAACTTCATCAGCTCCCTCCAGGGCAGGTGACTGGATTCAGGTTCCATTTTGAAGGCAAGATACTTCCTAAGCAGTGCTGCACACATCTTACTGCAACACAACACAGGGGTCTGTTATGTCTCTTGTCAGTACATGAGCTCAGGTTGTGTCAGCCTAATGGTTTTAGCAACTCAGATTCATTGTTTCATTAGGCTTTGCAGAATAGTGCTTTGTCAATTGTCATTTCTTCTGATTTATTATCTCATGATTGCCTTTTGTCAAGCAGAATTTCTCTCCTTTCAGTCAGTTTTCAGAGTGAGGACTTGGTACTCCAGCATCTTTGAATAGTAATCAATGACTTTTAGTGTTTTAGTATCATCTGGGCATACAGAATTTTATACGTGTAATGTTTCCTATCAATTGCAGTCATTATCCTTCTCTGTGGTTTCAATTGTCTCTCCTCCCTGGGGTTAGCTCCTTTGTCCTTTTGACATGACACTCTACATTTTGGTTTTCTGTTACAAGATATCTGAGTTCCTCTTAGGCATTTTTTTGTCCCAGATCTAGAATTGGCTGTTTCTCCAAGGGGCCCTGGTTATTTTGGGAGAAATCGCTGCTTAGAGAATCTCTGCTGGTTATTAAATGCTGAATGCTGCCGGCTGGGTATTACTGCTGGGACTCGACAGTGCTCAGAGCTCAGATTGGTTGTATGTTTTGCTTTTTCTTAATTAAACATTTCATTGAAGCATGAAACATGACAAGAAAATGAACAAATCATGAACACACAGCTTGATATATTTCCAGAGTGAAAATGCTTGTTTGATCAGTACCTGCATGGAGAGAAAGACTCAGGCCCTGAAAGGGCCGCCATGCCTCCCTCCCGGTCAGCACCTCCTCACTTGGAAACCAGTCTCCCGATTCAAACATGATTAGTTTGCGTGTGTGTGAAATTTACATGCGTTTGATTGTGCTGTTTGTGTTCATCTCTTTTAAAGAGGAAAATAAGGAGTTCGCAGTAATGCTTCTCATTCAAACATAAGATTACAGGGTGTTAACTTGGTTGAATTTATACCTTCCGTTGTTTTCTCTTTGCTGAAAAGCTTGGTTTTTAATGATTTTATCACAATTATTCATTTGCCTTGTTCTGCCATGTAATTATAATGGCTGGAAAAAAAACTACATGTGTGTGTTGCTCACAATGAGATCACTGAACATAGTATAAGATTTCTTTGTGGTTCATTCTGTCTTTAAAGTATACCCCACTAGGATTGTAGAGTCAAAACTCTGCATTTTCAAGTCACATGAAGTGACTGTTTGCGCTGTGCTGTTATGCAACCAACTTAGATGCATGTCTTTCCTTTCGTTTTCAGTGTCTGAGAGGTGCTCTTTTGCCTTTTTGGTATTTTTAAAAATACGGAATCAAAGTAAAAATGATGTGACAAGATCTATTCAGAGAGATCTAGATTCCAGCCCTATCTCCTCCTCCATGTTCTCCCTGTACACAGAACTTTTATTAACATAGATCATTTTTATTAGCATTTGATTTAGTCATTTATCAGTTTTTAAAAACAGGAGCAAATATGTATACAGCCACAGTACATCCTTGCATTTTGTAGTAGATTATTGATGGTGCACTTTTTGTCATTTTCTCCATTGGGAGATGAAGCCTCTTTCTTCCCCGACACTGATTGTCCTTGACTGCTTTAACCAGCTTCAGGTCATGGACACAACACTGTCTGATCCAAACCTAGGAGGACTGGCTGTTTCATTTCCTCCTGCTTATGCTCAGACTTGGGATTTAAGACTCAGCTGCCAAATGAAAAGGCCCAAGCTAGCCAAGTGGAGATAGAGAGGTCCTACCCCACCACGGCCATGGAGAGGTGAGTCCAACCAGTCCAACCCAGCCACCAACTGACTGCAGGAAGAGAGCCTCTGGGAACCGACAGAACTGCTCAGTCGTCCCATGTCTTCCTGAGGGATCATTCGTGTGTGTTGAGGTTTTAAGCACTCAGGTTTGGGATAGTCTGTTGTGCAGTGGGAGATAATCGAACCTCCTTTTTATATATAAGGAAGCATTACTGTGCTTGAATCATTTCATGCATCACTGTGTCACCAGCACCAATTCTCATCTTTGTGACAATCCATGTGGTAGAAAGAGGTCTGAGACTCAGAGAGACTGAGGGCTGGATAGCCAGTATGTTTGCCTGCTCGGGCTGCTGTGCAAAATGCCACAGACTGAGGGGCTTCAATGACAGGAATATTTTCTCAGAGTTCTGGAGCCTACATGTCCAAGATTGGGGTGTCACAGGTTGGCTTCTTCTGAGAACTTTGTCCTTGCTTTGCACGTAGCCACCTTCTCATGGGGTCTTTCCTCTGTGTGTGTACATCCTGTACCTGTGTGGCTCCATCGCCTCTTGGATAAGGACCCCAGTCATGCTGGATTAGGGTCCACCCTAATGGCCTCATTCAATTCAATCACCTCTTTAAAAGCCCTGTCTCCAGATGCAGTCTCATTCTGAGGTACTGGAGGGTGGGACTTCCGTGAATACCGTAAACATTTTTTTAAGGCGAGGAAGGAAGGGAAAGGGGGAAGGAACATTTAAAGAAGGAAGGGAGAAAGGAAGGAAGGGAGGGAGGGAGGGAAGGACGGTGGGAAGGTAGAAGGAAGGAAGGAGGGAAGGAAGGAGGGAAGGAAGGAAAGAAGGAAACATCTTTATTTAGTTGTTCATTTTGTTTTTTCACCCTGTCCTTGGGCTGTATGTGGTCTGCACACCAGCATCTCAGCAAAGCGAGCCACAAGGGTGCCCCTAATGTATGACTTCTGAGCAGACACAAGAGTTCGTCTAAGAATTTGTGACTGCAATTCTGCTTCATTGATTTTAGGCATCTACATTTGTTATGTTCTCTTTTTGAGGCCACTGGTGATATTGGAGAATAAATTTGTAATCTCTCAAAGTAACATGGTTGTGCTGGATGAAAGTTCAAATAAGAAATAAAGAATTGATTTAGAAATCACGAGAGTGAAAGACTCCCCCACCATACAGCAATAGTTCTAGAGAATGATGTTTCTTTATCTAAAAATTATTATTGGAGGAGTATTGCATCCCATCACATGGGTTTAAGGTGTGCGTTCATGTAAATCAACACCTGTACATAATACACTAAGTTCACCACAACAGTCTGGTTTTCTCCTTGACCAAATAATTGACCCCTTTTACCCAGTCTGCCCAGTTCCCTCCCTCTCAGGAGAATGGTATCAGAGAAAACTTGACTAAGGGATAAGGAGGATGAAGAATGCTTCTGTGTCATGGTCATTGCCACTCTGTTAAGCACCTCTCTACCTGTCTTCTTAAACTGAAGAAAGTAACAGGTGCTAAGTAGGGCATAAGTGCTCCCCCAAATATTGATGTCAATTGCCTGTGAGTAGAGGAATGATGGATAAAATTTCTCTTTTAAAATCTTTCCTGTACTTTCTCATGTTTCCTCTGAGCATTTTTTTCCTTTCAGAGTGGAAAGAGTAAACACCATAGAAATGTTTGGGGTCAGGCTGGGTCATTTTCTTTCCTACCCTTCATTTTGTCCCAATGAAGTCTGTCTGGTTGGAGATTGGTTAGAAATGATCCCTGGAAGGAAACAGAGGCTCCCAGGTATAAGAAAACCGCAGGCATGGAGTGTCTAGGGTGATAGGGAGGAGCAGCAGTTGGGGATCTCCAGGAACCCAGCGCCCATGACAGATTCTTCGTGGGAGGGAACTAGACCAGCTCACAAGCACGAAATCAGCGAGGGTCCACATGTTCAGCCATCTCCCACTCAGCTGCCAGATGTCACTGGCTTCTGTCCTCACTGTTTGCTTGTCCTTTCGTCCTTGGAACTGCCTTTGTTTCCTCATATTAATCTGATTAGCTACTGAATCCATTCCCCAGTTTCATAGCAATTTCAAGATGTAGGGACTCACTTGCTTGAGAGTCTTCTCCCTCCCTCCCTTCCTTCCTTCCTTCCTGCCTTCTTTATTTTCCTTTCTTCTTTCTTTCCAGTGGGGAAGAAGGGAAAAGGAAAATAAAATGGGTAAGAAGAAAAAGACATAACCTTTCTTTTAGGTAATCGGTTAGTTTATCTCATCTTTTTATTGCAGTCCCAGTGCTTTAAAATACTATATGTTTTAGGAGAGCAGGTTCATTCTTCCTCAAATACATGCTAACATACCACACCTACCACCATGTTTCTAGTCATTCTCCACTGTCCACTGGACCCCACGCCCCTTTCTCCCACCCTCTATCCATGTTCCCCTCCAGTAACCTGGTCTGTTGTCCATGCATAAGGCTTAGCTTTTGTTTTGTCTGTTCCTTTGATTTCTTTCTTTCTATTCTCTATATGAGTGAGGTCATCTAATCTGTCTTTCCCCTCTGACTTATTTCACCTAGCATCCTCCCCTCTTGTTCCATCCGTGTTGTCACAAATCAGCTACCTTGTCTTACGATCCCTCTGACCTAGCCCTCAGGACCCCACAGGTCTTATAGGGAGAGAGTCACTGGGTTTAATTAAAAGCTGAACCTGGTGTGGCTTTGCCAGCAGAAGGGGCCTTGCTGGCTTTCTAGGAATGAGTCAGGACGGGGCCCCTCCTGGTGACTGGCAGCCAGCTTAGGCCTGTGCAGCCAGAAGATGAAAGGAGCAAAGCCAACCCCAGTGCTGCTGTGCTGGGTGGTGCCAGGTGCAAGTGTTTTCTTGCTTTTGAACCTCACAGCTGAACCTCTCTGTGCCCTGCTGGGTTCCTGGAGCCCACTGCTCAGCTCAGGGAGTGGGGGCAGGGGCAGCTGGGCTTGGGGATGAGCAGTGCGTGCTGATGGAGGTGCAGCCTGCTGCAGAGGGAGAGCTGGCCACCAGGGAGCTATTACGCCCAAAACAACCATGAGGCCTTGCTCCTGAGTGGCACTGCTTGGCCACAAAATGCTCTCCCATTGGGTGGCCTGTCCAGAAGCAAACTTAGAAGGTTCAGTTTGAATGACAACAACAGCACATTTGCTCAGGAGTCCACAGCGCATGACATCTTTGATACTGAGTGATTTTCTTCTGAGAAACTTGGGAGCCCCTTGTGCTGTGCTTGAACCCATACATCACACATGCCTGGCTCCTGGGTTTCTCAGGAGCCACCCGTCAGGTGGGGAGGAGCTGTCAGGATCGCACGGATATACCAGAAATGCCGCGGTTGGTCAGCTCTGAGGAATTATGGCAAAAAGAAGGTGCTGGGGGACAGGAGCCGGCAAACGCATCCAGATCTTGTTAACGGGAATAAGACAGAGGTTTAACATCTGCATTTGAATGTGAATGTGATGTCAATCCACAAGAAAATGCTACATAATTTATTATATTCGTTGATTTTTTTTAAGGACGTGGGGCGAAATCAGTCTTCACTAGGCATCATTCATTAACGGTGAGCTCGCAGGGATTTCCGTCCCAAGATATGAAAGCTGGATCACAGCACCTTCCTCTCCCAATACTGACACCCAAACCAAAGATTTTAGCAGAAAGGACTATTGTGGCCCATTTCACTCATGAATATAGATGCAAAAATACTAAACAAAGTATTAGTCAATGAAATACCAATGTGACATTGAAAAATAACAGATAACATTTAAATGGGTGTATCCTGGGCATTTGAGATGACTTAATACTAGAAAACCTCAAATATAAGTTACCATGTTAATTAATTAAAAGAGAAAAGCCTCTAAATTCTCAATAAGTATAATAGATGTATCTTTGATAAATTTGAACATTATTCACACTCAAAACTGTTTCTAAATTAAGAATAGCGATAATTTCTTTTTTTTAGTATTTATAAAATGAACTAAAATAAAACCCTAACTGGGGATGTATGAGAAGCGTTTCTTATAAAATCAGAATTGAGAACTGGATCCCACTATCTTAAATCCTACTCTATTGGAAGACCTGGAATTTCAGTGAGACAAGAAAGAGATTAGTAGCATGAAGACTGAAAAAGAGGAAATAAAATGAATTTCACTATTTGAAGATGCCATGATTGCTACATAGGAAATCCAAAAGTATTGACATGCAATTATATCAGGGTTTAGCAAAAGTGTCGGATATAAAACTGATGCATAAAATTCAGAATACCATTTCTGTAGACCAGCAGCCCACAGCTGGAAATGTAATTACTATTGAACAGATCTAGCATAACAGTTAGTGACTAATAAGAACATGAATGAATAGTAATAGTTTACCAAAATATGTACAAAACCTCTATGGATAGCATTATAAAATTATGTTAGTGATATTAAACACCCAAATAAGTTAGATGTACAAACTCATGGAGAGGAAGGTTTAAGACCAGAAATACTAATTCTCCCCAAATTTCTCTTTAGAGTCAATGCAATCCCTATCAAAATCTGAACAATGCTTTTCATGGAAGTTGATAAAATCATTAAAAACATATATAAGGAAGAAGTAAAAGGCCAAGAATAGTGGAAAACAACTTCTTCTTTTTTTTTTTTTTAAGGAAAGGTACAGACAGGAATGAAGGCAAGTAGGCAGGCAGGCAGGAAGAGAGGGGAGGAAGAAATACTTTATTGCATTTAGTTGTTCATCACTGATTATCTCAAGTGGGGGACCTTGGGATGTATGCGGACTGTGCCTGGTTTGATCCGGCCACCAGAGTGCACACAGAATACTTCTTAAGAAGAAGAGCAGAGTGGTGGTATTCCTATCACACGTCAGGACTTGATATGAACCTCCAAAAAGATTACAATGTGGTGTTGGTGTCGGGGTAACAAATTGAACAGAGGACTCCCTAAAAGGCTGTGCACATGTGTTACTCAGCTTGGGCTGCCATTACAAAACATCACAGTCAAGCTGACTTACACAGCAGAAACGTATTTCTCAAGGCTTGGAAGCTGGAAGTCCAAGACCAAAGTGCAGAGTTGGGTTCTGGTGAGGTGTGACCTGCAGGCAGTCACCTTCTCGCTGTGTCCTTACATGGCACACAAGAGGGAGCTCTGGCTTTGCTAGTTGGGTATGCATGTGCTCTTTCCATTGTACCATGCTACCTCCAGCAATCGTCTGTCACATCTGCTGATCCCACCTCCTAAATGTCTCTCAGGGCTGTCCTCTCCAGCCTCTCCCCATCGGCCCCTCCTATTCAGGCTCTGACCATCTCTTGCCTGGATTGCTGCATGATCTCTTACCAGGCTTTCTTACTAGCCTTTGCTTTCCACCAATATTACCTGTCTTGATGCCAGGGTTTCTTTTTCAAAACATAGGTCTTGTTTGTGATTTACTACTTCTATAGAATGGGGCATCAGTCTACCAAAGGGAAAAAGAAAACATCTCAGATAGTCAAACACTACAGTTCACCCCAGAAGAAAAGAGTCCTGTGCATATGGGAGAGAAGCCTATAAGTATATTCAGGTGTCAGTTACTGGGACCACAATTTAAGAGGCACATTCATAAAAAACAAGCAAAAAAAAAATTTTTTTTAAAAATTCATACTTGGTGTTTTACCTGTATTATCTCATCATAGTTTTTTAAGGCAGGAAACTCTGGTTTCATTTTACAGAAGAACACACTAAATCTCAGAGAGGTTAGGAAGGTGTCTGAGGTCACACAGCGAGTAAAGAGTAGAGTTAGAATTCCCTACATCTCTGATCTTTGCGGCTCGAAAGCCTCCTTCTCACAAGCAGATACATCTGGAAGCACATGTTCATGACACATGAGGACACATGGAAGGAAACAGGCCTGACGAATCTGGAAAAGAAAGATGAGCAGAGTCCCTCACATAGTGAGCCCCTGGAAACTGGGAGACCCGTGTGGAGAAAGTTTAGAAGGTTCTGTCCTTGCAGGAGAGATTGAATGAACGACCTTTGATTTTTCTTAATCCTTTCTTTACTGTTACTGTTTCTGAACTACTGGATTCCAGTTAAGCTTTCTGTCAGGTAGAGAGGGTGATAAAGAGATGGCAGAAAAAATAAAGAACTGACTTAAGACTAGTCAGGTATGTCCATCATTAGAGTTACTGATGGGGCTTTGTTCGGCGTGAGGGGTCCCTGCTTGGCTATGGGCTCTGTGGTCTCAGGCTGTAGGGTGGTGCTCACCCACCTCCAGGGCATCAGCAGCATGTGGCTTCAGGTCAGGTATCTGGCCCTTCCCTGACTCTTCAGTGGATCTGCAAGAGATGACTATAGACAATGGTTACAGTTTTCTTTTACGATTGTTCTTACAGCTTTATTTCCAAGAATAAAACATTTGAAAAAGAAACTGATGTTTTTTAGGAATAACTATTAGAAGTAGCCTGGGGCTGGGAGTAGGAATGAGGAGAGACTGCAAACAGGCACATGGATCTTTCTGGGGTAATGGAAATGTTCTAAACTTAGATGGTTGCCCAACTCTGTGCATTTCCTGGAAGCCATTGAATGCTGTGTAAATCCACCTTGATAAAGCAGTTAAAAATGATTACAAATACTGGGACCACCTATGTCACATAGCGGTGGCTGAGTTAGAGACACTGACTGTGCGGAAGGTGATTTGGGCAGGCCGTGGTGAGTGGCCACCATCCTGGGTATTGCAGAGCCGATAACTCGCTGAGAGAGGGAAGGGGCAGACATCTTGCTCCATCGCACGGAAACATGCAGTTAAATGGCACCAAAGAGGGAAGAACCAGAATCGGGAAGAGGAGGGTTAGGAGTCTTTGATGGGATCCAGAGGCAGATGAGAATCAGAGGCAGAAGCTGTGAGAGGCTACAGACCGCAAAGAGTTTGTGCAGGACACACACAGCTCAGCGAGAAAGAGGAAGGGGCAGGGTGGCAGACACATCAGTGGGTACAACTCCTCTTCCTAGGCACCTGCTGACTGACCCGGCTGGACCAGGGCAGGATCAGAGTAGCCATGAGGAGGGCCCGAGTCATGTGGCCCTGTGGTCACGAGGAAGGCCCCCAGGCTGGGCATCATAACCGGGAGCCTGTGGCTACTGGCTGTACATGGGAAACCAGGGTCTGGACTCGAGTGGTCTGGCTCTGGCTCTTGGTCCTCAACCACAGCCCCATGGAACCTCCCTCACTGGAAAGAAAACAGAGGCTCAGAGAGGCTTAGTGGGTCACCCAAGGTCACACAGCTGAAAGTAGTCAGGATTCAAACCCACTTTCCAAGACTGAAGTTGTTCCTGCCTTTCTGGTGTGGCGGCAGCCACGCAGACTCAGCGAGTCCTGCTTTCACCCTTGCAGAACTCTGCCTGCCTGGCGAGAGGGAAGGCTGGGAGGGGGCGAGCAGGCACTTTTCAACCTGGCTCTCTAGCGAGATCATCTTTCCAGTCCCTAAATACTCCTTTTGGAGTAGTCCAGCAAGAAATGGCTTGAAGAGTCCTCTTGCCAGCTTGTATGGCCAAGGAGAGAGCACTAAGTCATTTTCACCCCAAGAGGAAAGGAAAAAGCCTTTCAACTCACCTCCTTCAGGCTGAACCTTTGTCTTTCATTATTTGCTTTGATGTCTCATTTTCTTACTTAATGTGACAACATGCATTGGATACGTGCGCAAATGTTCAGTTGTGGTTCAAGTCCACAGTTGACCCCAAGCTGGTGAGGGTTCCAAACCAGATGTACTTGTTCCAGCAGCAGTCACCTCTCCTGGGAGACCTGGGACCTTGTGGTGTGGAGGGCCGGGGGAAGGGATCGCTACATGCCTAGTTCAAACACCCTCACAGGAACCCCAGAGTGGGTGTCATTATCTCTGCTCCATTGTGAGGGAACTTGGCAGAGAGAAGCGAAAACACTCCTCAGTGTGTCCACTAAGGCTGCTCCATTCCCAGAGTCGTTGGTATGTGGCTGCCATCTTCTCCATTCCACTGCTGCCATAATCCCTGGGGTTGAGGAGACACCAATGTCTCAGATAGAAGCTGTCCTTCAACAGGAGGACACTCCCACACCTCTACAGTTCCTGTGACTCTTGCCTCCACTCCTGGTCAGCTGACCACTTGCAGGGCCCATCCTGAACCCAGCCTTTATTCCCAGAGCTGTTCCTCTTCCAAAATCTTTGCTTTCAACCAATGTTACTTTCTGATCAGTCTCCACAACATGCCTTCTTAGCTGTACCTTGTTGGAGGAAATCACACCACCTGTGAATTGGCCTAAGGACCCACCTGCAGGGAACTTCAGTGCCATCCAGGGGCCTCTAGACCTGGGACTCCAAAACTCCCCTTATTGAAGCTGTAAATCTCCGCCACTTTCTTAAAGTCCTCCCTCCCACCACTGCCCCCTCTATCACCTACTTAACTGAGCAAACCACCCTGGGTTGGGAGCCCCATGCACTTGGTCCTTGGGTTTATAGTGATTTATTTGTGTGTTCATTTCCTGAACTGTGCCCCTTTTTTTGGGTCAGGGTCTGTCCTTAGGTGACTTCATGTTCCTGAAGGCTAACACAGCTCCTGGAACCTCTAAGAGCAGAGCAGACTGGCCAAGGTGCTAAGGCAGAAGATGGCTCAGGGAAATGCCCCCACTGTCCCGTGAGCCAGAGCAGTTCAACTCTTGCTTCATAGCATCTGTAGCTGCTCAGCTGGCATCAGAACAAGAGCGAACTCTGCATTCTAACATTCTCTGTTGGGAGATGAAATTCAAAATGCAGGTCATTCTGGTTCTTTACAGTGAAGTATGCACGGCAAGTGTGACCTGGTGGGGACAGCCTGTCTCACCGGAGCTGCCCTGACTCCAGCTGCACCCCTTGTCCTGTCTCCACTGGGTGGTGTCTATACCATTTCAGACGACCACTCTTCCTGTTAGTAGTGAAGACAGTGAACGTCCCTGCAGAGCTGAGAGTTGGGGAAAGCGGGCAGGAGAGCTAGCCCAGAAGCACAGGGGCTGCAGCCATACCTCAGGCTCCTGGGCCTTCCCCAAGCACCATCCAATGGCACAAGTCCTGGGGAGAGACAGGGACCTTTTAGCCTTTTTCCTCTGTAAGGGGCTCTCAGAAAGTTGTGTCAACACAATTCGTGCCTGTTTCTCACCTCTGTCTTATACCTCCGGGACACAACTGAGTTCTATGAGACTGGCTCCCTGGGAGCTTTGACTTCCTCACTGAACAATGAATGAGTCAGATGCAATATTAAGATTTCTATGTGTACCACACTTCTGTGTCTGTCAGCTCCCACTCCCCCCACCCCCACCATTCCCTTCTCTCTGCTCCCCCTCAGCTCTGTGAAGGCCTTTCCCTTCTCTTCGACACCTTCTCTTCCCCTCCCCCTCCCCACCCCACCTGACTCCAGATGATTCGGAGCTTCCAGCTTTGATTACTCGCCTGGAGTGCCATCTTAGGAGTCGCGTGATCTTCCTCTCAGGTGTTTCTGCCCCAGTCCATCCTTGAGTGAAGAAGAGGGTAGAAGAACGTGAACGGACCAGGTTGGTACCCGGCATGTTGTCTACCAACTTATGAAGCATCTCTCAGTCTGTCCTTAAGGTGTTCCCCTCCCAACCCAACTCAACCCTGACTCCTTCTCTGGTCTCTGGGACTCACCCACTAGGGTCTTTCCCCATCATTTCCTGTCATAGCCTACCCTGCCTTTGGTAATCATTCTGGTCATTCACCCTATAGGAGCCAGGCCAGGGCCCTCTCTCAGGGAGAGAGTTTGTGGCGTGAGTCTCATTACTTCCCATTCCTATCTCACATGTGGGCTATGAAGACAAAATGATGGGACTATCAGCTCCCACCCAGCTCAGGGCTAAGAAATCAAACCTGGCACGCAATAGGTGGTGACTCTTACTAGCTGGTAGACTCTGGGTTTAAGCTTTGGTAGAAGATGAGGGTATATTAACTCCCACAGTGCAAGTCACCAGCCCCTATGACCCTCACACCCCAGTATCCAAGAGGCCAGGAAGCCCCATGAAGTTCATTTTGGAGACAGAGGCTAATGGACCATGGGGACCAGCAGCAAGGCAGGTCCTGCCAGAAACCACTTGAGATAATGCTACTGCTTCTTACCATTTCTTGTGTGACCTCTGCTCACTTTATTTTCTTCATCTGTAAAAAACATGATAATACCAACCTAATGGAGTTATCTAGACAAGACCTCAACAAGATGACAACGAGAAAGTACCTAGTAGAAAGCTTATGTCTTGAGCCCAGCTTTTAAACTTACTTCCCGAGGGGGAAGATTTCAGAGGAGATGTGAGAGAGAAGACCCTCAGGTATGCAGCCATTTCTATAGCCCTTAAGGATCCCTAGCTGGCCTGGAGACCCCAGAAGGAGAAAGCACAGCATGAGAAAGGCCAGTGACCTTGAAAGAAGACCCAGGCCTCCACCAACCTGGAAATCCATGGGGTTTTACTTGTCAGGACTGTCGACAATCTTTTTGATCATGTCTTTTCTACTTTATAATTCTTAGTTGCTCCAACCATTTCCACTATTATTATCCCATTTTGTAGCTGGGTAAACTGAGGCACAGAGAAATTAAGTGACTTGTCCGAGGCCATGCAGCCTATAATTGGTAGAGTTGGGATTCAAATCGAGGCAGTCCTATTCCAGAATGGATAATATTAACTACTACAGTGTTTTTTTAACCCAAGTCCTTGGGCTTTACATGGTCCATACCCCAGCCAACAACTGAGTACCTGAGCCACCAGGGTGCACCAAAAAGGAAGCTCTTTTGTCCCGGTTTCATCCTCAGTTAACATCCCTTTCTGTTTTTTCTCTCCTGATGGAGCCTCTCAGCAGACTGACTCAGTCTTTTCCTCCTTGAGGATTTGCAGCTTTGTGGACAACCCAGTACCTTCTTGAATCTACTCCCTTGAAGGACATTTAAAGTCCAGAAACTACCGAACTCTATGGCCTTACTCAGCTCTTGTCCTTCACATGAAGACAGCGTCTTGTTCTCATCACCCAACATTGTGTAAGAGCGTTTGAACTCTGGGAACATGCCTGAATGTTTCAGGATATTCTTTTTTTTGCATATTCTCTTGTTAAGCATTTTGTTGCAGGAACATTGCATTGTAACATATGTAAATGTATGGTGGACATTATCGCAGATCAGTGTCTATCTATAAACATTAAGTTCACCATCAATCCTATCCTCCACCATATAATGGACACCCTTTACCCGATTTGTTCCGCCTCCCCCTGGTCCCTTCTGTTAAATACTGGTCTGATTCTATAAGGCTAAAAGTCTAATTTTGTTTGATTGGCTTCATTTGTTTGGTTGGTTTCTTTATATAGCACACATGAGTGAAATCATGTGATATTTAACTTTCTCCTGATTGATCTCATTAAGCATAATTCTCCCTAGGTCCATCCATCCTGGTGCAAATGGCAGAATTTCATCTTTTTTTTTTTTTTTTAAATTAAAGAAAGATGCAGGCAGGAATGAAGCGAGTAAGCAGGCAGGCAGGAAGAGAGAAGAGAAAGAAACATTTATTTATTTTATTCATTGGCTGTTTTCCCCGGGCCTAGGACACAAACTTGGTGTATGTGGTTTATGCCTGCTGGAGGTGGTAAGTTTAACCACTAAACCACCAAAGTACACCTCATCTTTTTAAAATTTAATTTTTTTATAGCTGAGTAATATGGATTATTTGTACTGTTATTCCCCAAACACACGCTTTCTTTTCTGCTTGAGGTTTTCTGCAGGACATTTTCCCTGAGGACCATATCCTTGGAAACCCTGCCTGCTCCTGCCCAGGGGACACCGCCCGCTGACCGCCAAGGCACAGAGCGAGCCCTCATCCCCAGCAGGTTAGTGAAAGGCTGCTTTGTTCCTGTTTCCATGACTTTAGAGTCATTGAGAGGCTAAACTTCTCTTCTTTTTCTCAAACATCTTGGGATATCGTTGCCTAGGACAGAATGGTTACTTTCCAGCTTTTTCTCTTGCTTGAATTTTTTTCTTTTGTCACTTTTGAAAATAATGAGTATGTTAGGACCCTCAACTGATAAACAATTTCTGTAAAGTATTATTACAGGCTCATGGCTTAAAAATATTTGACCTGTTTCAATCTATCGAAGAGACTATCCTTATTGATACATACTGCCACATCTCTGGCCAGAGAATAGCACCTGGTCCTGGCTTCTGAGTCCTTCTGGCCTTATCCTAGCTGTCACTGGTTGCTTCCTTGCTATTTGTGGGACACGCTGCTCCCTGGTGCATCACGTTCAGGGGTCTCTCCTGTCAGTGATGTTGGGAGAGGCCTATCTGAGTTACTGAGTTTTTTACAGCAGCCCCTCTCCTCCCACAGGTGGGAGGAAAATCTCTCCTTGGGCTTCTCCAGGGGACTCCTGTTCCCAGGCTGAGCTGGGCAGGAACAAACCTGCTTACAGACTGTGACAGCTGGGGCTACAGGCATCTCAGAAATGAGCCCATGATGGAAGGCTAGAGATTTTCTTGATTTTTGGCAAGCTCTGCTCTCTAATCATGCACAGATCTTGGGAGAGGGAGGCTGGATTTGACACTGCTCTGGGAAGGGCTCAGAACCAGATGTCATTTAATGTAAGAACCATCATGAGACAGGTCTCACATCTGAGGGCAATCACCTGTGACCAGCTCTCCAATTTCGAGATGCATTCTTTGACTTAGGGTATTTTTTGTCCCCCAGTCCTAAGTCCCTGCGGGAACAGGAGGTTAACCTTTCTCCAGATGTGGAGAAGAGGGAGGAGAGAGGCTGTTCTTTCAAACCCTTCATCAATGCCAGCAATGATGATTCCCCTCTGGGTCCAACTTCCTCAGACCTCTAGTCTCACCCCTGCTGCCCTTTCTCATCCCTTCACCACCCTCCTCCGCCGCACGCTTTATTGAACTCCAGCCTCTGGAACTATTTGCAGATTAGGGAATAGTGTGCTCTTTCACCTCTGGGCCTCGCCATAAGCAACTATGTCAGTTTGGATTAGGTTCAACTGACATTACACCACTGCCACCACTGATTTGGAAGACGGAACTGGGAAGACAGAAGGGGGCTCTCTAGGGCTCTAGGGCTAGTGTAGCTGTTTTACAGTTCTCTGGACCCGGATGGTGGGTCTGTCTGTTCTACCGTTCTTTGCAGTTAGTGTCCATCCTCAAATTTGCTTTATGGTACAAAATGACCGTTGGAAATCCAGCCATTAGGTCAATGTTCTGGGAAGGAAAATGGAGGGACTAGCTTGCATCTCTTAGATAAGACAGAAGCCCTACAAACTTCCAAGAAACCCTATCAGCTTCCATTTACATCTCATTATTCATTACTAGCTATAACGGAGTCTGGGAAATGTACTCTTTAGCTGGGTACATTGTCCTTTATAATAAAATGATATTCTAGTCCCTTGGGAGAAGAGATGGAGGGATATTGGGCCAAAACTAGCCATCTCTGCTACTCAGTGTCCTTTTATTTGTTCACTTGCTGTTCTATTAACCATTCTGTTCTCAGCACAGATACAGCTTTTAAGAGTCAGGTTTTTTCTAGGCGCTTCCCTGGCCCCAGACTTACCATTATCGCCCTTGTTATACCTGTGGTTTCACCTGCCAGTCTCTCCCCTTGAATAGTGAGCTCTGGGAAGGCAGGGACAGTAGGTGCTCAAATACTGCTTATGGAGTGAATACATGAAGAAGGCTAGGGCAGCATTTATTCTAGACTGTTCCACTCTAATTCTTTCTACTTTTTTTTCACTTCTAAGTCATTACTGCAAACATGTACCCAAACCTTTCTTCTCAAAGAAAAAAGCATCTCTTCCCAAACCATTAGTGATGGTACATGATTTGCACCTTCACAGATTTGGAGAACAAATGCTGTATCCAAAACAGCATTCAAGCCTGTGTGAGTAGTGGTTTGTAGCATAATAAAATAGAAAGTAGTTCATGCATGGCAAGGAGATTCGACTGAAGCATAATTCCATCTTTTGCAGAAAACCAAGCTGTTCTGCAAACTGTCATCTAGCCAGGGCTCTTTGACTTGCTCCAGTCAATGGCTCCTAGGTCCTCACCATCGCTGACTGGCTCCTTCTGATTTAATTCCAAGGGGCAGGGCTCCTGGTAGCCACTAAAAGATCTTTGCTATCTCTCAACTGAATCAACTGTGTTCTTTGCAAATGGCTGACCTGGGATGAAAATCTTAGTCATAGTCTACCAGAAACTTAACAGAAAAAAAAATCTGTTAGTGGTTTTCATTTCTCACTGTCTAACAACTCACTCCAAAATAACAATGTGTTATTATTTCCCATGATTCTGTGGGTTGGTTGGGCTTAGTCAGGGAATTCTGCCCCGTGGTTATCATTTAGGTCATCCATGTGGTTGCATTCTGCAGAGAAGCCACTTGTGGTTGGAATATACAAAATGACCTCTCATCTGCAAGGCCTCTCTCCAGGTGGCCTTGCATCGTTCAGTCATCTAACTTGAGCTTCCTTCAGCATGGCAGCTGACTTTTCAGAGGGAACTTTCTAAGAGAGGAAGTCCCAATTTACAAATACTTATGAGACCTCACACTTTTGAATATCTCATTGACTAAAGCAAGTTGTATGATCAATCTTCAAGCCAATGAGAGAAGGGAAGACACAGGTCCCGGATAGCAGGTGTGGCTCCTTGGGTTAGGGGAGTCAATGCCTGGGAGGAGCAGACTGGCCTGGGGTGAGCTGTTTGCCATTAGCGTAGGTTACACACGATTCATTCTTTGAATCTCAGAGGGAGAGTCAGTGCGTGAGCATTACAGGGAGACGAGTCAGAGTTTTAGCAGGAGCTGCCCAACAGGGAGATACCCGCTTTGTGAGGCAGTGAATTCCCTGTCATGCAAAGTGTTCAAAGAGAGCCTGGTGTACCTCTTGGTGGGGATAAAGACGGAATTCTTGCCGAGGTGAGAAATGGACTAAGTAATCAAAGCTTCTTTCTAACTCTGAGTCTATTTAAAGCTCTCCTTGGAGGCTAACAACAATATTTGTCTTACAGATAGCAAGTTCACTTCAGGCTGCTTTAGAGAGGGGTTGGGCAGGAGATGCAGTCCTCCAGATGGAAAATATCTTGATGTTGAATGTTTGGGAACTCAGTCTCTATGACCAGGGAACACTCCTTGTGCTCTCATTGATTGACATCTGGGTTGGGGATGAGTGGGTGGAACTTCCTGTCCCTGACAGAGGAAACAGGAAGGCCTAATGAGGCCCTGGGTAGAAGTATCTAAACAACCTTCCAAGAAGAGCTTGGGCTCTACACAGTCCCTTCAGGGCGGCAGGGGAGGGCATGCAGAGGTGTAGGAAGAGTCAGGTAGGGATCTCAGCGGAGATTCTATTCCCTGCCCCTTAGTCAGTAACAGTCACAGCCCTTAGTCACAGCAGGTCCACTTTTGTGTCCTTGCAGACTGAGTTTTCTTGTACAATTTTTATTTGAAGAAAGGGTTCTAGAACTAAAAAGAAAATAATGATAAAGATTTAAAAGCCACCCAGTGAGATTTCATTCATTAAAAACATTCAGTCACTCAAGGACTGCTACATTTGGAGATACAGACAAAGGAGGGGAGTGGGTCACACCAGGTCAGGGAATAGAAGCAAGCCCCCCATAGGCCTTTGTCACTGAGGGAGGGGGACAGCTGAGGTGCCTGCCCCAGGGTGAAGGGGTCAGGGGCTAGAGTCAGTTTCAGCACCAAGGCACAAGGCTGCACACTTTGGTTTGAGTATATAGCTCTGGATACCTGGCCCTACTTACCCAGGGGTGGCTCCAGGTCTGCCTGAAGGTGGGGTGAGGCCTGCAGATGACAGAGCCATGGCCAGGTTGCTGGGATGACTTCCTTGGCTGCACTCAGGGTGCGGGGAGGTGGGAGAGCAGTTCTGGTTGAGATCTGACTGGAAATTCTGTAGTTTCCATTTCGGCTTCCAGCAGTTTTCTCTCTCAGTGAAACTGGGAGGCCGGACACTATCGAGCTACGAGCATTTGGCTTCACACTTTCAGTTTGAGGCATCCTGACAATATGACTCGGGGATGCCACCCCGTCAACAGCACCTCCAGGCCAAGGTTTTCAGAGTAGCAGTCTCCATAACATGGTCCCTTTCCATCTCAAGAAGAGAATCAAGTAGGCCCAACAAGGTGTCAGGTTTGAATATTTTATCTGAAGCCAGTGCCTCCTGGACTGAGAAGCTGGCTAATGTGTTATAGTTGGAACCTGTCTTCAGTATCTCCTACCCATTGCTCAAGAACACTTTCCCTCCATTATATTAGTTTTCTAACACTATCACAGATCACTACCAGTTTAATGATGTGAAGTAACACATATTATTCTGTCACAGTATTCGTGGATCAAGAGTCTAGACATGGCTTACTTGGGTTTTTTACTCAGGGACTCACCTGCAGTCCAGGAGAAAGGTGACCTCATTCTCCCATGGAAAGTTGACTGGGAAAGAATCCACTTTTAAGCTCACTGTTGGGGTTGACAGGGTTTCTTTTAGCTGGCTTTTGACTGGAGGTCACCCTCAGGTTCTAGGTTCCAGTTAACCACATGGGTGTTTTCAAGATGGCTGCTGACTTGAGCATGGCTGCAGGGGAGAGCTTTTTACCTCAAGAAGGGCCCATTTTCCCTTTCAGAGCTTTCATCTAATTATGTCAGGCCCACCAGGGCATCTCCCTTTAGATGAACTCAAAATAAAAAATCAGCTGATTTGGGGACATTAATTACATCTGCAAAATGTCTTCACCTTTGCCATATTCCATTGGCTAGAAAAAGTCACAGCTTTCACCCAGGCTCAAAGGGTGATTACAGAGGTTATGAATAGCAGGGTATGGAAATCATGGAAGTCACCCTGGGATGTGTTCTCTACTCTCTTGGAAACCCCAGGTTCTGGTACCCTAGTCCCTCCCCTTGTTTGCTAAGATCACTCTCTGCTTTCCTCCGATAGCACCCATGGACAGTTCCCGTAGGCAAGCTCTTCTCAGTTGGTGACTGAAGACTCAACTTTCCATTTTGCCCCAACACAATTCCCCACCCACCGCCAGCTGTCTGACAAGGTGGAAATGATCAGATCACAGAATAAGTCCCCCAAAGGGGACTCAATGCATTATCTTTGTTTGGGTCTCCACCTTATCCCAAAGAAGTGACCAGTAGCAGACATTTTATGGATCCATGATTAGTGAGTGGTAAAAATGGTTTGTTTGGATACTTGGAAGATCACTCCTAATCACACTGCTTAGATGACCACCTACTTTGCTACTCTGTAGTGTCATCTCTTATAGAATTTGAAAATCATGCCTAGGCTGATCATATTTCCTTGAGACAAAAATGGGACAAGGCTTTGGGCCCACTCAACAGACTGGACCTGGGGAAACCCAATTGCCCTTTTTGCCCCGCATTACAGATGGACCTGGTTTATTAAAAATGGGACACCATCGATGGTCAGGAAATAGGAAAATAAGCTGTACTGTCCTGTTTAAAGCAGTATGTAGGTCAGCCTAATCATGCCTCTCTCTTTCCACCACCCCAGAGGACAATTGCCCTGACAATCACCTATACTTTGTGTGTGTTGTAAATTGAATGATTAGCTGGTACTGAGGATACTGTCCCCATCTCCTCTGTCAAGTGTTCATAATGACATTGGCAATGCATAGCATTTTCTGAGTACCTGCTATGTGCCCGGCTTGTGCTGAGCATTCTCCATACAGACCTTATGCCAACTTTTTGAGGTAGGTACTATTATTGTCTCCATTTTCCAACTATAGAAAATGAGTCTCTTGGCCAAATCTCTTGCCCAAGGTCACATGTTGGTGAGTGGCAAAAGTAGGATCGCTCCTGGGAATGTCAGACTCCAGTGCCCAAGTGACAGTGCCTCTCAGGGATCTGGGCACTTCCCATTCTTGGTATTAAATGTGCATGTGCCTGCAGGCTTCCTTGCATGCAGCTACACTGGGGCTCTCTGAGGCCCAAGGGTCCTGGGAGAGTGAGGTGGTGGAGGGGAGAGTTGGGTAGAAGGAGCTGGCCCTGAGCACAGACCTGAGGGCTATGGGGGTCTCTTTGCAGCTAGCAGTTCCAGCACCACCCCCTGAAGCCTTGGAGTACCAACACACAGTGCTTTATGTTTAAGAGAGAAACAAGCCAACCTACGCCCAGGAACTAAGTGCTGAGAGAGGCCAGTCTGTGGTGCCTGCCAGAATAACAGAGCTTTATGTCCTCATGTGTCATCACAGGAAACATGGGACCACGCAACTGTGCAAAAGCAGCCTGGGCCCAGAGTGCTGCCCTGTGAAAAGGGAGAGGGGGGCGGAGAGCCAGGAGCTGGGCCAGCCAGGCTGCAGGAAGGGGCTGCCTTGCCAGGCCTCCCGCCTAGGGGCAGAGGGAGCTCAGTTGGCTGAATTGCAAATATTCCTCAGAAGACACTGCATCCCATCTTCAGCACTTTGAGGCTGTCCCTGGCATCAACTGCCTTCTTGGGTGGCTGGGCTTTGTTGCATTTGTTTTGTTTTTAAATATAACTTTCTTGGTTAAATACCAGGGTCATGAGTATAATGGTACATGATCTACCCTTGTACTCTGGTACAGATTATGTTTACAGTAAAAGGCAAATTCTCTCCTATCCCTCTCCCTCTCGACCTTCCCTCTCACTCTCTCTCTCCACCTTCCCTCTCT